>OY294067.1:156472145-156712176 GCA_958510875.1 Endomychus coccineus | reverse complement strand
CCCCTTGTTCACACAAGTACCCATAAACGAAGCCTAGAGATCATCCAACATAAATACAAACCGGAAGGATACATTATTGACTTGGCCAAACACTGTGTAGCCAATACTTACTTTATGTACGAGGACAACGATATAGGCAAATCGAAGGAGCACCGATGGGATCACCAATCTCACCAGTGATCGCAAATCTTTTCATGGAGGATTTTGAAATTAAAGCTCTTAACACAGCGCAACTAAAACCCAAACTTTGGCTCAGATATGTAGATGATATTTTCGTTATTTGGCCACATGGAGAAGGACAACTAAGAGGGTTTCTCGATCACCTGAATGGAATCCATGATCGGATAAAATTCACAATAGAAGCCGAAGAGAACAACCAATTACCATTTCTAGACGTTTCGAAAGTCCAAAGGTCAAGCATAACGGGGGATATAAATACCTGTCCCTCCAAGTAAGCGTCAGTTCGCCTAGATTTTCCAGACTCTACGGTCGAATCACCTGAAGATGGCAAATGCGACTTTGCCGAAAGGTCGTGAAATTGGTCCTTTTGAGGACCGAAACCACACAACGCGGATCAACACCCGAGAATCCAGTTCTACACATTACGTCCGCGAGAACCTAAGAAGAAACATAATTAACCTCTACGGGGAGGAGGTTTTCCATCAAACAAGAAGTTTCGAGAAGTTGAGAACAAAGAGATCGAAACTTTTGTGCGACCTTACCTTTCTACGCCGCTGCCGGGACCAGAAGATTATTCCAACCTGTATGAAACTTTCGTATCACACAAAGACAACTAGTACGAAGAACATCTTGAGAAGAACGAGTTTTGCACTGCTTCGAGATGCCATTCACCAAACAAGAAGAATTCTGGATGATACTGACAGCAAGCTACTACGTGTTCACCTCTATCTCAGCAATGAAATCAATCCTTTACTTTGGGAAAGAATTGACCAGCTTGCCGAGTTCAGAGCAGAGAAAAACACTGAAATAACTATAGAGAAACAGAAGAAGAAGTTCAATCATCTGAAAGACACCCAGAAACCTGAGGGAGACAGCACAAACATAGATCCTGACAAAGTTGTCCATAACTTATCCGACCATTCTTTGAATAAGGCCTCCATGGATGTCCTTGCTAAAGGTTTTAACTTCGCTATTGCACCGGCACGCATTCCATTGGAAGACATCATTTGCAACGTGGAATCTGCTATAACTTCGCTGCAGGATAAAAGTGAAGCAGAGATTATTCGCCAAGATTTGTCGCGTATTCTACGAACCTCGAAGCCACCTAAAAGGAACATTTCACACGACGAGTTCCTAGCACTGAAAACTCTTCGAAAGAACGAAAGCATCATCATCCTACCAGCAGATAAAGGAAATGCAACCGTTGTCATGAACACAAATGACTACAGAACCAAGATGGCTGCGCTATTGGACGATCCGACTTACAAGAAGATTAGGTCTGATCCCACTACATATCTAGAGAAAACAACGAAAGCGAAAATCAAGGCATCTCCTATCGACCCTGAGTTACAGTTACATCTCATTCCAAGAGAAAAATCATCCAGATGTCCGAAACTGTATGGTCTCCCAAAAATACACAAGCCAGCAGTACCTCTGAGACCAATAGTAAGCTCTATCGGCTCACCATCACATGCATTAGCAAGATTCCTAGCCAAGAAGTTACAACCGCACGTTGAGACAGCATCATCGTATGTGAGGAACGCGGAATACTTTATCGAACTTCTAGATATGCAAATAGTAGGACCTGTCGACATATTAGTAAGCTTCGACGTAGCATCCTTGTTCACACAAGTACCCATAAACGAAGTCCTAGAGATCATCCAACATAAATACAAACCGGAAGGATACATTATTGACTTGGCCAAACACTGTGTAGCCAATACTTACTTTATGTACGAGGGACAACGATATAGGCAAATCGAAGGAGCACCGATGGGATCACCAATCTCACCAGTGATCGCAAATCTTTTCATGGAGGATTTTGAAATTAAAGCTCTTAACACAGCGCAACTAAAACCCAAACTTTGGCTCAGATATGTAGATGATATTTTCGTTATTTGGCCACATGGAGAAGGACAACTAAGAGGGTTTCTCGAACACCTGAATGGAATCCATGATCGGATAAAATTCACAATAGAAGCCGAAGAGAACAACCAATTACCATTTCTAGACGTTTTGGTAACAAAGAAAACTGACGGCAGTTTGGGACATACAGTATTCAGAAAAAAGACCCACACGAACCGATATTTGAATAGTAACTCGCATCACCATCCATCCCAGCTACAATCAGTCGTAAATACCCTCATGACAAGGTCAAAACATCTCGCTGATGTGGAGAACTTCGATGGAGAAATGGAAACCATCCGAGCAGCCCTTAGGATGAATGGCTATTCAAGAAAACAGATTCATAACTCTCAACGCAAAAATGAGAAGGATGTCAACAATGAAGATCAACCAGTGGGAAACGCTTTTCTACCTTACATGAAAGGCACAACTGACAAAATCTGCAAAATACTGAGCCGTCATGATATCAAAACAACCTTCACAACAGATAGGAAAATCAAAAATGTTCTTCGGAATCCAAAAGACAGAATTCCTCTAGAATGCCAAGGAGTGTACGAGGTGCCTTGTGGTAATTGTGAAAAGACATACATCGGACAGACCAACAGACGCATTGATGTGCGAAAGACTGAACATGCAAACGCTGTGTCGAAAAACGAAACCACGTCTTCACTAGCTGAACATGTAAGAAGTACGGGCCATATGATCAACTTTAGCGGCACAAAGACTCTAGCCAACATTGAACACTTCTACACCAGAATAACCAGGGAGGCAATAGAGATCGAGAAACGTCCACATAGTCTTAACAAACGAGATGACGGACTAAGAATACCAGCAACATGGAAACCCGCTTTAGAAAGTCGGAAGATACAACCAAAAACAAGAGAGAACGTGGTATCCAGTGCACGTGCAACAGGTCACGGAAACTTTCCGGCTGATTCCAGCGTCGCAATGACATCATCCAAACGTGTCACTCAAAGCCAAACACGTAGAAATCAACCAAGCGTGAAATAGTTCGAAAGTCCAAAGGTCAAGCATAACGGGGGATATAAATACCTGTCCCTCCAAGTAAGCGTCAGTTCGCCTAGATTTTCCAGACTCTACGGTCGAATCACCTGAAGATGGCAAATGCGACTTTGCCGAAACGTCGTGAAATTGGTCCTTTTGAGGACCGAAACCACACAACGCGGATCAATACCCGAGAATCCAGTTCTACATATATATATATATATATATAAACAAGTTTAAAGTTTCTTTGCCTAATTGGCTTAATTCTATATCTCTTATATATATATATATATATATATATATATATATATATATATATATATATATATATATATATATATATATATATATATATATATATATATTCTTTTATTGATATTCTTGAACCATTTGTAATATTTGTATGCTTTCTTGGTATATTGGTTCGTATATATACTGAAAATAAAATGAAATAAAAATTCTTTTTGACGTTTCGACAATGTTTATTGCCTTTATCAAAATGTGAATTAGTGTTTCCATGTAATTTAGAAAAGAATAGATGATTTCGATTAATGAAATGCGTCTGCAGCTGACGTGTGTTTTAAGATCCAATTAAAACTGCAGAAAACATTGGATCGGTTGTGTGTGAAAGAGTTATGTATGGCTAATTACAATTTAAAATGGATTGAATTTGATTAAATACAAGACATTCTAAGATTGTACAATTATAAATATCTATGATTATTGTATGAATTAGTTATTCTATGATAAACACTCTATCCACATCTATTATAATCAACTATTCAAGTTTAAGATAATTCTATGGAATTTTAACCTCAAAATTGTTATTCATAGTGTCATAGTTAAACAATAAGTTATCTTTTTTAGGTTGAATTTTGAATAGACATTTACAAATGTCAGATATTAAGAGGTTTCAATACTTTCAACTGAAGATAAGCATTATCTAAGTACTCACTATTGAGAATGATGTGATTATCATTGATTTTTGACAATTTTGGTATTATTCGTAAACTTTATAGTCGTAATAAGTATATTTTCCTATTTTCCCTTCTGATTGGCGAAAGTATTCATCATCATTGAGAACGTTTTCAATAAATGGACGGTGTAGAATCCATAATTTTCTTCAATTTTCTTAAATAGGTTTTTTATTTTTAAAGAATACACTACTCTCAACATCAATATACATACATCATAAGAATCATGGCTTTTTATAAGAAAATTGAAAAAAAATATGGATTCTACACCGTCCATTTATTGAAAACGTTCTCAAAGATGATGAATACTTTCGCCAATCAGAAGGGAAAATAGGAAAATATACTTATTACGACTATAAAGTTTAAGAATAATACCAAAATTTTCAAAAATCAATGATAATCACATCATTCTCAATAGTGAGTACTTAGATAATGCTTATCTTCAATTGAAAGTATTGAAACCTCTTGATATCTGACATTTGTAAATGTCTATTCAAAATTCAACCTAAAAAAGATAACGTATTGTTTAACTATGACACTATGAGTAACAATTTTGAGGTTAAAATTCCATAGAATTATCTTAAACTTGAATAGTTGATTATAATAGATGTGGATAGAGTGTTTATCATAGAATAACTAATTCATACAATAATCATAGATATTTATAATTGTACAATCTTAGAATGTCTTGTATTTAATCAAATTCAATCCATTTCAAATTGTAATTAGCCATACATAACTCTTTCACACACAACCGATCCAATGTTTTCTGCAGTTTTAATTGGATCTTAAAACACAAGTCGGCTGCAGACGCATTTCATTAATCGAAATCATCTATTCTTTTCTAAATTACATGGAAACACTAATTCACATTTTGATAAAGGCAATAAACATTGTCGAAACGTCAAAAAGAATTTTTATTTCATTTTATTTTCAGTATATATACGAACCAATATACCAAGAAAGCATACAAATATTACAAATGGTTCAAGAATATCAATAAAAGAATATATATATATATATATATACATATATATATATATATATATATATATATATATATATATATATATATATATATATATATATATATATATATATATATATATATATATATATATATATATACATACATCATACATACATATATACATATATACTATATATGTATATATATATATAACTTAAGAGATGCAGAATTAAATTTTCTGAATTATGAAGATAACTTAGATAATTTAACATTAAGATTATAAATAGAAATATATCTATGTCAAACTGGAACGCAGGCAGCATCGATAGAAGTTTGAAAGAAATGAATATTATTAGTACAGCACAAAAAGCAATGGCTGGAGCGCTGAATAATATAGACGGTTCGTATATTTAGCTTTTATATCACAGTGGAGTTTGCATCCATAGATTTGGCAATGTTGTAAATCGATGATCGTGAAATTCCTACGTCAGTTGAGACAGTATGAATACCGACAGTCGGCATTTCTTTTATGCAACAGTGCCATGAATATGCCGGCTCTCCGTACTTATACTATCTCAAATTATTCCGTACATAACCTGACGAAATAACATAATTTTTTTAATAATCACATAATAAAAAATTCAATGGTGGAAGCCATTATTTTGTGAAAATTAATTATATTGATATAATAAAATAAAACACTTTTACTTTGTTTTATTTCATATATGTTATAGAAACAAATCGTAGGTTTCCTAAACCTACATTCACAGATACAACTATTGCCAATTCATATTTAGCTCCCCTAGTCACAAATTAGCAGCATACAACTCAATGATTTCACTTCCTCTTGCTCCTGAAAACCTGAATCAAGAATTAAATATAATCAAGATAATAAATTATATCCAAATCATATCTAAATTAATTGACAAAAAAAGCAGAAATTAACTTAGTCAAGAATCTATCCTTAGACAAAAAAAAGCAGAAATTAACTTACTCAAGAATCTAGCCTTTGACAAAAAATTCTGATTCTTCATCACAATACGTTTCCCTAACATATGTTGGTACCGTAAGTGAAAGAATTGAAGACAATTTATCGAAACATAATCTAAACGTTACCTTCAAACCTCAAAATCAATTGTCCTATTTTTTGTTCAATGCTAAAGATAAAACAAATAAGTTTAATAAACCTAGACCATATAAATTAACCTGTTCAGAGTGTTAAATTTCTACATCGGTAGATCTTTTTGTAATATAGAAATTAAATATAAGGAACATTTTCGATCTTTTAGATTTTATAAAATAGATTCATATTTCTCTAACGATATTTTAGAAACAGAACACACTTTTCCAAATTTAGATGAAGCTAAATTTTACTTAACCAGAGTAGAGGTTTTAAATAAAATACACAACAATCGATAGAACTTTTCAAAGATATTAAAAATAATGACAATAAAATTTTAAACGATCAATTAGACGTTTACCACAGCATTATGTTTGACTTTTTGATAACGTAACATTTCCCATAATCCTTTTGTGCCTTCCTAGTATACCTCCACATCAAAATTTCCTTATCACAATATTAACTCTACCTGATTATCCAATTACAATTATACTATTCTAACAATGTATTTCCACAACCGGAACCCCACTTGTACCCTGTCTTATATTGTACCATAAATAGCCAAAATTATTCATATTTTCATACATTAGTATCGTTTGAAGGTCGAAACTATGTAATAAACCTGATAAATTCTAAACATTACTTCTTTCATATTCTACACCAATATATTCGGTATTTTTTAAATATCTCAAAACTCATCCCAACTGATTCCAGAAATCATCGGAAGCCCTGTTCTGAAACCTGCTGAAAAAATTTACTGGGAAACATGTCAGGTCGGCTCAATAACATCGAGTACATTAAACATTCCATGAGTTCTCGAACAGGATTTATTGTTATTTCGAGCAAAACACTAACCTTTTTTTTCATTGTGGATCAATAGATAATTATTGTACATACAAAAACAGCTTTACAATACTTTTATAGTATTTTGACTGATATATCTTCAGAATGCCTTTGTCTCTACCATAAAGAATTTCCAAACCCAGAAAGTGTTTCAACAATGAAATTTGCGTGTGCGTGTCAGGGTGCGGATGCGTGTGTGTGTACACGCACGTTACCCACTATTGGTCGTATGGATTTGAAACTCTGAAAAACGCTTTATAGTGGTAAAAAATAGGAACTGAATTGTTTCCGGTGCGGTAGCTCTGTTTGAAGTGGCATTTCTGACATCCATCTTCAGTTTTTCAAATGGAATTATAGTGTTTTATTGAATCATAAGGACAACCGTGTTTTCTGGTATAAATATGTATTACACGTATATATTTAACCTGCTGAAGTGTCCGAAAAATTCTCATTTTGAGATTCAAGTGACGTCAAATTTATTAGTAACGCATTTTTGCAAAAAAATTCTGAAGTTGTTAATTAATAATAATTACAGAAAACAACGGTGGACAACATCCAATTCCAATACTAGGTAATTGTTGACCAGAATTGTAGTATTCCACGATATCAATATTCCGAAATCATCGGGATAACGAGATTGAACAAAAGAAAAAGAGATTGATATTGATAGAGGGCGTGAATCGGCATTTCTTAAGATATTTAGCCTTCAAATCTGATGGTAATTATTCATCTTTGGATTTTCCCACCAGGCTCTATTAAATAGAACATCTTGCCTAGAGTAAACGTAGGGAATCTTATAGTATTTTATTCCTGTATATAGTCCAGGCTATGAACCGAAAAATAAAAAAAAACATGTAAGTTCGAATCAAAAATTTTTTTTTGCGTTAGCTTCAGGAGGTTCTCAGGATTCATACACCTTAAAATTTCTTGGGAACCCCAACCTCACCCATTGGGGGCGAAAATGGCCCGAAATCTCCAAGTCTTGAATTGTATTTGCTACAAAAAAAGGTATTTTAGCATTTCGAGTGTACCTAATGGGTTTTTTGGGTCGCTGAACACGAATCCGTAGTCAGATTTACTTGCAATCCATCGTAGGGGTGGTAAAATCGACGAAATTGGTCAATTTTGCACCCCTATATGTCATTCTGCAATTTACGTGTTTTAGGCATTTTGAATGCACCAAGGTGGTTTTTTGGGTCGCTGAATACGATTCCGAAGCCAGATTTACTCGAATGTCATCGTAGGGGTGGGAGATTTACAAAAATGGCTAATTTGACACGCTTCTAAATTTTTATTATTTTTGCATTTTAAAATTACTTCGGAGTAAATCTGGCTTCGGAATCGTATTCAGCGACCCAAAAAAACCATGGTGCATTCGAAATGCCAAAAACACGTAAATTGCAAAATAACATATAGGGGTGCCAAATTGGCCAATATCGTCGATTTTACCACCCCTACGATGAATTGCAAGTAAATGTGGCTACGGATTCGTGAACAGTGACCCAAGAAACCTCCTTGGTGCATTCGAAATGGCAAAAACACGTAAATTGCAAAATAACATATAGGGGTGCGAAATGGGCCAATTTTATCGATTTGACCACCCCTACGATGGATTGCAAGTAAATCTGGCTACGGATTCGTGATCAGCGACCCAAAAAACCTACTTGGTGCATTCGAAATGCCTAAAACACGTAAATTGCAAAATAATATATTAGGGGTGCGAAATTGGCCGATTTTTTCGATTTTGCCACCCCTACGATGGATTGCAAGTAAATGTGACTACGGATTCATAATCAGCGACCCAAAAAACCTCCTTGATGCATTCGAAATGGCTAAAACACGTAAATTGCAAAATAACATATTAGTGGTGCGAAATTGGCCAATTTTGTCGATTTGACCACTCCTACGATGGATTGCAAGTAAATCTGACTACGGATTTGTGTTCAGCTACCCAAAAAAAACCCTAGGTGCACTCGAAATGCCAAAATACCTTTTTTGTAGAAAATACAATTCAAGACTTTGAGATTGCGGGCCATTTTCGCCCCCAATGGGTGGGGTTGGGGTTCCCAAGAGGTTTTATGGTGTATGAATGATCCTGAGAACCTCCTGAAGCTAATGCAAAAAAAATTGTTTGATTCGGACTTACACGTTTTTTTTTTATTATAGGTAAAATCTCGGTTCACAGCCTAGACTAATAAGGTCATTCATAACCTGGTTGACTGTCCTCTGATTTTATCAAGGCTGAATTTACATGTTACATCTGCTCGCACCCGTTCCACACAAGCGTTTTATCTACCACTCTGCAGAAGAAATACGTTATTACTTTCTCCAATTTTCCAAATGTGCAGAGTCTACGAGACGATCGGTTTGAGTGTTGATATAATTTGTTGTAACCCTAATGATATTTGTAAAGCTGTCTATATTGGTTAATTTTAATTCTTACTCTGTAATTATATTATATGTACTCCTAAACTCTCCAAGGGGTTTCTCCCGTTGACCTAGTGTAATTAATTAAATAAATAAATATTAATTAGTTCCTTATCTAGCTCCAGCAGAACACACTGTTAATAGTCATCAGGCAAACAGACCTGATAAATAAAACGCAATAATGAATTTTAAGTAATGAATAAGTCATATTTAACTCTTTTACCTTAGAAGAAGGGCGGCCTGACACGTGTTGATTGCCACGAGAGTATTTTCAATCCGTATCAAACATACGAGATTTGTCATAAACCTACACAATCGCCAGCAAAAATTGTTTATAACAAACAAAATACTAACGAGTCCACACCTCGATGAAAACATAAATTCCTCGTTTTTCCCATTCATTTTTCATTCCTCAAAACTGCGCAAGTGTCCTCCGGTAAATACCAACCTTTTTTCTATTAAATAGCAAATAACATTTTAATACCACCTACGCCATCCCACGACTATTAGCCAAACTCTAGTAGTATACATCTACCTGAATTCGATGAGATCTGTACGCACAAAATAAAACCGTTACACGTCTGGATAGATATTATTCTTCAGAATTTCCTCCATTTGATTATATTCCTGATATCCCGTGTTGTATAGAATACCATGATACTTTTTTCCATTTAATATCCTCTTCATCTCAATCTTAGAAAGTTGGTTCAGCGAGAAAGGTGGTGTGGATAGAAAATATATCTCTAACTTTTTCTCACAATCCAACAAGGCAAGTTCCTTGACTATATATGCGTGTGAAGAAATGTGGAAGCTCTGAATATCGACAACTAGTCTTCATCTCGAAGTAGAATGATTGAGATTTTGAGCAACTGCGCACCTTTATCCCACCTTCGGTTCACAATCACAAAAAATGATCGTTCCGACCATTTGTCCAATCATTTTAACCGGTTTCAACGTTTTACCCATTTATGTCAATCATATTGAATTTTCCTGCTGAAATCGTGAAATTCATAATCTACGCGCCGAGAAACAGTCTCTATATCAAACATACGCCCCCTCATTATAAACAACTAGTGCAGTCCACATAATGAATGATAAGTGGCAGTTCGAATTTAACATTGACAGGCTTCAGCTCTAGTTCTTCGGTTCATTCTTAGATGACTCGCACAGACAGCTTTGACAGTTGATCGTTAGACATACATCCGCCATGACACCTCCTCTGACGTCAGATACACCCTATAAGCAATCTGTAAATACACATCATTTATTCTTTAACCTCCTCACTCTATGGTTTGGTAATATGTGACCTTCACTGTTCTGAGATCTATGATCTGGGATAGCTGCACCCAGTGGCGGCTCGTGAACTTTTTAAGAGGAGGCTGGACATAAAACGTTTTTTTTTTAAATATACTCTACTCAGCCAATTAATTTAACTTTTGCACAGCGACCGTACCAGCTACTTCAGTGACAAAATTAATTGTTGCCCAGAAGAACGAACGTGGAGGTGTAGAGTTTCTCTTGCCAAAAAATTTTTTTGTTCGTTTTTTGTTTTTTATTTTTTTTGGATTTTTGATATTTTTTCTTTTTTTTGGAATTTTTCATATTTTGTTTTTTTTATAAATTATATTAACTTTTTTTATATATTAACGGAATTCTACGGTCTTTAGTTTGCGAAAAATGATCAATAATATTATCATAAAATGTATCATTTTGTTTTAAGTGTTTTACTAAATCTTTTTCAATAGATATCAAACTAACATTGTATAAACTATTTTGGTCCATTGTATTTCGCATGTAAGTTTTAATTCGTTTGAGAGTAGAAAATGATCTCTCCACCGATGCCGACGTGACAGGAATGGTGACTGTCAAACAAAGTAGTTTATAAAACTGAGGTAAAACTTGTTGCAAATCATTGTCTATCATATATTTTATCATATCGGCGTGACTGTCGTACTGGCCTAAAATATCTTTATCCGAGTATATAACGCATAATTCATTGTGCAGTGTTATTTTATCAAAAAATTTATATTTGAGAACTAAGTTATCTAAAAGTGTATTGGGAAACTCTTTTGAAAAAGATTCGAAAAATCTTCTATTCGTCAAGTCGAAAAACTTCAATTCATGTAAATCGGAAAATCGAATCTCAATTTGTCCTTTAATAGTATCTAACATTTCATAAAAAAGTTGTTTATAATGTAGTTTCTTGTCTACCAAATTATGTTTTCCTCCTTTTCGCAGGAGGAGCCTCATCAGTTGAAAAATTTTGAAATAAAATATTAAAATGAAATTCTGTATTACGGAAACTTAAAATTTTATCAATGAGATGTTTCAAACGATCTCTTGAATAAATTATATCAGTGAATTTATGTTGTAAAATTTGAAAAATAAGATCAGTTTGTTCAAATATTAATTTAAAAGTATCAAGAAAAAACAAAAATTCTTCATTTTCTAAATAAGATTTTAAACCAACAGCAGCATTTAATGAAACCTGATCTGTCGAAAAGTCATCACTGTTTAATATAAAATCAAATGTTTCAATTAATTTGTCTTTATTTTTGTGAATGGTAAACACTGCACGTGATGTAAAATTCCATCGAGTTGGAGCATTACAGAGAATTCTGTTTCCTACTATGTTATTCAAAATTTCAGTTCGTTTGGTGGATTTGCTAAAAAAATTTGAAAATGACGATAAGTTGAAAAAAAAAAATTCTAACTTCCTTAATGGAATAACATGCATTACTTAAAACCAAATTCATGTTGTGAGCGTAACAATGGGTGAAAATAGCCTGAGGCGAAACTGATTTTATTTTTGTTTGAAGACCGTTTAAATGTCCCGCCATTACAGATGCGCCGTCGTAGGTTTGAGCTATTAATTTATTCGCAAAGTCAAATCGTTGAAATGTTTCCATTAAGAAATTAAATAAATTGATCGCTGTTCTTCCCGAACTAACATCGTAAAACCCTAAAAATCTTTCCACTAGTTGTCCATTTTTTACAAATCTAAAAATTATTGATAATTGTGATTTACACGTTATATCAGTTGTTTCGTCAACCTGCCACGAAAAAAAAGGGGCATTAAATAATTCATCCTCTATGTGATTTCGGAGGACATAATTTATTGAATCAAGAATTTCGTTTTGTATTGTTTTTGAGGTGCCTGCAAATACTGACGCGTTAGTCATAAAATCGCGAAGCTTACTGTCTTATTTACAAAACAAATCTAACAATTCCCTAAAATTACCTTTATTAACTGAATTTTCAGTTTCATCATGCCCTCTAAAAGCTAAATCTTCAAATGATAAATACAATAAGAAATCAATGATTTTTTTTAAAACTTCGCGGTTTTCTTTAACTGTATTATTATGATTTTCGATTTCGCGTGTTCGTGTAGAATCAATCGCATTAACAATATTCTGTTTACCGGTTAATTTAAACTTAATACACGATGTAATATGTTCCTGCGATTTTTCATGTCTTCTAGGCCACGAGCTAAATTTTTCAAATCATTATAACCCAAGTGCCCCCAACATGAAGTTGTATCTGATGTGAATAGCAAGCAATACCAGCAATATAATTTATTGTGTACATCAGATCCCGTTAATCATACATATTTGTTATAATTATCATAAACGATCGATTTTGATACTTCCCTGCCATCACTAATCCTTTCAAATCCGGTAAAGGCCGTTTGTTTTTGAAGAACACTTCTATCATATGTTAATCCAGTAAATGGATTTTCTAAGAACTCTGCAACTAGAACTAAGTCACTATCATTTTAACGTTCACCAATTCCGATTAGATAAATTATAACTTAAAACTTAACTACTTAACCTTACTACGCCTCGTGGAATAAAAACAACAACTAACCGAAGACGTGCCGCATTCTTCTAGCAGCGGGAGGCGGGAGCAAGTAATCGTATTTCATTCGACCGACGAATGGGTACGAAAAGCTAGCTTCCCTACTCTGTTGCCATATTCGCTGTTTTAACCGACTGGGCAATTGAATGGTTGGAAAAACGGCAACTGTGTTGACCACACGTATTTAGCGTTTGAGATATATAGAGAATCTAGCCTCTGGCCACTGTTGCCAGATTGAAAATAACTACTGAGAACGGGGAATTAATTGTAAAATTTAAAGAATTATCAGAGAAACAGGAAATAAAATGGAGAATGATCATTAAGATAAATTGGTGAGGAGGCTGAGCCTCCTTAGCCTCCTTCGAGGAGCCGCGACTTGCTGCACCTAAACCGGATGCCAGCCATACTTCCGTTCGAGACAAAGCCATGTGTATCTAAAAATGTCGACTTTGGTCGGGAACCCGCGCTCACTGGTTCCAGCAGGCTATTTTTTCGGGATTGTACGATTATGGATTTTTAAATTAATATCAAATGAAGTTACTACATTTATTGTTCAAAAATTCCAGTGTAAATAAATTAAAATAATAACAATGATGCAATAACATAGCATTTCTTTCATTATATACATAACACTATCAGAATGAGAAACAAGTTATTACTATAATGTACAATCTGAAATACTTTTAATACCTATATGATCGCTTACTTCTGCTTTTACTTGAAGATCTGCTTCTCTGTTGCCTTGATCTTCGACTATATGAGTTTGATCGCGATCTATAAGATCTTTTAGAATAGCTGCTGGATCTAGATTGTCTACTCCGAGATGTAGATCTTTCTCTTGAATATTTTGAAGAAGACTTTCGATAAGGGGATGAGTTTGATCTATCTCTGGAAACAGATCGCGATCTAGATCTTTTTGTATATCGAGCATTATTTCTGTGAGATCTTGTCGGAGAGCTTCGCTTGTTATATTCGACCGATTTGGAGGGAGACCTTCTAGATGTTGAGCTTTTGTATCTATCTCTTTTATTTGGAGTATAACTTCGCGAACGGCTTCGCTGCTTTCTTTTATTTATACTTGGCGAGTCACTGCTAACTGTTAAAGATCTGCGCCGTCTCTTCGATTTAGAATTGGAATCACTATTATCAGACGGAGTTGAAACAGGACTCTTAGCTTTGACATTGAGGTTGCCTCTGATGTCAGGAGGAGATGGCAGCCTCGGTTGGATTCTTCTTCCTGCAATATTTAAATGAAATACATTTATAAATATCGAAATTTCCTAAAGTAGCCGAAAACCGATTGTGGTAATGGTTTTAATACATGTATCTATAGTTTCGGCGTTTACGTATTGTGAAATCCTTTTAACTTTCGGAAGTTAGAAAATTAAATTTAAAATTTACATAAAGATTTAAAATTTAGAAATAATGCTGACAAATGAGTAGACAATGGTTAGGTGGAAGTTTATTTACAAAATTGTTAACAAGTGGTGAATTATAGGTATCGATTTGACCATTTAAAATTATGTTACTACTGTTTTTATTTTAAAACATTCAAAAAACAATATTAAATTACCAAATTGATAATTCACCACAGCAATTTTGTAAATAAACTCCCACCCAAACCTCGATTTGTACCACATTCAGATTGATTCCTGATATTTAAGGACATCATTTTAGATTTAGCTTTAGTGATAACTCCGAGCATTGAGAATGCTAGTGTGCGGAAGCATTAATTATTTCTAAATTAAATGTTACAAGTTTTGTGTAAATTTGAGGTTAATTCTCTAACTTCCTAAACCTTCTAATAATATTAGATTATTTATCAGTCTCGAAAGTAACTTTTATCATTTTATTTTCCGGTTTATAAGCTTTAAATTGGATTTAAATCAGGAGCAGCTTTGACATTGAAATTTAGTATGAATACCAACGTTCAAATTTGAAAGTCAGTTTAGTAGTATTCTAACTTTGATATCAATATAGATTATTGTTGAAATCTTCAGCAAATAAATATCGCTATATAGTAGAATGAGTTTTTCAAATCCAATTCAAAGCATTCTCTATGCCCTGTGAAGGGAATACCAGACACCCTGAGTGTGTCAATTAATTTACAACATAGAATGTGAATAAATAGACTTAAGATAAAAATAATCACAACAAAAAAATTGGATTAATTTGACTAGACAATCATTCTAGCATATAATATGATTGGTTACCTACGTTTCCTGAAATATTATTAATGTATCAACACCTTCACTGTTTTAGTCAAAGAACTTATTCCGAAAATACGGACACATACTGACCTAATGTTCTTGCGTCTACCTGATTCTCAGAGTCAATTACATCCGGAGTTGTAGATCTGCTTATGTTCACCCGCTTTCTACTCTCTGCTTCTGCCAATTTCTCTTCTATGTCCACCTCCTTTTTAGCGAAGTCTGCCCTCAGCTTCCTGATTGCGTCCTTTAAATAATATAGTTGTAACAAACACAGCGGGCAATGACTAATTAGATTGGGGCAACTTTTGTAAAAGAATAGCTTCCACTTCTTCATATATTCATTGTGCTACTATTCTACCACTACTTTTAATTTCTTATTGTGGTAGAAAATCTAGCGCTCGCGTTTAATTACCCCTGAACCATAACAGTGAATGATAATTATATAATAAAATAATTATAAATTTACACATAAATTCCATTTAAATTAATAATTATTTAATCACACATTGTCATTCTTAGTATGAGTTATTAACTAGAAACAACAAATATTTAATTCTCTATTTGATCTTTCAAAACTATCCAACATTTTTAATTTGTGCCCTTTTACTTTTATATGGGATGTATATGTACTGTGAATAAAAGTGATTATATTCTAACGAGTGTTTATCATTATTTGGATTTAGTATATAATTTCTCAAATATTCTTAGAACTATACACTGAAACTGTATCCTGTATGGTCCAAGTATATGCAACATTGACTAATTATCCTTCTTCCATTTTGATATATTGATAAATCATTATAAATTATTTGAAGTTTTATAAGGATACTCGGTGGACGTATGTAAGATAACATGCAGAATTTGCTGTTGATTTATTGTTGCACAGGATATGCTAGATTTTGAACCTTGCCAGAAATAGAAGTGAATCTTTTGATTCAATTTCCATAGGGAAATAGATAGTTGGGTTCAAGGATTTCAACTGATTAATAAATTATTCAGCAATACCTACATATTGCTGTCATACTCCTGTTATGTGGGATCCATTCAGAAATTGAGATAATGTATTTATAATTATCGTCTGGTTTAAGGTTTTTGTATCATATATTTAAGCACTTTCCTTAATAACTAGTGCAAACTATGCCTAGTTATAATTTAAACTATTCTGAAGACAACGGTAGGAATTCAAAAAATTGGCTACCTAGAATTGGAGATAATGCCTTTTGAGTTCGTCATCTTATTGACTGGTATACATTGTAAGGTCTATAATAATCAGATCATAAAACTCCTATTTTAGTCTACGGATATCTCCTTTACATTTAAATATACCATTAATTCATAAACATACAATTGATGTCACATATTGAACTAGATAAATTACTTGTTATTTGAAGGTAGCAGATTATGCACATTCCAAATATTGCCGTAATGTAAAGTATTGAATAATAAGCCACCTTGCCTAATGGTAGGAAATAACATTCAGCAATATACTATTATATAATAGATAATTTGATACTGCAGAGTTCAGTCAAAGACAGTCATTCTAGAGTTATTCAGTCATAACGTCACTCTCGTCTAGATCAATGATGTCACATATAATTATTAAAAATTCAATGGTGGAAAGCCTCTACTTTGTGATAATTATCATATTGATATAATAAAATAAAACACTCTTACTTTGTTTTTTATCACATATATTATAGAAACAAATCGTGACTAAGTTTCTACTCTAGTGTGTCAACTTCAAACGAAACTAATATATGAAAATATGAATAATCTTGGCTATTTATGGTACAATATAAGACACAGGTAGTAAGTGGGGTTGTAGTTGGGGAAATACGTTGCTAGAGTAGTATAATTGAAATTGGATAATGAAATTTTAATGCGGAGGTATACTAGGGAGGCACAAGAGAATTATAAGATATGTTTACGTTATCAAGAGATCAAACAGGTAGTACACACTAATTGATAATCATCAAATAATGACAATACAATTTTAAATGATCAATTAGATGTGTACTACAGCATCCTGTTTGATGTCTTGATAACGTAAAAATTTCCCATAATCCTCTTGTGCTTTCCTGATATACCTCCGCATTTTTCCTTATCAAAATATTAACTCTACCTCATTATCCAATTTCAATTATAATTCTCTAGCAATGTATTTCCCCAACCGCAACTCCAACTCCACATGTTACCTGTGTCTTATATTGTACCATAAATAGCCAAGATTATTCATATTTTCATACATTAGTATAGTTTGAAGATGACATGCTAGTGTCGAAACTATAATGACGATTTGTTTCTATAATATATGTGATAAAAAACAAAGTAAAAGTGATTTATTTTATATAATTATTATATTACTAGTAGTGATATTAAAGATGCCAAAGAAACATTCGTATAAATTCTAAACCTATGAATCCCAACAAACCTGAAAGGATAATAAGAGGCTTCATATGGTGACCCCTGGACAGTCCTTCACACTATGTTCAATGACAAAAACGATTCTTATCGTTTCTATGAAAACCTACTAAGAAAAATTGTTAAAATGTTGACGTTAGATTTTGGAAGATACTATTAAATGAAAAGAGAATTCGACCTCGTCTGGGAATTAAAAAAATGAATATGATAACAGCTGACAACGTTGCATAGGCGTAGTATACTAGTGGGCGGAAATGCATGTGAAATGTATGTGAGCAACCAAAATGAATGGCTCTGATGAAATGTCCAACAACTCTTTCCAGATTTGGAGTGCAGACCAGTAGAATTGGAATAACTTTAGTATCATTGTTAGACTAGTAACATCGGACTGAAATATCAAGAAATATAGCCGTCGTCCAGGTAAGGAAGACGTCAAGATACGCTTTCCCTACTCAGAGTGTAAAGTAACGTAGACAGATTATATAAGACTGCTCAGGATTGGCTGACAACACAACTTTAGTCAATAATTCTCGACAAACACTCGAATCGTACATTTCATGTATCACATGCAATGACAATTATTTCTCTCTACT
The DNA here is from genome assembly GCA_958510875.1 of Endomychus coccineus. Lineage (NCBI taxonomy): Eukaryota > Metazoa > Arthropoda > Insecta > Coleoptera > Endomychidae > Endomychus > Endomychus coccineus. Next base: position 156,693,667 of record OY294067.1, on the reverse strand, counting down.
CTATCGGGCTCACCACCGTAACCATTCGAATCCAAAGGACTTTTTTCAACTTCTTTACTTTTTTGCTTCTTCTGTTGGAAAATATGTCACTGGACAAAAATCTGAATTTTACCAAACAACGGGTAATTATACTCAAATGAGCGCGAGATGTCTAATAGTGTAATAATAAATAATATATTTTTTATTTTTTTTATTATACCTTCCCTTTTCCTGTTTTTATGCAGAGTGACTTCCCGGATTATGTTGAGTAATGCTTCTAGATACTGACCCTTCGGTCAGCTTTTGGGATACGTCGATTTATCGAAGCATAGTAAAATACTTGGCAATACTCATCATAAAATTCAATTTTAGACTATTTGGTTTGAGTTGATCAATTAATATAGCTCCGAAGTGTTACATTAAACATATGGTTCCGAAGACACTAACCAATACCATATGCATTCTTGGATAGTGACTATAATTATTTATAGCAGTCCAATAAAACCAATCCACCGCTACAATTGTTTTAATTGCTAAAAAGTTTCGAGTTGTGGAACATACATTTTTTCCTTGGCTATAGAAGACTATCATTTCACATTCAGTAATGATTCAGCAGCATCAATTTTGCTAGTCATAGTTACAACATTATCGTCTTTCCACCTAACAAAGGGTAAAAAAAGTTGGACTTTTCACACTGATACTCATAATAACCGCGTTATTTTACGATCTCCAATGAATAATTTTTTTATGCGGTTCTTCCTGACAGTTCATAATGCATGAAATTCAAGTTTTCGTAGTTCATGTATCTGATGTCAGGTCAGTGGGATGTTCAACCTCTTCCAGTAACCACTCAAGAAGTCAAACGTTTCCATTTTAGCATTAGTATTACTTTTGGCGTCGCAGTAAATATTGAAACTATAATAATAGCCTGAAGAGCTACACAACATGCAGTCTTTAAATCCAAATTGTACTGGCTTTCTCATATTGGGATGGGCCCAAAATATTTCATCATTGCCTCGTCTATAGAGAGCTCTTCATGTATAATGCCCCACTGCTTCAAGTTTTGGTTCAGCTTGTTCAATATGGGCTTCATTTTGAACATTTTATCACCTTTGTTTAGCTCGTCGTTGTCGGCAAAATGTAGATTTTTTTCTTGAGCTTATTTCTGGACATGCAGGCCACAAGATAACTCTAGTAACCACGTTCCTTTGGGAACTTGTGGTAACCACTGAGAAATAATATCCCAATGAATATTCTGATTCTTTGGTAACTGGAAAATCGTCATGACGGCTTTCATACCGTAGATTTTGGTTTGCTCCAATATCCCTAATAATAAAATCATCTAAAAGCTTTTTAAAGACTTCTATATGATTTTTCCTCGTATTTCGTTTTTTTGATGTGTAATCTGTTGGTGCAATCCTCATTGGAGAGTATACTAATATCGATTTTTTAACAATTTATTATTTAGATTTATCCGGCTTCTTTTTCTTCTTGATATAAATAGGTTTGAGCTTTGGGCAACATATTGTAGAACATCACTGCTGTCTACAGTTTCGGCTAAACTAGCGAGAATTATGAACAAAGAAATATCACTTTCATAACTGGTAAAAGTTAGAATGAACTTTGACATTGTCCAGTTGCAAGCTTTTGAGTTTTCAAATCATCGTCGAATTTTTCTTCATCTGTTAGAGCGTCTACATTTGGTGGGATTAGATTAACCTTAACATTGTCATGACTATCATCAGTTGATATATAATCTAAAGTTGCCTCCAAATTCTAGAAAAGTTTTCCACAAAGTACCACAAATGTTATGCACGAAAATATGTTGTTTGCAATTCAAAATAGTAATAATTTTTAGCTTTTGGACCACTCAGTAGACTCAAATGAATGCACTCACATTTATTACGCGAAATATCACTTCACAGGAAGGTTACTTCAAATACCTATATGGGTCACATTCTTTTATACATATCAGGCAGGAAAAATCACAAGCCGTTACCTTTTTATTACTTGAGAAAACTAAAAAGATAAAATGGATTATTCAAATCAGGTATTTCGAAAACATTAAATGTTGACATCTGTCAACACAATAACAAGATATTGAAAACATTACAGTGAAAGGCGCTAAAAAAATAAGTTCTCATTTGGGCCGAAATTGGTTAAGAATGTTATTTGTGAGAAAATATTAATTATAAATTAATTTATTATCAAATTTATTTCGAATCTGGTATATTTAAATTTTCAGTGGTGAAAATATCATTTGTATTTATACAAGGTCGCTGATGCTTTCCAGTTTCAGGACTTGTCTTTATCAAGAATAAGTTCATTATCAAAAGGAATGGAGACTAAGAGAATATTTAATACACTTACTTTTAATTCTAAGTCAGAATCTTCATCATCTTTGGACTGGTCACTCTCATCACTGCTGCTTCCGGAATAATTTCCATATGCACCCAATCCTGTTTCATATCGCATAATTATATAACATGTTCTAACATCTCAATTTTTTTGTAATATCTATTCAAAAAAGAATAAAAATGATTATATGAAACATTAGTAAAATATTCCGTTTTTTATTCCTAAGTAGATGTGAAATAAGATGTAGATTGGAGCCAGTAAGTGGTACAAACTCGAACGAAATCTATTCAATGTCGTTTTCGACGTAAATTCAATTTGATACTATGTGACGAAAAAAAAGTCTATCATTCCACCCTTTACTATGTGATATGAAATTTTATACATATTGCAAAATTAAACACTACTACTGTTGATATCACATTTATTTATAACTTCCGTTACTCGAGTTTCAGCGTTATTATGCAATCTTCAGACGGTATTCAAATGTAAGTTACAAATAAAAGTGATTGTAGTAGTAGGGTTTAATTTTACAATATGGATAATGTAATGAAGTTTCTTAGTTCCGTCATCTCAAATTATCTTGAAATCAGATAGATAGTAACAGTGATATGCTATTATAAGCACGAATAATGATGGAACCTGCCGGTTGTTTCTTATTCTTGATATTACATAATATTTAAATTAATGCATCCGAAATCTACCTGCTTGAAGTAGACACTTTATAAACAGTCTGAGTAACTTAGTAAACTTAGTAAATGTTTGTTCAACCGTCGCAAATAATGTTGATCGAATTACTAGGAAGGCGAAAAAATGTTCGGTACATAAGAGGAAGAGTTCATGAAGAAGCTTAAATATGAGAATAATAAAAATAAAACTGTTGGGATGAAGGAAATAAAAATATAAAATTGAGCCATTGTATGAATATGATCATTAATTATATTTTTTTCAAACTAGTCTACATTTAATGAACATTGAGTATTACCAATAGATGCAGTACCAAGTAGCCCAGTCTCATTACAGTATTAACAAAATGGGATCTTTCATAAGTTTTCTGGTGTTGGTGGTTCATTCATGGTATTTAACTATTGAAGAATATATATTTTTTCACATCCAATATATCAGAACAAAATCTTTACCATGATTAATCATGACAGATATACACTTTGAAGTTTCTCTTTACCAACATCAGCGGATTGAACTAATTTTAAAACTTATTAAAATTTACCTACTGTTATACCCTGAAAGTGGATAGATATTGATTACATAGACTTTGTAACATCAAATAACAGAAATGTTCGGCGTTGCATATATAGAGATGACGGAATTGAGACGAATGTTAGGTACAAAAATTATTTAGATGTAATAACTTGTTAACAATGTTAAAGAGTTGAGGGGAATCACATTTGAATGACTTTAATTCATAGAATTGTAATGCTACTGGAGTAGAATTGAAGTAAATTTATATAAGTCCATTTCGAAAGAATGCGAAGCATATTATCAAAAATTCAGTATGTACTTAAAAAATTGGTAACTTACCCAGTTTGGCACTAATGTTGGCACCGCTGGGTGCAGATACATGTTGATCTGAAGCTGAAGTTAACATATTAAACAATTAGATTCCCTGTTAAAAATCTCACAAATGTCAAAAAAGGCACTAATTCAAAACAGTTTAAGACAAAACAATTTTTATTTAATGCTTTACATAATGCTACTACTAGTACAATACCTTTACGCTTTTTAATGTAGCGTTGCCATTCTTCTGTACAGATAGCCTCAAGTTCACTGGTAGTTACTTTCAGTAAAATTTCTGTCATTGTTCTCCGCACTTGAAGCATCTGCGGCAATGAATCATATTTCACTTAATGTTACATGTTACAATAATGTTGAGATACACTAATCACTCAGAATTGGCTTCTGGTGTCACAGGAATGTTGGTACTATGAAGCCTAAGTTATTATTGGAAATCGAATAAGGCTATGGAGACTATTTAGTTTAGTATACAATTTTATATATCTAAAAATGTACAATAATATTCAGAAACCTACAAGTTTATCTTCTTATGTTGTAATTTTGAGAATTTCTGTAGCAAATAGAAGGATTGATGAATATATGGTATGGAAGAATGTCCAGCAATTATCAGTGGTCAGATAGTATCAGATAATACGAAGTCTGAATCTTTAGTAGCCACAATACGTATCCAATTTTTACTAAATATTATTTTTTAAGAATATTTGATCGTTATGATGTTAAAATTTGATGAATAATCGTTTCTCAGGTTATATTTTATAGTGTATAGACGGTTGACGATTAACTCATAGGTTGTGTTTCATATAAACGACAACCGAATGTTCAACTTAAAGTTCACTGGCAATTCAGTGACGTAGAAGGTTGAACATAGGATTCGGTTTTCAACTAAACGTTACGTTAAAAGTTAGATTACCAACAGCAGTTTAGTTGTAAGTTTATAATAAATTATAGATTAACATTCTTATTGTTAAAATTTGCAAAGATAAGGTCTTTCTAGTTCACATCGATCAGGAACGTCATAAACTTATAATTCCAGGGAGCTGTTTCGCTCTGCTCATAGAGCTCATTGGAACGAGCAAGTTTGCAACGTTACTGAAGGACCTCTGTTGAAGAGTCATAACCGGCCTATAACGTGGTAAAAGGAACAAAATATCTCTCGCTATCTATGAGCAGGTAAAGTTATGAACCAAATAAATTAAAACGATTTTCTCCTCTCTAAGTTTTGGAACTATTCAACACAGCAATGCAACAACTTTTGGTGTTTCAAATTTTTGCTACTGGAAACAAGTTGATGATCCTAATGAGTACGAAATAAACACCAAGATTAAAGCTTTTTAATGGATAATGGTGATTATTTCGTACTCATTAGTGTTATATTATATCCACAGTTGTGAACTATTATAGTGTACGTTGATAATTATTAACTTATTTGATGATAGATTTGAAGTGAATGTTTTGATAACAGGGAATCAGGTTCTGTATGGACAAGTCAACTGCTTACTGTCGCCACTCGTGGCGCTGACGTAGTATGTCCCGGTCGAACGAAGAGTAGTGTCAATATCACTAAATTCAGCATTTGTTTTCAATTGACTCTAACAGTGATGTGGTCGTCACACCCCCACCACTCACCCATTGAAAGCTCTAATATTAACACTTGGAACTAGGAAATAAGGATTAGAATAAGCTAATTTTTCCCTCCTAAGTTTTATTCAATATATCTCTTATAACAAATATATAAGAACTTCTGTTACAAAACTTTTTTATGTCACAATAAGAGCAAATTATTCAGGACTAAGATTACGCTAATCAAAGTCCTCAAATAAATATCTACTTAGTAGTTACGTACGAATCAATGTACTTATATTTTACGACAGTGAAAAGGTTGTGACGCCACACTATCAGAGTCAATTGGAACGAATAAACTTCTTCAGTTATTTCTTGAATTGATTATGAATAAACTGATATTTATCTCAAAATGGTTGAATGTTGTTGCTCATGGATGTCTTGATGAGGCTTAAACAGTTGAAATATTCCCCATTGAGGAATTGATGAAATTCATGATAACTCCACTACAAAATCCAGCAGCAGTGGAGCGGAGTTCTATAGAGAAGTGACGGTTATAGCATGTCTACTGGACACGGAGACAGGGGCTGTGAAAACATCTCGAAATCTGATCGTGTTACTGCATGTGAACTGGTAATTCAGCTACGTAACAACCATACCAAATTACTGTAAGTGATCAAACCATCCTAAACCGGGGACACGATTAAAGCCCGTAAACCTGTAAGAATGCCTGTGATATCAGAGTTCAATGGGTTCAGGATCATCTATCTTGGTCAAGACATGACCCCCATTAAGTTTACGAGTTTCGATTCGGACTAGCACCGGCAGTCCAAGAAGTCGAGGGACAGCAAGGCGGTAATATAATGGTGAGATGGAATCACTCTTGGTTCAAGAACTGGTCTCTTTTTTGTAACAATTTTAAATTGTAATCGATTATCGAGATATTATTCTTGTATTATTGTTATAGCATGCCCTCAACATGTTCGGCCCCGATTTCAATTAATATACGACGAAGCACGCCATTTGTACATGTACATACTTCGCGGACCAAGAGATTTCTCGATCTAAATTATATAAAGCCTCTATGTGATAGACTAGGTAGAGGCATTTTGAGGCAAAATTTGGCATTTAAACGCCAGAGAACAACTGTGTGAACACCTTTCAGTGGAATGGAATGGACCTTAGAATTTTTTATTTCCTCAAGCTTGTGACGAACAATTTCTAATTGATTTAATTGATTTCATCACACCACATTAAATGTAAGACCAACATTCGAGAGAACTTAAAACAATACTCTTGACATGCCGTTATTCATGAAGTAATTATAAAAACTATGAGAATGCATCCTGGGAAATACGAGGGTTGTTCAAAATATTACAAACTAGCGACCCGCCACGGCTTCACACGGGTGCAATGCTGATAAATTCAAAGTGCTATAGTAGGGAGAACCGCGGCCTCCGACGCGCTATTTATAGGCACGCTCCCGCCCGGCCGGCCGGTATCGCCGCAAACGCTACGTCCCGCAATTTTTAAATCTGTAATATCTTCGAAAATATTCATTTAAATCATATGCTGTAAAGGGCTATATAGATCTATATTAAATCAACAATGTATTTAAGAGGTATTTAATTGGATAAGGATTAATGCTGTATTGGTTAAAATCGCTTCGAAAATTAGCCATTATTTGTCGTAAAAAGTAAATGACAAAAAATGGTATTGTGGGATAGACATATACCATCGCGGAGTTTTCTGTAGACCTTTTCAATGTGTACAATACTTAGTACATTATTTTGATATATCTCGTAGGGTTCAGCCTGCGTTTGCAATGTAAGCGGAAAAAATGTAATTATCTACGACATCACATTAGAAACCTCAAAAATAACAGTATTTCTCCACTATTTAATGGATGTTATACATATAAACCTTCCTCTTCAATCACTCTATCTATTTAAAAAAAACCGCATCAAAATCCGTTGCGTAGTTTTAAAGATTTAAGCATACATAGGGATATAGGGACAGAGAAAGCGACTTTGTTTTATACTATGTAGTGATATAAACAACGCTTCTGGCATGTTCAAAATAATGTCAAGCCAGGAAGTAAAAAGTCCCCGATATTTGCACCATCATCTTTCCTCTATCAATCAGTTTCCAAACATATTTTGTCGCGTAAACTACGTGCCGATTTTTTCTGTTTTCTGTTTGGATGTTTTCCTAATATTGATTTTTTTTACAAATTCATGAACTACGAATATTTTTGATGGTTGACACTTTGATAGGGTTTACTGTAGAGTGGAAAATTGATACAAAAATATAGTTATAAGTTTATTAATTAAAAGGACACAAATTGCAAATCTAGTAACATTTTTACATAAATAATTTCTTCTATTTAGTTAGTGATTTCCAAACTGTTTCTCTTTTTTTTAAGGAAATTGGCAACCACGCTGAAACCCCTTTCCATGAGGTACTTTCTAGCGATCGTCCATAATGCAGGACATGTAACAAGTATGCCTCTGAAGCAAGAATTGCTGATATCTCTTTCTAAACTGCACCTTAAGTTCTTTTTTAGTGATTCATATTGGTATTGGTTGAGATGGTAGCGTGCTTAATAAAAAGTTCAGTGCACTTATCCAAAGACCCTTGCACACTATCCTCTGCTGTTTTTCAGGGGGTACCCCGCTGCTCGACAGAATTCTAAGATTAGTTTTACGCTTAGATCGTTTGTCATCGGCCGTGATGATTCCCGGACCTATCCAGGTAAACCTGAGTGCAGGACATTCACAAAGAAAGTGGGTTGCCGACTCCACTTTATTTTCCTCGCATCTCGTACAGAAGGGAGTGTCACTTTTCTATACCGTATGTTTAAATTTCATCAGATCTCCGTGACCTGTAAAGATCCCGGAGATTATCCTGATGCTTTGACTACTCAGTGAGTCTCTCTTGCCCTTAGGCCTACCTCATTGTTAAGCAGCGCTTTATCAGCTCGGCAGCCGTCAATGTTTTTCCATGGTAAGGCATGTTGATCTCAGATGGTTCCACAAAATCTGCATTCTCCATTCTAGAGTATACCAGCGAGGGCGTCTTGAGGACCGTCTTTAGTGATTACTCCGATAAGTTTTTCTTGTATCATGATAATTGATATTTATAAATCCACTGTGGTATTTCCATAGACAATACATCTTCAAACCTAGTTAGAAAGTGTGTGTGTGTGAAGGATTTAAATGTTGAACGTAGGCTGAAACGTCATCATCCTGCCAGTTTGTCTGCTTCAAATTGGGAAACTGGAGAAATTTGCGCCGTCCAATATTTTACTTCATTAGATTCATTCTGGCAAGAAATGCTGCAATGACTTTGTTTTTATCAAATTTAGACTGTCACCTTGTAATTTAATCTTAACGTCATTAAATTAATTGATTAATTTTTCTTTCAAAATGGGATCTTAGGCATCCAAAAACTCTAAAACAGACTAAAAAAGTGAAAAAACATTGTTAACCATAAGCCTTTCGACAGTCAGCGTACTTCAGTGTGAAGAAGTAATCGATGAAAGTTCTTGTCATTTTCATCACACAACTGCGGAAACAACAAAGTATTCAACGAGTTGCTACAAAGTTAGTTTATTGCGTTTATGACGATTTGAAGAGATTGATGCAACCTGCCACAAAGATTTTTGTCAACTAAATGTTGTTGTTTCAAATGGCTTATAAAACCACCATAGCGCCCAAACATGACAGGAGCTTCTTTGTGAACGGGATCGCGTTTTCCATGAAAAAATCTTTCAAAATATTTAATATTGATTCGCCTCTAGTATCTGTTGTTCTCGCGAAGAGCAGTTCTTCATGGATTTCTTGGTTCTTAACAAAAAACGAACATACGCCAATAGTAATGCTTCATTATCAGTTAAAGTTGTCTAGGCCAGTTGTATGGAGATGGATCGTTTGCAGATAATTACGTAAGAATCTTTCAACATCACAACTCACTTCATCGATACGTCTTTGAACAGTGTTGTTGCTCAAAGGAATTCTTTAGAGTGTATCATATGCAGATTGTGTATTTATAAAAAAATATTACTTACTTTTCTCCCGCACTTCCAAACAAGATGACCTTGATTCACTTAACTAGTGTGTACTTACTTATCTTTTTACATTCTTGAAAACATTTGCTTACCACTTTCCTTCTCAAAATTCGGAAAAGAAATGAACTGCGTCTCTGACATTCGGATTTATAATTGACGAATTAAGCAATCACAATTGGTTCAATTCTGCGCCATCCTTGTAGGGTTCTAGTACTGTGTGGTTCAGTTAAGTTGACGGGAGTGGTAAGAATAGGAACAGTTGGAATCAGAGCGAAATTGTACAAAGGCATAGACGAAGTCGAACGAAAGGATATAATTAATATTATAATACTTATGTATATAAGAAATCTTAAGACGAAATAGTTTACAATATTTGAAATAAAATATTCACAATGCACTAATTATACCGGAAATCATTGAAATGAATGTTTCAATTATAATAACGTGTTTTTATTATTAAATCAAACTATTCAGAATATAATATACGAGATTTCACGCCTTCTACAATTGTTTCCCTTCGTCAGCGACATGCCACTTTCAGAAAATATAGTGGTGCATCACATTAATTGTAATGACGTCGCGTACTAGAGGTGAAAATTCGGTTAGTCTACTGTTGTATATTGTTCGATGCGGTTCATACGTCACGTTGTTTGATTCTACATAGCGGTCGAACGGTGATATCGATTTACTGTACTTGAACCGTGTTCCAGTTACAGATTTTAAACGCCCATCCATATCTTTAGCAGCGCTAAAAAATCGAGCTTGCGAAATACGGAGTGAGAGTGAGTTTATCCTCCTTTCGGGCATATGCGCACTGTACTGACCGACCTCCTAGTTGTATTATCTGTTTACTTTTATGGAAGTGACGGGAAGAAAATACAACACGATAGTTCGCCTTTGAAACTTGGTAATCGACTAACCGCAGACTACCTCCCCAGTTACCTGCCAGTAGTTTTGCTGTTTGAAATGGTCTCAGTTCCAGAGCAGAGATTCTCCCAATAAGTTCTTTGAGACTTTCTCAAGTCTAATGCAAGCCTAAAAAGGCAGTTATTGATTACAAACACGTTCGTCGAATAGTGAACTCATGCGCGGAGTTCGCGGTATTTCTGAGAATCCGAGTTGGCTCACCCCAGCACTCGGGAATTTTTCCCGGATTCTCACGCTACATGCTAAGCTCCTCCTTCACTGCATAAGCATAGTGCTTAACCTCGACCAATCACAGGCAATATCGCGACTTTCTCTCCAGACTTTTTGAATAAAAAGTAACTGCATTCCCTCATCAGTATGCATTGCTAGCTAGCTTTGTATCAAACTTTCTGTAGTGGCCCCTATCCTGGCAAAACCACCTGATCGCCATCATCATCACCAACTCATCAGCCGGAGGCTACGCTCCCCAAAGGACATCCCTCTGCGCATCGATAGTGCTCCGCCGTTGACATCTACTCGTCGCCCCGACTCACAGGCCCTAGCGTCTCGCCGTCCGGCACAGTACGACTGCTCATCGCCCCGCTATTCATCAACGCTGCTTGTTCGCTCTACCGGTTTGCATTCACGGAAGTTTTTGTTTTATTTTACCCAGTGAATTCCTAGTGCTCAGTTATCATGACGTCACTCTATTGTATGTCCAACTATACATAGAGCTGCACTGATATAACTTACATTTGATTTGCTCCAAACTTTACATATACCCCCGGTATATGGACCAGTGCAACATCCTAGTGAACAGTGAATATTGTGTATTGTGTGTATTGAACATTAGATCTCTGTCTAGCCCTACGCGCTGCGTATACCTGGTATACCAGTCTAGGCAGACTTAGCATCGCCCCATTCCATCGCCCTCTGTATTTATTGCCTGTATAACCTGCAGTAATAAACAGGGCCCAGTGCTCCTGTCTGTGTTTATATTTCTGTTCCACAGCTAGCTGCCGGACGCAACAACCTCACAGGGCCCCCTTGACGGGCCCCACATTACCAACCATCAACCACCTACGATATCATAGGGGTGTGCCCAACCTTCACACCCTAAGCGGTATCAGATTGGCGCCCAACGTGGGGCTCATCTAATCTCCCAAATACCTGTCGGTATTAGTCCTTATATTGCCTCTAACTGATTTTGTGCCGATCCTAGGTTTCCCTTGTCCCGACTTTCCTAGCTCTATTGAAGAGCCACCCCGTTTTCCTCGTGCACTTTTCAAGGTTCGTACTCCACTTAGGCCCTTTCGCTCTAGAGGTGACCCGTTTAAGGACAGTTTCACTCAGGGGCGGCGACTACGGCATTTCTAATGATCCTCTCTGAAACCTTCAGATCATCAGTCATGCCGTAATTGCCCTTAAACCCCTCAAGCTCGGCTTGGAGGTCTCGCACGTACCTTTCCCAGTTGGTATTCAACGGGTTCCTTTTCCATTGGGCTGTCACTCGAACGTCTGCTAACACGACTCTGATGAGTCTATGATCCTAGAGTTAGGGTTCCTAGAAACTGTCCACTCCTGCAGCGTAGTTCTCGTGTTGCTGTTACAGACAGGGACAAAGGTCGGTTCAGAAATTCTAGGTTTTCTTCTACTAGAAATTTGAGAAGTTCCAGGACCCTTTCATTGTCATCGCCGCTACCCCAGAGGACACAGTGTACATTTGGGTCGCAGCCGATGACAAGATCCAGGTTCTCTTCTCTACAGTATCTCACAAGTCTTTTCACCTTCTCTGGAGGCGACTCCCTATCATGATGAAAGTAGGCAGAAGCCATTATAAGCTTTTCGTTTGCTCCTTTGCTTAAAATCTCATACCAAACTCTGACCACCACCAGGGCTCTGGTAGAGAACTCTTGAAGGAAGGCCACGTCTAGAGCTCTGTTGACAATACAAGCTCTAGGCTGTGCATGCAAACCACTAACATAGATTCTTCCAGCCATGCCCAACCCACAGATCTGGCTGCGGAAACACCAGAATTCTTGTATTAGAGCCATTGCAACACATAAAGAACATCTTGTTATTATTGTGAGTATCATACTATAAGTAAATTTCAATTCTACAATCTCTTCCAGATGTAGAAGCATAACATTCCGTGTTTAAATGTATGTTATTCCATTATTAAAGGCTCAAACGAGATAAGTCATGAGATAGTTGCAACGTCGTTGAAACAAAAGCCAACAATTCAACAAGTATGAAATATCTTGCTATTCAGAACATCCCTAGTCGCATTTAATTTTTGGAACAGTCATCCTCAAGTTAATAATCCAGTATAGCAGTGATTCAGTTACCTGTAGTTGAATGTTGCAAAATGCGGAATTGCGAATTCTGATTATAATGCAAAATTGTTAATTATGAAACTGGAATACTACAGTTTATAATGGATTTTCGTCATGTAATGGTTGCTTCTATTCAATTTCTATTTCACTTTGTCTTGATACTTCCGAGACTTTTAATTGTCTTCTTCTTTCTTCTTTAGATATACTTCCCGCCGTAAAAGAAGTTGTCTTTGCAGCTTTGGATGAGCTACAGTTGGATTTCTTCTAGCTATTTCAGTCAAGATATATCATGTTGCTCTGTAGTAAGTCTTATAGGAATTCTAGTTCTATATTTTATTGAATACGTTTCAGGATCCACTCCTAAACCGCTGTGAGGGCAATGTCCTTTGAGACATACCCTGCTCAACTAGAGTAATTATTCTTCCTCTTAAACATCTGATACTTCCCCAAAAGGAATTTTAGAAGTTTTTTTTAACAACCGAGAATATACAGCCACTATGCTTCTAAAATATAAAATCAACACCAAACAAAATTATTTTATTTGAAATAATGGGTCTGTAACATACTGGGTGATTCCATATAATTTTGGTGTTTGTGTTTATATAAAACGTATGTACAGATCTGGAACGGTATATTTCGTATTTAGTTTGCATGAGATTTGGGAACTTCTGTTGCAATTATTAACCCACGGCATACATTTATTTTCATTTACACAGCAGCTGCTTTTATAAATAAGATCCAGTGTTTCTACTGGTATGAATTCATTACGTGAAATTATCTATGATTGTTTGTTGACATCAATTATTCACTTTTTTGGAAAGTGAAATTTTATGAACGAATTCGTTTATCAACTTATTGTATGCCAATGAGCTTGAAGAATTAGACCTTGATCTCTTCAAATCCGGCCCTGTCTAATGTATTGTTAGCATGAAATATCATTTCACATCTCTCATCCACTAAGTTATAACACTGCAACCTCAATAAGATAGTGTTTATTTTAAAAACAAATTATAGATGAGTCAGGTGTGTATTTGATTTTGTAGCAAAGTATTCTCACTCCCAGTGGCAATTTCTAAAAGATTTGAAGCAGATGAAATACAATGTCTACTGAAGCGCTGTTTCAGATCTGCCACAATTATTACCGAAATATTTGTCGTGTCGAAATATTATTCTGGTTTTCATATATTTTTCAATATTATACTTCCTGATAGTATTTTTCAGTCTTTGTAGAATTTATATACTGACCATTATACTATCGAAGAAATTATTTTATTCTATAAATAGGAAGATACTTACAAGCTCCTCGTGTGTTAAAGCAATAGGAGGTTCCTGGGTGACTAGCTTTTTACCAATTTGAATTTCAACATCTGAGTTTTCGCCATCACTTTCCTGAAATCAACTTTAAATATATGCAAGTTCCATTTTCTAAAAATTAAGTAACCTAGCATATTGAGCATCAATTGATGAACTGCTGATATCAATTAATACTGGGAAAAACTACCACGAAAAAATTTGTTGTACTTACGAATTTACTTTTCTGTTGTTCTCTCATTGTTTTTTTCAAAATTTCTAACGTTTCTTTATCAGTCTGTTTGAATTTATCCTTGAATTGGTCATGCTCTTGTTTTTCCTTCGCCCTCTCCATCTGTTTAAGTTTATCTCTTTCCATCTTTTCCAGTCCTTTAATTTGGCATAACAATCAATTAAATTGTTCGATTTGGAAACTTTAGTTTAGATTCATTGATATGATAAACGAGCACGAGTTGTAGTAGTGTAGTATTTCATTAATTCCCTCAGTACAGTTACCATAAAATTGTTCAAAATGCCATATGTGTGCTTAGTTATTTCATCAGAATATGATCATTGTATTCTGTATTAAGCCAATGTAAGGAGCTTAAAGAACAAGTATCACCGACCGCAGTTTTCCAATCCAGCAAATCGCAATTTTCATATTTGCTCCATATGAAAACAAGTTGGGTTTAATATTAGTTTTTATTGAAAATACGATAAAAATTAAGTTGAAAATGTTATGAGAATGATAATTAGGCAACGTATTTTTCAATAAAATCACTCACAAACGTCGTGTTGAAAACCAATCTCATCTCAGGATTAAAACAAGTCTTATTTCCCATTTTTTGGAGGTACGTCTACACAAACTACGATTTTCTATACAACAAAATGGTAATTCCTTAGTGAAATAACATCGATTGAATAGAATCAGTCATTACGTGATGAAAATACATTCTTAATCTATTAAAAGTTTGATTTTAACTAATGTAATATCTGTTTGTAGAAGCTACGGTGTTAGTCATGTGTATTTATTGAATTAGTGAAAATCAAAGTTATTTCAAGTTTTGTTCCAGTTACAACGTTTAACACACATGCAATGACGCTGACGACAACATGAAAAATACTGGTAATTATAACAATCATTATAATACCCAAGCATATTGAAATGTCACACAATTTTGAAAATATTTATTTTCAATACAATTTCTGGATGCTCGGCTGTTAATTGCAAACATCGCATTTTGAAGTTTTTCAATGGAAAAAACAACGAGCCGATGGTTGGCGATAGTTGATACTGACTGCAATACCTGCACTGTTATTTTATTTTCCGCCTTGTGACATTATTTTATGAGAAATATTGGTAATGGAATATGGTTGATACTTTTAGAAATGGCGTTTCTATGATAATCTGAATGATTTTATCGTGTACTTGTTGAAAAATTATGTTGCCAACATGGCTAATTGTGATTAGAATATTTCTATCGTATTTTCAATAAAAACGATTGCTCGCAAACAATGCGTTTTCATACAAATATAAACATTGTCGGGTGCTGGATGCAAAATAGCGATTGATACTACCTGTTTATTAAAGCGCTTTGGCCAATATACAAGGCAAACATTCTAGTCTAGCCTGAAGCTTTCATTTCCCCAATCGCAACAATATTGCTGCGTTCTTCCGCATGACATCCATTTTAGCAGCATACTGACACAAAGTTTTGGTTTGCCAGTTTGGACAGTGACAACAGATTTTTATACCGCCAGATAACGGCCCCGCAACAATACACAGTTGCACGTTCACTGTGTATTGTTGCGGGGCCGTCACTGGCGGTAGTATTTCCCCGTCGATTCTTTGAATCGCGAGAACTGTAGTTATTAATGCGTAGCGTTGTGAATTGCATTCTCAATGGGACATCTGATTTCCGGCAGATAGTGTTGGAACCTCTAGGTTCGCCAAACATTTTCGAAGTTGTTAATTATATCACTTTCGTAGACGGTTGATCAGTGACTTCACGTCGGCGTCGTCCCACTGACGAGCTCGTGAGAAAAGCGAAACAGCTGTCTGGGACTAAAATATGTGTTGTCACTGTTCAACCTGGTGAACCAAAAACTTTTGTCTATTTCCATCCAACCCGAAATGTGTTTGTAGTTCACTGTGCAACATACTGAAACTTACTATTATCGTATGTATGCAAACATAATTCACGATATGATATACATTACTTCAATATACATCATTGAATCTTGGCTTAAAAATAAAATTTATGAACCAACCTTCTCTGATCCACGCTGGAAGTTGTTTTCGTTTTGCAGAATCCAATTGTGAGACAGATTCGGAGACAGATGTGTTGGAAGGTAGTACTGTTGATTGAACAGAACGTGGTATATTTACTTTACTGTATCGTCTATTATGAGGTTTAACGTGCTTCGAACTACTACTTCCATAGTCAGATTTTCGATGGTTTCCTCTGTGGAGAGAATATACATTTAATGTCAGCTTACTAATTATAGAATTTCTATGATTATATTAAATCAATATATCTAGTTTCGGCATTTACGTAGTGTAAATTCATAATACTTCGGAAGTTGGAGAATAAAACTGAAATTTTACACAAAACTTTTAACATTCAATTTAAAAATGCTGACAAATTGTTTCACCACACTGTGGCATTATCAAAGCGAGGATTTATCAACTAAAGCTAAATCTAAAAGTATGTCCTTAAATATCAGGGTTCAGAATGTGGTACAAATTGAGGGATGGGGTGGATAATGGTGGGAGTGTGTTTACAAAATTGTTAACAAGCGGTGAATTATATGTGTCGATTTGATCATTTAATATTACATTATTATTGTTGTTTGAGTGATTCAAAATTTCTATGGATTCTAATATATTAAGTTTATGTCCTTTTTCCTGAATATGTAGAATATCAGGATTAAGGGTGAAATTGTGGTTATGTTCTAACAGGTGATTTGCGTAATTAGAGTCTTCTTTTTTGAGCCTGTAACTTCTCAAATGTTCATTGAACCTTACGCTGGAACTGCGTCCAGTTTGTCCTCTGTACAAAGCACTATAGTCATCACATCTCAGTCTGTAAACTCCAGATTTCTTTAAGTTATCTTTTTTAGATTTCGAGTTATTAATATACGAGCATAGGTTATTTGTTGTTTTAAAGGCGACGTTTTTATTCTGTTTTTTAAGGAATAGAGATATTTTTAGTGAATGTTTACCTAAATATGTTAGACATGTGAAATTTGATTTTGTATTATTATTAATTTGCGGATAAATTATGCTTAAGGCTTTTTTATTGAGTTTATTTTGGAGTATTTTATTAATTATCTTGACATTATAACCGTTAATAATGTAATATTAAATGATCATATCGACACATATAATTCACCGCTTGTTAACAATTTAACACACTCCCACCATTATCCACCCCCATCCCTCAATTTGTACCACATTCTTATCCCTGATATTTAAGGACATACTTTTAGATTTAGCTTTAGTTGATAACTCCTCGCTTTGATAATGCCACAGTGTGGTGAAACAATTTGTCAGCATTTTAAAATTAAATGTTAAAAGTTTTGTGTGAAATTTGAGTTTTATTCTCCAACTTCCGAAATATTAAATCAAAATCATAATATTCATAGCAATGAAGTCGCAAGAAAATGTGTGTCATCCATCTACTGTAGTTAGTTTAATTGTGCAAAATACAATAACTCCTCGAAATTACGAGAGAGAATTGCATATAAATTATACTCAATTGGGTCCAAGTTTAGAAGAAAAATGTCTGATTAAAATTTAAGTTTTTCCTGCATATCTATACAGTTACCTAAAACCAAGTTATTTTTTTGACCACGGTTTCATAAAATCTAACAAGCACAAAAGTCTTCTTTTACGGTTGTCTTGTAGCTCTCCGTTGGGGTGCTAAATTTGTAATGCATTTTCAATTGATATGGGACCTTCCTTCTTTCAAGTTAGCAATTGTATTTTAATAAAGGTTGGTTTGCCAAAAGACGAGTTATTTCCGCCGCTTGGGTCTGCACACGCAGAAGGAACACGTCTTACAGAGCGGTACTTGCTTTCTTAGCATAATAACTTCTCGTTCAAAAGAGTTGTGGTTTTTATTAATTCATGAGTTCCTGGAAGCAGTGAAAGAAGAGGGAAAGTACGTAACTCGAGGAGAGTACTTCACAGGGAACGTAAAGAATGTATGCATTATATTATTTGCAAGATGATGCGAGAGAATTTCAAAGGATTCCTCCGGCTCACAGCCCACTAATTTCCTTTTCTTCTGCCACTAAATGAAGATAAATTGGAAACTAACCCACATAACTCTGTTGATACCTAGTCAATGAGTTCTTCATCTTCAGCAGCAGTGAAACAATGACCTGGTACATTTTTTTGAAACCGGACATGCACAAGACAAACGTTGGACGAAACAAGAATGTCGAATAGAAAACATAACCGTTCTACGTGAGGACTCCATAGATATTGTTCCATTTCGACCTTTTTAGGAGACGGGTAATTCGTTCGAAGAAACAGACAATAAAACTAATGTGTATCAACGAAAACTGTCGTGATCAACCGTCGTTCCAAAATATCAGATTGATTTGATTTCTGCACGTTTGTCTGTCATTCGGTCGGGTAAACTTGATGTGTATGGGCTAAAGCCGTCGTAATTTCTCAGAAACGCCGACTGCCTAGTTGTTAATATGTTAATAGTTATGAGTTGTAATAATCTCAAACATGCTTCCACGACCACTCGGAGGTAGTTATCTACTTGCTCCTATCAGTTCCAAAAAATAGGCATGACTAAGGACGCTGCGTTTTGATAGTCATTCTATCATCCACTTCGAACGACTTCTTCGCTGTTTTTGCTTTACAGCCATTTACAACGTGTGATTCATCACGGTAAACTCTTGAGAACTAATTCTGCGTGTGTGCCCATCATTCAATCGAGTGCCGTTCGGGAAAGAACTATATTCAATTCTCTCAAAGCACGTTGAGTTAACACACCGGTGCGGTCAGTGTGCAGCGGGTAACGTGTTTCGTTTCCTAGGAAAACTTGCGCCTTTCCATTGTTAGAAACACATTTAGGTAATAATAATTAAATGATGAATAATGGAAAATTTGTCATATAAACAAATTCAAATAATAGAAGATCATTGATTCCCGATTCAAAACATACATTCCATAGCGTTTCTTGTTTTTTGGTTAATTATTTCTGATAAGTAATCCGAAAGATATTTTTAATATTAATTTTGATAAGTATAAATTTTCTGTGATATGTCAGCTGTTTCTGATTTGTAGTAAATCTATTTCAATATATATGACTAGTAACCAGCTACGCCCGCTATTTCATGCTCATTATCCTACATCATATCACATTAGTTTGACATTTTCGATAGTATTGACAACAATTATGATGATCGAAGAATTACATATTTTCAAATAATTCACAATAAATAATAATTTTAACCAAATTAACATCAACATGATGTTAAAGTAGAAACTAGCCAAGCATACCATGAAACAAATTCACCCTAATATAAAAAAAACTGATAACATTTTATAAACTTATTTCATATTCAAAGTGGAAACAGGAAATGTGAGCATGGATTGGTCAGAATTACTTGAAATGTATATGAAACAAGTATTTGACCAGCACAATATTGAAATGATCGCTAAACATTTATGTGAATTCATCAAAATATCCCCACATGAGCTGCCACCAGTTATTTTAATAGTTTGGAGTAATTTCTATAAGATAAAATTATCTTAGAAATAGTATGAATAACATGTAAATCACTAACATCACCATATATATCTTAACCCTTAGTATATTACACAGAATGTGTCATGGCACTTTCCTTAAAAAATAGCGACACAAATGCACCACAAAATGTTAATAGCTCCCTAGAATAATTTGAGAATTCCAAATCATAATTCAACATTTTATGAAAAAGTACCTCTATAAAAGTATTAATGGTGATATTTTCCTACTAACAAAATTAGAAATAGTGAAAACAACTACTCTTCTATAGTAAATTACCGGTGTGAAAACAGAAACGGTTGTCGCGTCAGAAACGAAATATTTACGCCCAAGGTTGCCAAATGTTACTCCGTCAAAATGTTCCGAATTGATATAGCACTTCGAATGTTCTACATTGTTATGATGATAATAATGATGATGATGAATGAAAGTTTACACAATAAAATGATAAGAATATGATAATGGTGCTTCCAATAAAAGTAAAGATCATAATTATATTGTCCGGGACTTTTAAAGTTGATAATATACATGATTTTGCTATAGAAAACTGCAACATTTTCTACAATGAAAGTAGTCTGAATAAAAATGACGGTACAATAATGTATGTTATAAAATATTTAAATCCAATAGCTGAAAATATTGTGATTAATGAAACAAAATTTCTACATGTAACAATAAAAAAGTATGAAGTGAGTATAGGTATAATCGGCTTTTATAGAATACCATCAACACCAGTGAAAAGATTTAACAGTAATCTCAATGAATTGCTACGTAACTACCAATATAATGATTTAAATATATTCGGAGGTGACATAAATATAGACTTGTTAGATGCAAACAATCAAAACACTAATGAGTACCTTAATATACTAAATGAATTTGGATATATACAGCATATTAACAAGCCTACAAGAGAGTTCAGGGAATCGACGTCATGTCTCGATCACATTTTTATAAAAATTAAAAACCTTCATAAAATTAGCAACATAACAGCTTCAGTAGTCCAAGCTAGTTTGACAGATCATTATGTAGTAATAGCAAATATAAAATTTAAACCAAGTAATAATATTACACTAAATTCTAGAAATAATGAAAATCACTATATAAATAAGATAAATAATAAAAAATTTGAAAAGCTAATAAGAACAGAAAACTGGACTAACTTATACAATACCCAAAATGTCGATAAATGCACTGAATATTTCATAAACAAAATATCCCATTACACAAAAATGAGTACCAACACAATAAAATTAAGAAGCAATTCTCGTAAGATAAAGCCATGGATAACACAAGGCCTTATAATATCTATAAAGCATAGGGATAAACTAAAACAAATAGCGGTTAAAGAAAATACAGAAAATTCATGGTTAAATTTTAAAAATTATAGAAATCTCTTAAGTAAGTTAATAAATAAGTTAAAAAAAACAACTACTATAAACAATTAATTTACTCTGAAAAATATAACATAAAAAATATGTGGGATACAGTACAAAAAATCACAAATAGAAAAATAATTAAAAATGAAAAAATCGAATGCTCAAGTAATAATGGACATGAAATAAAAGATGATATAAATATTGCCAACTATTTAAACGAATACTTTACGAACATAGGAAAAAAACTCTCAAATGATATAACCAAAAATAAAAAATATGCTACTAGGCCACCAAATAAATCTGATATAAGTCGAAATGTATACTCAATTTTTTTAACACCTGCTAACGATGAAGAAATAATTCGGCATAAAAACAACCTCAAAAGCAAATCCTCGCCAGGATATGATGGTATACAAGCGTCATTAATTAAAAGACACTATACATATTTAATAAAACCTATTTTACATATAGTAAACCTAATTCTGAAACAGGGTGTATTTCCGACTGCTTTAAAAAAATGCATTATAACACCAATACATAAAAACGGAACAAAACTAGAAACCACTAACTATCGACCAATATCACTAACAACAACACTAAGTAAAATAATAGAAAAATGCATAAAAATTAGGTTATTATCTTTTATAAACAAAAATAAAATACTAAATAATTCACAATATGGTTTCAGAGAAAATGTAGGCACCGAGGAAGCTATAAACGAAGTTACACATTATGTCATAAAAACAATAAATAATAAAAAAATGCATGGCAATTTTTCTTGACCTCACTAAGGCCTTTGATACTGTGTCACATCACATTCTACTGGAAAAACTCGAATCAATAGGAATTAGGGGAAGTGCTTATAATCTAATGAAGTCATATATTACAAACCACACTCAACAAGTTCGAATAAAAGAAACCTATAGTGAAGACATTAGTGGAATGTAGTGTGCCGCAGGGAACAGTCCTCGGGCCAATATTATTTATAATATATATTAATGATATTTTTAAGATTAACACAACATCCAAAATAATCTGCTATGCTAATGACACAATACTACTAATAGAAGGAGAAACCTGGAATTCAGTATATAGTACTGCTGAAAAAGACATAACTAGAGTAAAAAATTGGCCCGACGAAAACCTACTTACATTAAATCACTATAAATCACTATTTATTACATTTGCAATTAACAGTATAAACTCATCACAAATCAATTATCTCACAACTCACGACAGTCAATGCCTGAATCCGAATAATTGTAAATGCAATTTAAAAATAAATAGATCAAACGAGGTTAAATATTTAGGATTATTTATCGATAAACACCTAAGATGGGACACACATATAAAATATATTGTTAATAAAATAAGAAATTGTATATATAAATTCAAACAATTACGAAACATACTTAAACTCAAAGATTTAAAAATAATATACACATCATTAATTGAATCAATAATAAGTTATGGTATTTCTTTCTACGGTGTAGCATATAGCACAACTTTAAACCCTCTACACATAATACAGAAATACATAATAAAAGTAATTATGGGCAAGCCAAGAATCTATCCCACCGAACTCCTCTTTTCAGAGAGTAAATTATTCGAAATAAATTTATTATTTGTAAAATCGCTAATTAAATTTGTCCATAAAAATGATTGCTATATAAAATTTTTACAACACATGGCATAAATACAAGATCTAATGTTAATAACCAACTAACAACAACAACAATGAAACACAGTACTTTCAGTCAAAGACACATTAGCTATCTAGGTCGAAAACATAAAAATGAACCATTTAAAATATTTAGTAAAAATTTAAACTCATGGATCAGACAAAACAAAGAAATTATTGAAAAATGTATTCAAATCAAAGTGTAATAAAAATCGATTAATGTAGCTATCTCTCATAATAAAAAACAAAGAAAAATGTTTTCAATGTATTTTCTCGCTTTTTTATAAATTTATTTAGATATAGTTTTCGTTCAATTTTTTAGTTTGTATATAATAATTGTTGATTTCAGTACTCTGACAAGTGAGTAAACAGATTACAAACACAAACCCAAAATAAGATTAGATGTAATCTGAATACTTAAATTATAGTAACAAAAAATATATGTATTTATATATGTGTATGTATGTATATAATTATATATTAATATTAGCTTTCCATAATGTAATTACTCTGTGAAAAAACCTGATCAACAATAAATATTATTATTATTTATTATTATATTTTTCAGAACGAGCTAAGAAAATAAACTTACCCCATTTCAGATTTTATATCTCAATACTCGCCATGAAAACTACTTCCTCCCGTATTCACAACAGAATTGATACACCGTTTCTGGAAATGTCATTTTCACTGTACATTTAAAACGATCTGAGAAAGCATTCCTACCACATTTCAGATTTTGTATCTCAATACTCGCCATGAAAACTACCCCCGTATTCAAAACAGAATTAATACACCGTTTCTAGAAATTTCCTTTTCACTGTATATTCAGAACGAACTGAGAAAGTAAGCCTACAACATTTCAGATTTTGTATTTCAATACTCGCCATGAAAATAACCCCCATATTTGAGAAAATCTCCAAAACAATTAATTCATCGTTTCTGGAAATTTTGAATACTGAAGTGTGGTAGGTATGCTTTCTCAATTCGTTTGTTGAATGTACAGTGAAAAGGAAATATCCAGAAACGGTGTATTAACTCTGTTTTGAAGATTCTTTTGAATACGGGGTAGTTTTCATGGCGAGTATTGAGATACAAAATACAAAATCTGACATGTGGTAAGTATGCTTTCTCAATTCGTTCTGAATGTACAGTGAAAAGGAAATATCCAGAAACAGTGTATTAATTAACTGTTTTGGAGATTGTTTTGAATACGGGGTATTGAGTATTGAGATACAAAATCTGACATGTGGTAAGTATGCTTTCTCAATTCGTTCTGAATGTACAGTGAAAAGGAAATATCCAGAAACAGTGTATTAATTAACTGTTTTGGAGATTGTTTTGAATACGGGGTATTGAGTATTGAGATACAAAATCTGACATGTGGTAAGTATGCTTTCTCAATTCGTTCTGAATGTACAGTGAAAAGGAAATATCCAGAAACGGTGTATTAGCTCTGTTTTGAAGATTCTTTTGAATACGGGGTAGTTTTCATGGTGAGTATTGAGATACAAAATCTGACATGTGGTAAGTATGCTTTCTCAATTCGTTCTGAATGTACAGTGAAAAGGAAATATCCAGAAACGGTGTATTAACTCTGTTTTGAAGATTCTTTTGAATACGGGGTAGTTTTCATGGCGAGTATTGAGATACAAAATCTGACATGTGGTAAGTATGCTTTCTCAATCCGTTCTGAATGTACAGTGAAAAGGAAATATCCAGAAACGGTGTATTAACTCTGTTTTGAAGATTCTTTTGAATACGGGGTAGTTTTCATGGCGAGTATTGAGATACAAAATCTGACATGTGGTAAGTATGCTTTCTCAATTCGTTCTGAATGTACAGTGAAAAGGAAATATCCAGAAACGGTGTATTAGCTCTGTTTTGAAGATTCTTTTGAATACGGGGTAGTTTTCATGGCGAGTATTGAGATACAAAATCTGACATGTGGTAAGTATGCTTTCTCAATTCGTTCTGAATGTACAGTGAAAAGGAAATATCCAGAAACGGTGTATTAGCTCTGTTTTGAAGATTCTTTTGAATACGGGGTAGTTTTCATGGTGAGTATTGAGATACAAAATCTGACATGTGGTAAGTATGCTTTCTCAATTCGTTCTGAATGTACAGTGAAAAGGAAATATCCAGAAACGGTGTATTAGCTCTGTTTTGAAGATTCTTTTGAATACGGGGTAGTTTTCATGGCGAGTATTGAGATACAAAATCTGACATGTGGTAAGTATGCTTTCTCAATTCGTTCTGAATGTACAGTGAAAAGGAAATATCCAGAAACAGTGTATTAATTAACTGTTTTGGAGATTGTTTTGAATACGGGGTATTGAGTATTGAGATACAAAATCTGACATGTGGTAAGTATGCTTTCTCAATTCGTTCTGAATGTACAGTGAAAAGGAAATATCCAGAAACGGTGTATTAGCTCTGTTTTGAAGATTCTTTTGAATACGGGGTAGTTTTCATGGTGAGTATTGAGATACAAAATCTGACATGTGGTAAGTATGCTTTCTCAATTCGTTCTGAATGTACAGTGAAAAGGAAATATCCAGAAACGGTGTATTAACTCTGTTTTGAAGATTCTTTTGAATACGGGGTAGTTTTCATGGCGAGTATTGAGATACAAAATCTGACATGTGGTAAGTATGCTTTCTCAATCCGTTCTGAATGTACAGTGAAAAGGAAATATCCAGAAACGGTGTATTAACTCTGTTTTGAAGATTCTTTTGAATACGGGGTAGTTTTCATGGCGAGTATTGAGATACAAAATCTGACATGTGGTAAGTATGCTTTCTCAATTCGTTCTGAATGTACAGTGAAAAGGAAATATCCAGAAACGGTGTATTAGCTCTGTTTTGAAGATTCTTTTGAATACGGGGTAGTTTTCATGGCGAGTATTGAGATACAAAATCTGACATGTGGTAAGTATGCTTTCTCAATCCGTTCTGAATGTACAGTGAAAAGGAAATATCCAGAAACAGTGTATTAACTGTTTTGGAGATTGTTTTGAATACGGGGTAGTTTTCATGGTGAGTATTGAGATACAAAATCTGAAATGTGGTAGGTATGCTTTCTCAATCCGTTCTGAATGTACAGTGAAAAGGAAATATCCAGAAACGGTGTATTAACTCTGTTTTGAAGATTCTTTTGAATACGGGGTAGTTTTCATGGTGAGTATTGAGATACAAAATCTGACATGTGGTAAGTATGCTTTCTCAATTCGTTCTGAATGAACAGTGAAAAGGAAATATCCAGAAACGGTGTATTAGCTCTGTTTTGAAGATTCTTTTGAATACGGGGTAGTTTTCATGGTGAGTATTGAGATACAAAATCTGACATGTGGTAAGTATGCTTTCTCAATTCGTTCTGAATGTACAGTGAAAAGGAAATATCCAGAAACGGTGTATTAGCTCTGTTTTGAAGATTCTTTTGAATACGGGGTAGTTTTCATGGTGAGTATTGAGATACAAAATCTGACATGTGGTAAGTATGCTTTCTCAATTCGTTCTGAATGTACAGTGAAAAGGAAATATCCAGAAACGGTGTATTAGCTTTGTTTTGAAGATTTTTTTGAATACGGGGTAGTTTTCATGGCGAGTATTGAGATACAAAATCTGACATGTGGTAAGTATGCTTTCTCAATTCGTTCTGAATGTACAGTGAAAAGGAAATATCCAGAAACGGTGTATTAGCTCTGTTTTGGAGATTCTTTTGAATACGGGGTAGTTTTCATGGCGAGTATTGAGATACAAAATCTGACATGTGGTAAGTATGCTTTCTCAATTCGTTCTGAATGTACAGTGAAAAGGAAATATCCAGAAACGGTGTATTAACTCTGTTTTGAAGATTCTTTTGAATACGGGGTAGTTTTCATGGCGAGTATTGAGATACAAAATCTGACATGTGGTAAGTATGCTTTCTCAATCCGTTCTGAATGTACAGTGAAAAGGAAATATCCAGAAACGGTGTATTAACTCTGTTTTGAAGATTCTTTTGAATACGGGGTAGTTTTCATGGCGAGTATTGAGATACAAAATCTGACATGTGGTAAGTATGCTTTCTCAATTCGTTCTGAATGTACAGTGAAAAGGAAATATCCAGAAACGGTGTATTAGCTCTGTTTTGAAGATTCTTTTGAATACGGGGTAGTTTTCATGGCGAGTATTGAGATACAAAATCTGACATGTGGTAAGTATGCTTTCTCAATCCGTTCTGAATGTACAGTGAAAAGGAAATATCCAGAAACAGTGTATTAACTGTTTTGGAGATTGTTTTGAATACGGGGTAGTTTTCATGGTGAGTATTGAGATACAAAATCTGAAATGTGGTAGGTATGCTTTCTCAATCCGTTCTGAATGTACAGTGAAAAGGAAATATCCAGAAACGGTGTATTAACTCTGTTTTGAAGATTCTTTTGAATACGGGGTAGTTTTCATGGTGAGTATTGAGATACAAAATCTGACATGTGGTAAGTATGCTTTCTCAATTCGTTCTGAATGAACAGTGAAAAGGAAATATCCAGAAACGGTGTATTAGCTCTGTTTTGAAGATTCTTTTGAATACGGGGTAGTTTTCATGGTGAGTATTGAGATACAAAATCTGACATGTGGTAAGTATGCTTTCTCAATTCGTTCTGAATGTACAGTGAAAAGGAAATATCCAGAAACGGTGTATTAGCTCTGTTTTGAAGATTCTTTTGAATACGGGGTAGTTTTCATGGTGAGTATTGAGATACAAAATCTGACATGTGGTAAGTATGCTTTCTCAATTCGTTCTGAATGTACAGTGAAAAGGAAATATCCAGAAACGGTGTATTAGCTTTGTTTTGAAGATTCTTTTGAATACGGGGTAGTTTTCATGGCGAGTATTGAGATACAAAATCTGACATGTGGTAAGTATGCTTTCTCAATTCGTTCTGAATGTACAGTGAAAAGGAAATATCCAGAAACGGTGTATTAGCTCTGTTTTGGAGATTCTTTTGAATACGGGGTAGTTTTCATGGCGAGTATTGAGATACAAAATCTGACATGTGGTAAGTATGCTTTCTCAATCCGTTCTGAATGTACAGTGAAAAGGAAATATCCAGAAACGGTGTATTAACTCTGTTTTGAAGATTCTTTTAAATACGGGGTAGTTTTCATGGTGAGTATTGAGATACAAAATCTGACATGTGGTAAGTATGCTTTCTCAATTCGTTCTGAATGTACAGTGAAAAGGAAATATCCAGAAACGGTGTATTAGCTCTGTTTTGAAGATTCTTTTGAATACGGGGTAGTTTTCATGGCGAGTATTGAGATACAAAATCTGACATGTGGTAAGTATGCTTTCTCAATCCGTTCTGAATGTACAGGGAAAAGGAAATATCCAGAAACAGTGTATTAACTGTTTTGGAGATTGTTTTGAATACGGGGTAGTTTTCATGGTGAGTATTGAGATAGAAAATCTGAAATGTGGTAGGTATGCTTTCTCAATCCGTTCTGAATGTACAGTGAAAAGGAAATATCCAGAAACGGTGTATTAACTCTGTTTTGAAGATTCTTTTGAATACGGGGTAGTTTTCATGGTGAGTATTGAGATACAAAATCTGACATGTGGTAAGTATGCTTTCTCAATTCATTCTGAATGTACAGTGAAAAGGAAATATCCAGAAACGGTATATTAGCTCTGTTTTGAAGATTCTTTTGAATACGGGGTAGTTTTCATGGCGAGTATTGAGATACAAAATCTGACATGTGGTAAGTATGCTTTCTCAATCCGTTCTGAATGTACAGTGAAAAGGAAATATCCAGAAACAGTGTATTAACTGTTTTGGAGATTGTTTTGAATACGGGGTAGTTTTCATGGTGAGTATTGATATACAAAATCTGAAATGTGGTAGGTATGCTTTCTCAATCCGTTCTGAATGTACAGTGAAAAGGAAATATCCAGAAACGGTGTATTAACTCTGTTTTGAAGATTCTTTTGAATACGGGGTAGTTTTCATGGTGAGTATTGAGATACAAAATCTGACATGTGGTAAGTATGCTTTCTCAATTCGTTCTGAATGTACAGTGAAAAGGAAATATCCAGAAACGGTGTATTAGCTCTGTTTTGAAGATTCTTTTGAATACGGGGTAGTTTTCATGGTGAGTATTGAGATACAAAATCTGACATGTGGTAAGTATGCTTTCTCAATTCGTTCTGAATGTACAGTGAAAAGGAAATATCCAGAAACGGTGTATTAGCTCTGTTTTGAAGATTCTTTTGAATACGGGGTAGTTTTCATGGTGAGTATTGAGATACAAAATCTGACATGTGGTAAGTATGCTTTCTCAATTCGTTCTGAATGTACAGTGAAAAGGAAATATCCAGAAACGGTGTATTAGCTCTGTTTTGAAGATTCTTTTGAATACGGGGTAGTTTTCATGGCGAGTATTGAGATACAAAATCTGACATGTGGTAAGTATGCTTTCTCAATCCGTTCTGAATGTACAGTGAAAAGGAAATATCCAGAAACAGTGTATTAACTGTTTTGGAGATTGTTTTGAATACGGGGTAGTTTTCATGGTGAGTATTGAGATACAAAATCTGAAATGTGGTAGGTATGCTTTCTTAGTTCGTTCTGAATGCAGTGAAAAGGAAATTTCCAGAAACGGAGTATTAACTCTGTTTTGGAGATTGCTTTGAATACGGTGGTAAGTTTGTTTCCTTAGCTCGTTCTGAATATACATTAAGGAAAAAAATTCCATATACGCCATTTTCGTCATGTATGTGATTGTCAGAGTAACTGAGGAATGTGATCTTATTTACTTTTATTGAAAGCACCATTATCATATTTTTATCATTTTACTGTATGAACTTTCATTCATCATCATCATTATCATCCTAACAATGTAGAACATTCGAAGTGCTATATCAATTGGGAACATCTTGAAGGAGTAACATTTTTGCGCGTAAATATTTCGTTTCTGACGCGACGACCGTTTGTTTTCACACCGGTTAGTAAATTAAAGTGTTTTATTAACGTTTTACTTGGTAGACCCGTAACTTCCCAGAAGAAAACCTGAATTATCCAATGTTTTACTAATTAGTTTGAATAAATTTATATGTAGTAACTAGTGAAGAATGCCAAAACACTACACTTACCAAATATGATTTTCCATTAATTGATAGAAAATGAGAGTAAAATGAACTGCGGAAGTATTACCAAATATTATTATTATGAACAAAAAGAACAGTCTTACAACTATGATGTACACAAGACAGACTTGGTTTACATCCTTCTTTCAGATATTTTCTATTCATTTTACTTAACCCTCTTCAGTTATTTTATTCAATTGGTCAATTCCCCAAAATTGTGTAGCTAGTATTAAGAATGGATAGTATTCTTGGTTCTGGTTGTATAATATAATAAATTATTATGATTAATCTTGTTACTTAATTTCAAGGAATACATGTAATATTCTTGAGTATATGCAAAGGAGGTTACATTCTAATAATATACATGATTGACTTAGTCAGCGAGTTCAAACATTACTTAGACATAGTTAGAAATCAAGCAATATCTGGATTTATATTAATTGTGTAACCAACATTTTCATCATTTTCAATATCTTTCAACGAGTAAAGATCTTGAATTACATACTATCACAACTTTCAGAATATTGATATCAGCGACTATAATTTGGACTAAAAAAATTCTAATAATATAAATGGAATCAAATGATGCTATTATTAGAGCACTATGTCTCTGGTATTAAATTAATGTTAGCAGGAAGAAAGCTATTAGCTTATGGAATCAATTAAGGTTACCTTTTTACTATTGTTCAGAATTAGTAGCCACTAACAAAACAGAGAACTGAATAGCATCATTGTATACTTTTTAATCAATCTTATCTAATGGTTGTTTTATGATGTAAGTACTGCTTCTAAAGTAACTGTTCATGTATCGAGGCAACTTTATTTCAGTTCTTCAAGATCTTTAAATTAAAAGTCTTGTGTACTGAACCAGTAGTGGTTCTTTATTACGATATACTACTTAAAGACCAACATTAGTATTTATTATCTTGATCGTTAATACTTACATTCCCAGTACAATAAAGGTTATAATGTGGAAATCACAAATGGAACAGAATTGTAATTATGTGATTAAAACCTGGTTGTGGTTGTTAATCATTCCAGTTTCCCCAGAGGTTTTCTCTTTTTTTCCCAAGTGAAGCAATAACTGTAGGTTAGTAGCCTATGTGTTTTCAAGTTACAGTTACAAAGACAATATTTGAGCTTATGAATACTGAACTACACAACGATTCAGTAAAATAAATATCATTAATACATTATATTAATGTACCTACGTAATGTAAATTAATGTAACTGAGCAAAAAAAAATTTTGAAAGATTGCATTATAGAAAATAAATTTGGTTCAACATAAAGACCTGATGAAGAATGACAAAATGCATGAGTCTTGGAACCCCGTTCACAGTACTCAAGGGCATGCAGAAAGCACTATAGCACTGAAACTTGTTAAATAGTAAATGCAAGTGGTATATGTTTGCAATATGTGAGGTTGATATCAAATCATACCAATTAACAATTGAAGCTTATTGTAACTCAGTACATTTGACACATCCACTCAAAAAAAATAGGTACATATATATATATATGTATATATTATTATTCATTACATACCCCGATGTAATGTTAGCACTGTCATTTGTATATTCTGGAGAGACACTATACTGGTTGAAATTTTGAGGAGTCGGTAGTAATGGGGATTTTGCAAGAGAAATTGGTGATGGAACCCCATGGGAAGGCCATCCACTGTTCCATTCCCAATTAGACTGTTGCATTTTCCAATTCCAAGAATCATCTCCAGGAGGCTGTATGTCTGTAATTCCTGAAGAAGAATCTAGAAGGGGACCTCCTTTGATGATTCCTTCTGGAATAGACACTTCTCTCCCTACAATAGGGTTTTCACTTTTTTGAGGCTTTTTTGAATTCTGTAGGTCTGGTATTGGGGGCGGACCTGCTTCTTTCATCAATATCCACTGTTGAGCTAATGCGGCCCAATCGACCTGCTCATTTGACATGTTTTGATATGTGGTAGGATTTAACGGCCACTGCGAATAATTTGGTGATTCTGTGGAATCGCTTCCCGAGTACATAATTCACTTTCAGCACTTACACGAAGTTCCATAAACAAGTTGAAACAAATTAATCACCGTTTTCGCTTGCATTTGGATAAAATCACACCGGTTTGGGCGAATAATTAAGAACCATCGAGTTGAGTATATTGACAGCTTCAAATAGTCTCTGACAACTGACAGAAACATTGCTGTCAAGTCCCAAGGTCAAGTTCTGGATTTCGATGGAGTTTAGTTGTTCTATGACTTTTATAGTTGTTCTATGATTTCAATTTTCATAGATCTTTCGCTTTCGCCACGGTCACGGTCGTATACTATACACTTCGCATTTAGATGGCATTGGAGCGATGTTTTTCCCACGGTCGTATAGCGACCGTGGTCTTTCCGAATCCGAGTACGGCTGCCATAGAGCTTTTCGCCTACTAAATGTCACCTCATAGACATTTAGTAGCGTGCTTTATTTGATTTATACCTGAAATATTAAATAAATAAAAATAAGGTGAACAATTATGATGCCTTAATATATATTTCATGATGTTACTAAAAAAGTTAAAATAAGTTATTATTATAGTGCTTTACTTATACTCTGCCCTAGTCAGACCAACAATAAGGAAAGTGATCGAGGTCCTAGTAGTGAGAAAATGTTCAGTATCCCAATTTCTTTATGATTATAGTTGAATATGGTTCTATGATTAGCAGTGACAAACAGGGATTTTGCATTTTATAACAAAAATTTAATTAGTGGTAATATTGTGTGGTATTGAGTATTTTGTTTGTTTACACAATTAATGATTAGTTAACAATCCGAGATCCTCACAGGAAATCTTGAACTTTTAAGGAGATATTTTGGTGTTCCATAATTGTACCACTATCTTGAAAAATGAAAGAACCAACAAATTTAACCACACGCTATGCGATTGTATTCTAAATTTAGATTACAAATGTAAATTTATTTTAATACCTAACGCTTGAACACACTATATAGTTATTAATATGTTACTAAGAAGAGCTCCTTGGTTGTTTTTAATATGTCTGTAGTTGAAATTAATAATGGCCTTCAGAATAAACTTAGAAATTGGACATGAAGCTTCACTAAGGACCAAGAGAACACCTGAAGGGTTTACACATGATTGGAAAATATTTGTAAGAGGTTGCGATGGGGCGGAAATTCACTATTATATAGAGAAAGTTGTATTTCATCTACATGAAACATTTCAAAAACCTAAGAGAGGTATCTAAGCATGTGAAGAGATCGCAATGGCAATTTAACATCATTCTTTTTCTTTCTAGTGGTTAAAGAACCTCCATATTCTGTTAAAGAATCGGGTTATGCTGGATTTAATTTACCAATTGAAATATATCTAAGAAATAGTGGTGAGCCTAAGAAAATTCAATTCAGTTATGATTTGCATTTACAACCAAGTGGTCCAGCAATTACTAAAGTTCAGAAAGAGAAATACATTTTTACTTCTCCTCCTGATGACTTCAGGCATAAATTATTGAAAGGAGGGGGTATGGTAAGTTGAATAGTTGCAGCTATTTCACATTAAAAGTATTGAAATGATGTTGATTTAGCATATTTGAAGTTGATTCTAAATTTTATTACTTTTAAAATTTGATAATTTAACTCATCTTGATGTTCATGTTACCTATGTTCCTATGCATTTTGAGATTATTTTGACTTCTACCTTGTTATTGATAACCCACCAACACATTTTATGTTTCACTGAATAACTTGATTTATACAAGTTAAGTTCTTGCACCAAATCAGCTCATATTGCCCTAAATATTTAAGCTCTCAAATGATTTGATGATGATTTTCAAATATTCAGTTCAATGAAAATTGTCCCAAACATGGTGTGTCCCTGACATCTGAAGAGCATATGAATGATCTATTTCACACTGACGGAATCAAGTGCACTCCAAAAGAATCTTTTATTGAAAGCCATCAAAAGAATATGGATATCTGGAGTAGGATCTACCACTTCTTATGAAGGGTCTACCAAACATTTTGATAAATCTTGTTTTTTGATAGTTTTGACATCATACACCAAGTTGAATCGAGGAGCTGCTACAATTTCTTCATTTTCAAATTGTTCTTGTAAGTGATGAGCTAATAACGAATCAGAGTGTGTAGAATTAGGTCGTGATATTTCTTTTTCAATTTGTGCTTGTAAACATAATGCTATTCTATAGTCGGGATCAATCATCATTAACTACCGTATATACTAATCAGTTCAAAATTTAAAAAATTTAATTCACTTTAATTTCATGATATTCTAGGTAACCCTCAATTAAATATGCGGTATACTACTTGGAACTATTCCATTTTGAATAAAAACTGGGTGAAAAAAACTAATGAACATCGTCCTATTATACTGGTTTTTAGGCAGTTTTTTGTCTGCTTCTGCTTTACTCTTCTTCGGTTATGTTATAGCAATTCGTAAACAATCACTCATCAGTCATCAGAATATCAGTTTATCCAAAGATGTATAGAATTCTTTGAGTTTATCAATGTTATGGACCAGGGAAGGATCATAGAGATACATATCTATGGGAAGGATGTGGAAGCTAGCTGCTAAAATTTCCTTACATTGCCGATCGATCAGTGGCGTCATGAAATAGTTTCTCACATTGTGAAAATATCTTATTTATGAAATGTAGACATGTGTCCCCAACCCTCCAAAGACTAGAAATTCTACTTTGCTCCCAAAAATAATTTTCAAAAGCTAATAAAATTGGGGATTCTTCCTTACAAACCTCTTGAAGTTTACGCTACCAAAATGAGAGACTTTGGCAACAAGGCAATATATAGGTGAAGTGAGGGTGGAGGATGTTCTAGATTGGTAAAATATTCTTATGATTCATTGATGTACTGCTAACAAAGATGTCTGAAATTCATATTTTCGAGTAGGAACTTTTTGTCTTTCAATATAGTAAGGAATTATTGAAATTCTGAATAAATGATGCTTTTTCATTTCGCTGCTTATTTTAATTTCATTATTACATCTCATTTCTACATGATGAGAAGAGCGTAACAGCTTTGTAGAACTATTATTTTGTAGCGTTACTGATTGATTTAGCCTAAAAAGACCTTATCACTGGCAAAAGCCAACATGAAGTAAATGAATATATCCATTTGTATCTAAATTCATATATCCAAGGGATGTTCATAATAATAATAATAATAATAATATTTCTTTATTTCTGAATTAACCTCATATATACATGTATACATAAAACTAAAAAAGAAGTGACGTCAAAAGTAAAGCACATTTCAGAAGATATGGTTCATATAGCCTATACCCCAAAATATTAGTCCATATCGCATGACATATTCAAAATTGGCATGGTATAGCATTCTTAATGTTGGTTCATTTAAGTATTTTGCAGTTATTCTAATTGCATAGCAAACTTTGTTTAGCTTACTAGCAACATATTCTATATGTTCTTTCCAGTCCAGAAAGCAGTCTAGTATGATGCCTAAGAATGATGATTTACTTCCAAGTTTTGTTCTTCCAGTTTAATAAATTCTGGTTTGTTTTTCCTACTGTGACTTGTACTAAAAATCACTATTTTTGTTTTATACTCATTTAGAATAAGTTTATTTTGTTGAAACCAGTTTTTTGCCTTTGTGTAGGTGTTTGTTGCTTCAATTGAGAGATTTTGTTCATCTTCCGCTCCCACAGCCCAATTTGTATCATCCGCAAATATGGTTATGTTCCCATATACATTTAAATTTTGTTATATAACAAATCATTTATAAAAATTAGGAATAGAATTGGTCCTGCAATACTTCCTTGAGGTACTCCTGTATTATTATATAATATGTCTGATTTTTCAATGAGTCCTTCCTTGGTTATTTTAATACGCTGTGTCCTATTTGAAAGATATGATTTAAACCACTCACCAGCATTTCCTCGTACACCATATATTTCCAATTTTTTCAATAAAATATTCCAATCCAGGCAGTCATATGCTTTTAACAAATCAAAAAACATACCTAATGCTAGTTTATCATCTTCTATGAAGTTTAAAAGTTCTTTGGTGAAATGGCAGATGGCGGTTAGTGTAGATCTCCCTTTCAAGTAAGCATGTTGGGAATGGTTCAGTATTTCACATTCATTCATGAACAATATCAACCTTGAGCACATTGCCAGTTCAAAAATTTTTGAAAAACTGGGTAGAAGACTAATTGGTCGATAATTTTCCATTAACTCTTCATTTCCCTTTTTAAAAAGGGGTTTGATTACAGCTAGTTTCAGTTGATCAGGAAATATTCCATGTTTGAAAGAATTTTTCATTATATAACATATCACATTGCTGATTGATGGTATGCACAGTTTGACTATATTTGTCGGGATCTCATCATCACCACTACTATATTTATTTTTCAATGTTTTTGATATTTCTATTATTTCTTGCGAATTTGTGGGTTTCAGGAATAGAGATCTATTGTTATAATGTATATAACTATGATGTGAAGTTGCCTCTGGGAGATGCTTCCCCATATCAGGGATATTTTTAGTTAGGAACTCGTTGAAGTCATTTGCTGTGTTTTTTCCACCTTTGATTTGACATTCCTCATTTATTTTTAGATTTCCATTAATTTCCTTACAAATCGTCCACATAGTTTTGTTTTTATTATCCGAGTTATTAATTCTTTTTTCTAAGTTTTGTGTTCTTTTTTTTATAAGAAGTTTATCATATTCCTTTTTGGTTTGTTTATATTCATTACTAATATTTGGATATGTTCTACTTAAAACGAGCAATGTGTCAAGTTTGTTTTTTAACTCTATAACATCTGCATCTTTTTGGTCGCACCGTTTGTTCCTGGTCGATATAATTTTTACAGGAAAGGACTCATTGAAGATATGTAGAAAATTATTTATAAACTGTGTCCATTGACTATTTACATCTTTTACATCTATTTCATACACTAATTGCCAATTTTGTTCACTCAATCTTTGCAAAAAATATTTTTTTGAGTTTTCAGTAAAAAATCTACGTGGTGTTGGTGGTTGTTTGGATTCTTGAATCTCAACATTGATCTTCTGTGCTGAGTGATCTGAAATGTGGTATTCAATTGTCTGACTTTGTGACAATTCAAAATTTGAAAAAATATTATCTAAACAACTTTTGCTGTTCACTGTGATCCTAGTATATTCCTTTATTGCAGGTGTCATATTGAAAGAGTTCATCAAACTGAAGAATTCTGATTTGATTTTCTTCCATCATTTCAATGTTGAAATCTCCTGCAACAACGATATCCTTATTGTCATTTACTAGTTTACTTAAGAGTATTTCAAGCTTTCTAAAAAATGTTGGTAGGTTTCCATTTGGGGTTCTATAAATTAATATTACTGTAAGATTCTTTTTCCCTATCGTGCACTCTACGGCTGCACACTCAAAATCAGCTGTTTTGGACAGCTTTACCAAATTTTTAAGTTCCTTTGCTTTTTGCTTCTTCTGTACAAATATTGCTGCTCCCCCATGAGAACCTTCTTCTCTACAAAACTTCGAAACTAGTTTGAAGTTCTTTATTGCTGTGTTCTCCATTTGATCTGCTGACTTCCAGTGTTCTGTTACACATAGTATTTTACATTCATTATTTGCTTCTAGCATGTTTTCCACTCTATCTATTGCATTTCCAATTGATTGTACATTTTGATGAATTATGCTCACCTCATCCTTATTTATGTGATCATAGTTATTTTTTTGACACCTTTTTTGCTTCAGTAAAAATTTCCCCCTTCATTTCTTAAAAAGTCTTTATGCTTATTGAAACTCCAACTCCCCTAGGCCAGAATTTTGTTTCATACATTTCATCATTTTTATCAAAGGGTGCCGATACAACAAATGCCTGTTTTCTTCTATTGGTATCTCTCTAACCTCAATATCTTCCTCTATAACACTTGTTTTATCTTTTATATAACTTTTTATAATTGTTTCATTTGCTGTTCGTTTTATTCGATACAGATAAAGCCATAATTTTTTCTCTGCTCCACAGAAACCATTTTCCTTGTCCTCTTCCTGTACTTCCCCACAGCCAATTAGTTTTTTTGGCCTGTTTTTTTCCTTTTTCCTTTTCCTGGTCTTTCCTCCAACTAGAGTAAAGTTGTTTTCATGCTCATCCACTTCGCCATCTATTGATTGTTGTTCGTCAGTAACACTACAGATGTAAGGTGCTTCCCACTGTATATGAGAGGGTAGATTAACTGGTCTTAAGTTTTGTCGTAGTTTACTACTAAATGATGGTTTGAGCTCGTGTTGTTTATTTGGTTTGTTTTCCTGCTGTGATGTTGATTTGTCTTCTTGCTGTAGGGTTGGTTTGTTTCCTCGCTGGACTGTTGGTTTGTGTTCTTGCTGTTTAACTGTTTTGGTTTTGTTGACATTTTTTGTTTCTCCTAAACGATTTATCCTTTGTAATAATAATTCATTATTTACCTTAAGGATATTATTTTTGTCTTTCATTTCGTCCAACAGTTCTTTTAGGTACTTATTTTCAAGTTCCACTTGTTGTTATTCGAGTAGGAGTACTTTGGAATCTGCAACTGATAACCTCTGATTAACCTCACTTTGGCAGCATTCCACTTTATGGTCTCCATTACTTCTTAATTTTAGTCTTTCTGCACAACTTTTATGTAGCACTGATAGACAATTTTTGCACACATATACTGAGCACGTTTTTCCACAACATTTCATTGTGGCACCTTTAATATTTGTTGCATTTTCTTCACTATTATCTTTGGCGTTAACATCGTCGGCCATCTTAATAATTGTAACAATTGAGATAAATAGTAATAATAATAATTATCATCTTTATTAAGTTCATAAGTTATGTATACAGGTGAAGCTTGGCTAATAAGCTATTTATTATTAACTAATTGTTAAAGGCAGCTGCTGTTTTGCTCTTCTCATAGAGCTCATCAGTAGAACAAGAAAGTTTGTGATGTGACAAACTTTCTCTATCTATTGATGAGCTCTATGAATTAATAAGACTAGTTTTTTGGAAGATTAACAAAGAGATAGAAGAAAACGTGGAAAGAGAAACATAAATGTTCCTTTTGTCTAGATTGCATTTACATCAATAAAGTATTATCATTATTATTATTATTATTCACGAACATATCTTCATTTTCTTAAGAATGCTACAAACGTGTCCTGATCCTACGTTTTTATAATCAAAATAGACATTTCGAATATCATTATTCCCTAATTAATATTCACTGAATGGTGAAAGGTTGCATTAGACATATATTATGTATTTCGGACTATCGTGGTTTAATTTTGATGAGCAAACTAAATGTATACTATAGAATTACTAGAGGTTAATTCAAGATGGTTTGTTAGTAATTTTTAGAAAATTGGTTAGCTGCTATCGGCAAATTCAGAATGGATTATTTTCATATACTAATTCTATTGAGGATTTCATCAAACTATTTCTTGTTCATTATTACTTTCATATTCCCCCAATTATTAACACTTTAAGTAGAAGATATATTGCATTAATACTTTTATATTCATGTTGATTCCATTTTTACATAACTGCATTCAATAGCTTATATGATTGTACTTTGACGATTATTATGATTTGATAGATAAGTAATACAAATAGCTGCAGTCAAGATTCTTCAGAAAACAAGTCCTCAAATGAAGATAAAAATCAGATGACAAACAAACCAAAACTCAGTGGGGCCGATATCCCGAAAAAACATAAAATGGAACCTCCTACCTCAAATAGTTTTCAAGATGTTTTTGGTACACCAATTACGAAAACAACAAAAACACCAGAACCAGTTAAAGCCCCTACTAAGGATCTCAAAAATAGCATTAAATCTGAAAAATGTAGGTAACTGAAGTATAATTATTGTATTACTGAGCTGTTTGATTCATTTTTATAGCTAGTGAAAAAGTAAAAAGCAAACACAGTCCTCATAAAGATAAGGATAAAGACAAGGAAAAGGATCGTGACAGAGAAAAATCAGAAAAAAGAGAAAAATCTGAAAAAAAATCCAAAGAAGAGCGGAAGAATAAAGCTAAATCAAGAGATCGAGATAAAAGCAAAGAAAAAACTTTTAAAAGAGAAAAATCGCCCAAACCCAGAAGTCCAACTCCTAAAAGTTCCCCACCTAGACCTATTAGTCCCCCTCCACCTGCCAAGCATCGTGAACGTGAATTTCCTAAAATTGAAAAGGAAAAGAAAGATAAATCCGAAGAGAAGAAATCTAAAAAAGATAGAAGAGAAAAAGAGCATAATAAAGATAAGTACAGAGATGGGAGTAAAATAGACCACAGAAACAAAGAATCAAAAAATAGGGAACCTATCAAAGAAAAAGAATCTGCAGCACCCGTCGCGTT
This sequence comes from Endomychus coccineus, assembly GCA_958510875.1. Taxonomy (NCBI): domain Eukaryota; kingdom Metazoa; phylum Arthropoda; class Insecta; order Coleoptera; family Endomychidae; genus Endomychus; species Endomychus coccineus. Next base: position 156,653,315 of record OY294067.1, on the reverse strand, counting down.
AGCCCCTGTACCACCACAGCAAATGAAAATAGAGAAGAAAGATAAAATGAAAGATGAAGACAAAGTAGAAAAAGTTAAAACTGAAAAACCTGGTAAGTTTTTTTTATTTTTGTTGACCTGAGGATGCTTCTGCTTGTAGCTCTGAGCAGGAATCGTTTTGTATTTAATAAATTTTACACACATTACACTGAACAATTTGCCTGAGAGGATGAGCAATTTGTAAAATCTTAGTTCGGAATATAAAATATACTTAGACTCTCAAATTTTTCACAGATTCACATAGATGCAATCTGCAGATATGAACTCCTTTATTGTTGACTCTTTAGTGAGGTGTGAGCTTATCGATACATAATTAAATTCTTAATAGAGTCAATCTTGATAAAAACTATTAATAATTAACGTAGTTGAATGTTATAAAATGAAATGGTAATTTTCACAAAAAATATTCTTCTTAGGAGTACAGACCCCCTCCTGTGCCTTGTCAAAAGTCATGAATTGGCTGGAGTGGGGCATTTATCGTTAAGGCAGCACAAAAAACTGCGGAAGAACTTGGTCTCGAATTTCGGATCAGTCGAGAAACCTCGACTTTCAAGCTTCTCCCTTGAAAGCCCAGATAATGCCGCGGAGCGGGATCTTATGCTCAGACGGCATGTTGCCAAGTCTATACACAGTACACAACAAAACTACTTAGGGCACGTAATTTACGAACCTGAAGCTACTTACTGACCGTAGAGGAGGAGTAGTTTAGGTCAACTCGCTTCGGTTTTTCTGCCGCGATTGCTGCGATATCGTCGGAACGCGCAGCAGCCTCGCTCAGACATAGAATAGTATCTTAGGTATTTAATTAGCTAGATGCAATCCATTTTAAGTATATCAATTAGATAATTAGCCATACATTACACTTTCACACACGGCTGATCCTATGTTTTCTGAAGTTTTAATTGGATTTCAAAACACAAGTCGGCTGCGAACGAACGCATTTCAGTGATGAAAGTTATCTATATATAAACATAACAATTTTTCATAAAGATAAAAATATATTATCGAAACGTCAAAAAGAGAAGTCTTATTTTATTATTAGTCATAATAAAGAACCAACCATTATACTAAGAAAACGATACGTACATCTACAAATGGTTCAAGAATATAAATAGAAAACAATAAAATATTCTCTTCAATATATTCTCTTGAGGGACTAATTCTGCATTAAGAAATGTTTGTTATAGATTTACAATGCAATGATATTTTAATTGTTAATTATAATGCAAACCTACAATCAGTCGAATTGAATCAGGTTTGTTAGTAATATAATGTGATAAAAAAATAAGTGAATTAATTTTATTTTCAGAAGTGGATAAATATTACTAGTAATATAAAAACAATTTCCAGATAGAAAGTAATGTTTGGAAATCTTGAGCGAAACTATGTGTTATTCTCAAAGCGTAAATTTCCGGTATTTCATGAAATAACTAACTATTTTAAACAATCGATGGTGGGAGCCGTTACTTTGTGATAATTTATCAAATTATTATAATAAAAGATTCATTACATTATTATTAGTATAGTTTTGAAGATGACACGGTAGTTGTTAATGCTCGCGTTATTGTTTTTATAAACTAACTATCTATAACTAATACGCGGAATTTTGAATCTGCGAGAACCGTTTTCCAACAGTAATTTTTCAGATACTTGAAAAAATTGATTGCTAAGACCGAAGTGCAAACCAGAATTCTTTAATCCACCCAATGTAAAAATTTCAAATAGAAAGTATTTGTTTTTCATGGAAAAATCGTGTTAGAACGAATGCTCTACACTGAAAAATCGTCAAATGTACATCACTGTCGTAGAGCGCCCTCATATGTTGGAACTAACTAGCCAGCTAGTCATACTTAATGAAGAAGAAAGTGGGGCAAAATTATAGGGTGTATAAAAACGAATAACCTTGCAGTTTGTATAACCATTATTTGCAGTCACCTCTTTTATTGACCCCCTTTGGTACACATTTCCTCAAAAAAAACTGTCCGGTGAGCAAAGGGTAATGTTGTTTTTGATAATGACACGGAAACTATGTTTTATATCTCTGTCTGCGAGACGTGAGCACAACTGAGGGTTTTACAACTCCTTTCAAAAAGCCGATTTCGAATTTTCTTGGAGTTTATCGTAAATTTAAACGAGGCAAATAAGTTCTATACTGTACGTATAATGTCTACAAGAAACAGTAATACATTTATTTGATCTTAACGATTATTATATTCTTATTGAGCGTTCAAAGTATAAGTGAGATAAGTCCACCTTTAAAGGAATATTATCATAAATATAAACTCTAACAATTCATTTCGCTCTTTTAGAAATTTTTAGTTGGCCTTGAATCTGGCGAAACCCTATGATTAGTGTAGGTAATTCTTGCGCTCCAAAGCATAGCATAGGTAAGAATTGCTTTCCGAAAAATTTACGTTTTCGCCCAACAAATCTAATCAGACGGAAAACAAAACTATCCCAGTTAGCGCTACGTAGATAAACGAGATTTACACGTGAGCAGTGGAAACAGAGTATTGATGTAAAAACTTTGATATTTAAATTTTGAATTGTGTTCCATTAACCTAATGTGTACTTTTGTCAACTGTCTCTCTAAGCTTTCTGTCATTGATTCTGTCAATAAAAGTTGTGTTAAAACGTTGGCTAATTAAAGCATATTATTGAGTACAAAACAATAAAATGGTAGCAGAACGTGGTTCAATTTGAGCGGACCAACGTTTTTAACGAAGATTGAATAAAACAAATAGTGTTTTCCGAAAAATTTTCATCTCATAACCTGGTGGTGATAGTTGCTGGAATTTTGGAGACTGACAATCATGGAATTTCAAGGTATTGAGAAGTTGAAGGGTTCGGAGAACTGGAATATTTGGAAATTTATGGTGCGTAATTTATTGCGTGCGACTGATGGGGCCTATGAAGTGAGTATTGGAGAGTTAGTCAAACCGGTGCTGGTGGCTAATGCAACGGCGGATCAAATTGCGGGTCACGGAGCAGCGATGAAAGTTTGGGATAAAGCAGATCGCGCAGCTTGTCAAATCATCATCAAGACAATTGATTTGAGTGTTATGACCCTTATCGTCGCCTGCGAGACCGCTCATCAGATGTGGACCAAACTGCACGGTATTTAAGAGCAACAAACCAAGCAAGCTGTTCATTCAGTGCAGACTGAGTTCTTCAGTTTCGACATGAATTTAGCGGACGATATGGTGAGCCATATAGCTAAATTTGAAGGTTTGATTCTTCGCATGCAGCAGTTGAAAGTTAAACCCGATGAGTCAGCTTTGATGGCTTTGGTGTGCTGGAAACTTTGCCTGATAGTTTTGAGAGTTTCAGACAACCTTATCAACGTTTTGACATCTGATGAGCATAGGCGGAAGCTTCGGCAAGTAAAAGAATACAATTTATCGGCATTGATGGCAACCAAGTTGAAAGTTAATTCCAAACGTGCAAATGGAAGTCAACACGGTGCAGGTGGTAACCAGACCAAAGATGATGTCAAGTCCAACCAGAAGGGGAAGAAGCCTACTTTCAAGTGCTACGGTTGTCAAGGAGTTGGTCATCTTCGAAGAGATTGTCCAACAGCGAAGAAGAAGAAGAATAAATATGAGTCGAAGGGCGATGTGACGTTTGAAAATAAAGGTCAAGCATTCGTTGGTGAAGTGTTCAATGCGGAAACCAAGAATGAAGTTTGGATCATCGATTCTGGTGCGACAGATCATATGACGTTCAAGAAAGAGTGGTATTCGTTCTTTGATGCTTTCTCGATTCCAGCTGAAATTTGTATCGGGAACAACTCAGTGATGTTTGCTTTGGGAAGAGGAACTATCAACTTCGAGGCGCTCGTGAATGGACGTTGGACTTCCTGTTATATGGAACACGTGCTGTATGTTCCTGATGCCCGGAGGAATCTATTCTCGGTTACGCGTGCGCTGGATAGAGGTATGACTTTCAGCTCTTCCACGGATAGATGTGAATTCCTGCTTGATAGTGTTGTCAAGGCTCAAGGTGTATGAAATGGTCAGCTGTTCAAGATGATGTTCAGAGTCAACGAACCGGATACGTGCTGTGGGAGTGAAGCTAACCTGGCGTTCAAGGACTCTCTTCAAGTTTGGCATGAACGTTTAGGCCATCAGAATAAACGTCATGTTGTGCAGGTACTCAAGAAACACGGAATTGATGTTAAACGTGATAATGTGTTCTGTGGATCCTGTGTAGAAGGCAAGCACACAAGATTAGAACCGTTCAAGTCACGTCAGCGTTTTTCTGAGCCAGGAGAAGTGATCCATGCTGATGTCTGTGGTCCAATGGAACAGGAGTCTATTGGTGGTTCCAGAACTTCCAGATACTTTGTCTGCTTCACATGTGACTACTCCAGATTTCGCCTAGTTTACTTCTTGAAGAGGAAATCTGAGGTGGTTGACAAGGTCAAAGAAATGTTGCAGCTCGTGAAGAATCAACGTGGTCGACCGGTTAAGTTGTTCCATTGTGACGGAGGAGGAGAATTTGTGAATGGAGCGATGCAAAATCTCATGAAGTCTGAAGGAACAAAGATGGCAGTTACTAACCCATACACGCCTCAACAAAACGGTTGTGCTGAACGATCAAACAGAACGATTGATGACCTGGCATGTACTATGCTTGTTAGCAAGGATCTACCGAAGTTTCTGTGGGCTGAAGCTGTCAACGCTGCGATGTACATTCTCAACCGAACTGGTTCAAGTTCTGTAGAGGGTAAAACTCCTTACGAGCTGTTCGTTGAGAAGAGTGTTCATCTGAACAGGTTTCATATCTTTGGAACCGTTTGTTATCTGATGGTGGTCAAAGAACGTCGGAATAAGTGGGATGCCAAAGGTGTTGAGGCAGTTTTCGTCGGGTATTCGGAAGACATTGACGGTTTTCGTGTGTGGATGAAGGACACGAGGAAGGTGATTCGAAGTCGAGAGGTAGTGTTCGGTCCAGCATTGGCGATGTTTCCTGCCAAAGCTTCAAAAAAGGATCCTGTTGAAGTTGTTCATCCCGTTGTTGAAGAAATCGAAAACCATTTCGAGCTCCTGGATTCTCCTAGAGTTCTGAACTCACCCGAACCTCCGAACGTGCCTGAAGTCCCGAATCCTGTGTTGCCAGTGAACGATCAAGTTCACCTGTAAGATTAAGTGAGATTTTTCTTGCAGAGTTAGACGAACCTCGAAGCTACAAAGAAGCCATGGAGTCGGCTGATCACGTGCACTGGAAGGCTGCGATTAAAAAAGAAATGTCTTCGCTGGAGGAAAATGGAACTTGGACTTTAACGGAGTTACCACCAGGAAGAAAGACAATCGCCAATCGCTGGGTCTTTCGTATCAAACGAGATGCGGAACGGAAGATCTGTCGTTATGAAGCTCGACTTGTTGCGAAGGTATTGATTATAACGAAACATTCAGTCCTGTAGCTCGTTTTAATACTATCAGGGCAATCTTGAGTATTGCTGCCAAGGAACATCTGAAGTTGGCCCAGTTTGATGTCAAGACGGCATTTTTGAACGGCGTCCTGACCGAAGAAATCTACATGGATCAAGCTGAAGGTTTTGAAGACGGTTCTAATCTTGTGTGTTTGCTGATTAGGAGTCTCTATGGATTGAAGCAATCGCCAAGGTGCTGGAACAACCGATTCAAGGAGTTCTTAATTCGTAAGTTTGGTCTTGTCCAAAGTGAAGCTGATCCGTGTCTATTTTATCGTATATCTGATGAAGATAAACTGATCGTTGTTTTGTACGTGGACGAAGGCTTGGTTCAAGATCACCCATGAACCGCTTGGTTCTTTATTGAACATGCTCATTGAACGAGAGGAAGATGGTTCAATCCGTTTGAGTCAGAAGGTGTATGCGGAAAGTCTTCTTCAGAAGTTTAACATGGCAGAAGCCAACGCTGTCTCGACGCCCATCGACAAGTACGTGCAATTGGAAGAGAAAACTGGTTTGAGAACATCTGCTCCCTACGGTGAAGCTGTAGGATGTTTGATGTACTTAACTGTGGCTACTCGTCCTGACATCGCGTTTGCAATCAGTTATGTGTCGCAGTTCCTGGAAAATCCGGAAGAAGTTCACTGGTTGCTGGTCAAAAGAATCCTGAGGTACATAAAAGGGTCTAGTTCGGTTGGCATCAGGTATGAGGCTGGTTCTGGAGGAAGTGACTTGAAGGCGTACAGTGATGCTGATTATGCTAGTCAATCTGATACTCGTCGGTCGGTTAGTGGGATCGCTTTCATGCATAGTTATCCACAACTGAGGCTGAGTATGTCGCTGCCAGTGAAGCTGTCAGGGAATCAGTTTGGTTGGCGCGACTGTTTGCAGAAGTTTCTCCTTTAGACAACGTTCCGGTTCTTTTTGTGTACAACCAAAGCGCAATCAAGTTAGCGAAAAACCATGAGTTCCACAAGAGGACCATCGAAGTGAGGTACCACTTTATTCGAAAGGAATTGGAGGATGGAAGGTTGAACATACAACATGTACCAGGTGATCAACAACTCGCTGATATCCTGACAAAGCCGCTACCTCGTCTGAGATTTGCTGAATTACGTTCTGCTCTAGGAATGATCTGAACTGTTTTGAATTTATTCATATGTCTTTCATATAAAATTGAAATATCTAACGTTTTAGAGGAAGTATTGATGTAAAACCTTTGATATTTAAATATTGAATCGTGTTCCATTAACCTAACTGACTTTTGTCAACTGTCTCTCTAAGCTTTCTGTCATTGATTCTGTCAATAAAAGTTGTGTTAAAACGTTGGCTAATTAAAGCATATTATTGAGTACAAAACAATAACACAGAGTAGGCCGCCGGTTGCTGAATTGTTGAAATTGACTTTCTTACATTATTTTTGTTTTATTTTATCTTACATCTTATTATATTTTTGTGTATAAAATATCATTCAAATATCAACACCTTTCAAAATAAAGGCTCATCTTTTCTCAAGTATAATTGTTTTCGGCTTATGTACTACTAAGAAAAGGATGTAAAGATAAAAGTGTACGACATCAGTTCAAGATTACTACCGAGTCAAGGTGCATTCATGCATCATTCAGCAATAGCTTACTTGTAACTCCACAAATGCATAATATGCAACTGGGGTGTATGTACTTCATAAAATTATAGTACGAATAGATAGATGAGTCCCACCCACTCGCAATTCCAATTCACGCCCCGGTAGCAATTCCTCTTAAATTCTAAAATAGTCTTGTTATTTGATACTTCAACCAGTTATTCTGTAAAATAATGTACTTGTACAAAATTAAGTATGAAATAATTAGACCGGATGAAGATTATATATTGAGGTATTAGATAAGCTTCAATTGTAAGTAAATTAATTACCAAAAAGTTGTCAGAAGAATTCATTATTTTTACATTATGGAAGTTGCAAAAAATCAATGTAGAATTCCCGTACATAAAATATTTAATATATCTTTGAAACTAAATGTTTATGGTTCAAGGTTTTGGAATTGACCGTCAAATGGTTTTTGGTCAATTGACCAAAATAAATTTGTAAATTGCCTAAAATACAAATAAAAATCATTATTTTAATTGCACTTTAAACACGGAAAAATTAAAACCTATTTCTACTTAGAGTAAGAAACTAACGAACATTGAACTTGGTTACTTAAATGGAATCTGGTTCTGAGAGAATTTCTCATCGGAAGCACTTCAGTGAGAGCTTCATTATATCATTATAACTAGTTACATCTGGTACAATGAAAAGTATATTCCTAGGATATCCTCTTTCACGATCTAGGTCAGAAACTTTTATACGAACCGTTGAACCTATATCTGCCGAGGAATTTGTGATATGACCATCCGTTATTTTATATAATAACTAGTTAAAGTATTACATATGAAAAGAAGAATACCTCTGAAAGGTATGGAGCAAGTAAACATAAAATTGTTTATACATATTATAAATCAAAAACAGTAGGTAAACAAATGAAAATGTGTACAATATATACGGAGATGTAAAGTGGTTTAAAAAATTCAAGAATAGCAATATCTTTGTCGGTAAATTATTCGTTCAGTGATTAGAAGGCTCGTTTTATTCATTAGGAAGATTTTAAATTCTTTCTAAGATGATTAATGATAATTTTTGATGTTTGAGGAATTTTATTACAAATTTTTATTATGGTATTATTCTACATTTTCCTGGAGATATGACTTATTAAATTGCATTATAATCCTGATTATTAATTAACTTGTTCCTGATAAATAAGGCTCGTTTTATTCATTAGTAAGATTTTAAATTCTTTCTAAGATGATTAATGATAATTTATGATGTTTGAGGAATTTTATTATAAATTTTTATTATGGTATTATTCTACATTTTCCTGGAGATATGACTTATTAAATTACATTATAATCCTGATTATTAATTAACTTGTTCCTGATAAATAAGGCTCGTTTTATTCATTAGTAAGATTTTAAATTCTTTCTAAGATGATTAATGATAATTTTTGATGTTTGAGGAATTTTATTATAAATTTTTATTATGGTATTATTCTACATTTTCCTGGAGATATGACTTATTAAATTGCATTATAATCCTGATTATTAATTAACTTGTTCCTGATAAATAAGGTTCGTTTTATTCATTAGTAAGATTTTAAATTCTTTCTAAGATGATTAATGATAATTTTTGATGTTTGAGGAATTTTATTATAAATTTTTATTATGGTATTATTCTACATTTTCCTGGAGATATGACTTATTAAATTGCATTATAATCCTGATTATTAATTAACTTGTTCCTGATAAATAAGGTTCGTTTTATTCATTAGTAAGATTTTAAATTCTTTCTAAGATGATTAATGATAATTTTTGATGTTTGAGGAATTTTATTATAAATTTTTATTATGTTATTATTCTACATTTTCCTGGAGATATGACTTATTAAATTGCATTATAATTATGACTATTAATTAACTTGTTCCTGATAAATGCTGCTTGTGAGGAATGAAACTAATTACTTCATAAATTTTACTATAACGAACATATACATTAATAATGATTCTTGATCCAGGTATGAATTATATTTAAATTCTCGGAAAATAGGTAACACTAATATATTTTCTATTTTCGTCTTTACGTAAGCTTAGGTCTCCCGACCATCATCAGAAGACGTATCAAAAATAATCACTGTATAAAACGGGATTTCTTAAAACTGGGTGGGTCAAGTACGAAGCGTCCTTATCGTATTTATTTCAACTAAAAATGCTTTCGCCCCCGAAACAACAAAAACACGAGTAATCGAAATTGTAACACTCAATGTTCTAAGTATGAATATGTATCAAGAAGTCACTGAAATGCAATCTTTCAATAGTGATAGAAGTAATTTCATGATTTGTGAGAATAAGACTGACAAATAACTCTAATACGCTCAAGTATCCACTTTCAAACCAGATTTTAAAGATTTATCATTGAAAGCATCATTTCAAATAGTAAAATCTTTGAATTGACGAGATTGATACATTATTATTGATCAGTGATTTAAAAGTGTCTTAAAACTAGCCAGGATTCATATGCTCAGATAGTTTAATTGTGGGTAGCTGCAAAACCGAAGAAGCAGTGTTTTTAAGTTACTAAATAATATATTAATATCATTGAAATTCGAAAAGGCTTAAAGACTTCCCAAGTATGCAGCTGTTATAAACATCTACCACCCCCGATTCGGTAGGTGCTTTTCTAATAATACGATATCTTACTGACAAGATTTACTTTTAATCAGGATTTTCATCTGATTAAGATACATTTCTCATCAGGATTTGCGGTTGATTAAGATAAACTTTTAATCAGGATTTGCTTCTGATTAAGATAAACTTTTAATCAGGATTTACGTCTGATGAAGATACATTTTTAATCAGAATTTAGTATAAATAATTACTCCGAATACACCCTTGATACTTACTTGATCGGCTGGTCCTCTGGATCCATGATTTAAGATTTTCTAAAGCGATTACTGACTGAGAGCAATTATTTCCTCTCATATCATCTACAAGATATCTATCATTCTGTAATTTTTTTATTACCCTGAATGGGCCCTTAAATTTAGGATACAGTTTCCTACTACTTCCTGTAGGTGAATTAGATGTCAATCCAAAGAGCCTTCATCAAATTCACTTGCAAGTTTTCTTGTTTTTACGAATCTTATTTTATCTAATAATTGACATTTTTTTTTCACTAACTTTCTCCCTTAGTTCTTTAAAGTTAGCTTAACCTATTTCTATTCCCGTTTCATTCAAAATCACACTTTCTTTCAAAAATTTCGGTTGTATTTCCATTAAAACTACAAACGGACTTTTGCCCGTAGTCTTATTTAGTGAACTATTGATCCATTGAACCTGTTATAAATTCGTCCCATTTCTCTTCCGGTGCATCAATTCTCAAACACCACAAAGCTTCTAAGACTGTAAAATTTATTCTTTGGCATTGGCCGCTAGCCCTTGGCGCAGCTACTGCGTTTTGTACATGTTTAATATTATATTTCTCAGAAAACTTTTTACATTTTTCTGAAGTAAATGCAGTTCCCCTGTCTGATACTACCCTACAAGGTACTCCAAAGATAAAAATAAACTGTTCCAACATATTTGGTTTAGTACTTTTAACGGCTTCTATATAAATGAAATTAGAAAACCCATCCACAACCACAAGTAAGTGAGTGTTGTTGTTCGTTGATTTTACGAAAGGTCATAAATGGTATTTTCTTTTCTATCGGGTGTAGCATGTCAGCTTTTTTCGCTTTGCGATTTCATGTACATACAATTCAAACATAAAGTTTTACGAATTTAGTCATTTTAGAAAACTAATAATTTCGTTTTTATTCTTTCGAAAGTTTTTTCAGACGCAAAATGTCCTACATCATCGCATTTAATTTTAGATAACAATCTCTCCGTGGTAAATGAATGTTGACTACCTGAATCAAGGAAAGTTCTTGCCTGTATAGGCAAAGCATTTTTCGTATACACAGTGTGGCTACTGCGCTACCTAATAAACGTGATTATTTTTTGTTGAAAGAGCAGATTTAGTAGAGGTATTTAGAGGCGTTTCAGAGCAATTGAAGTATACTTTGGGAAATTGTGACGTGCCTAATAGTTGATAGTCATTTCTGAAGTATGATAATTTTGGGGTCGAAACGTTGTACTAACTTGAGAGGGACTTAGCTGAGAACGCGATTCATTAGTATTGTTATTTTGGAAATGTTGAAATCTAGATCGATAAGTTTGAGAATAAGTACCAGCTTGATTATGATTACACATGTGTCAAAGTGTGTGATGTTTCTTATTTTCAACGAAAAAGCCTAATTTCCTATACAGTTCGCGTATATTTTCTTTGATCGGATGAATGTATATTGACGGGAATAACTTCTATGATTTGTATCATTGTGATAAGTACATTTTTTCTCATTTTTTACAAATGAAGAATTCGGCAAATGGTGGGAGAGATTTGATGAAGTTTGTTTTATTTACAACGGGGTTTAAATATTATTTTTACACTTTACGACTAAAATTTCGTAAAACTTATTGATAGGTAATTTTTTTCGATCTCGAATATGCTTATATTCTTTTTAATCCTTATGAAATTGATCCCATTGGTGTACAGGACATTCTAGTTTTTTTGAATATTACATGAGAAATCTCCGAGAGTTTGACTAGTAGGTTAGGTAAATTTACTATAACGTTCAAGTGAGAGTTAATTATTCCTAATGCGTTGTCAAATGTTTTCCCTAAAACGCCAATAGAATCAATGTTTTCCTCCGTTATTTCAAGGGATTCAATTAATAAAAACGGTTCACCTTTTAAGTAGCTCTTTAAATATATTTATTCATTCGTTACATTCATATCATTTTTTATTTCAGAAGTGAATAATTGATAACAGGGTTACTATTTATGTAGTTCTCCATGAATCGTCGGAATATAAATTTCAGAGAGGCTAACAGCGGTTTTTTTTATAACTTTCTCCATTCGTTACAAAGGATTTCGTAGGGGCAGAAGTTGCTGATTGCGAATTGGTTATATGTTTAATTTTTCTTTGTAATAGTGACAGGGAGTCATACATTTGTATTTCTATAATATCCTGATCTTTCATATCAAGTCCCTCGGCTACTAAATCCTGAATTTGACCTTATTTTAGAATAACTATTACATATTCTATCTAAACTATGTTTACGTGTTTTTATTTGAAATATTTCTAGTTCATTTTTACTACCCTCACTATAGTAGTATATAGTGTAAGGGAAGTATTGTAATCGGTCCAAAATTTTTTTCGTATTTTCGTGGATGTATCCATTATGAGCATTTCTCAATCGAGAATGTGTGGTATTTTCGACATCCATCTTTAGTTTTTCAAATCATAGGATTTTATTGAACCATGATGTCAACCGTGTTTTTCTGGCTATACCGATATATCGCGCGCATATATTTAACCTGCAGAAATGTCCGAAATTCTCAGTTTAAGGTTCAAGTTACGTCATCGATGTGCAGTCTATTTTCTGTGTTCTCTGTGGTGTAATGGTGTAAATATTTGAACTGTCAGAATAAATTGAAAGTTAAAATAGTTTCGATACAATAACAATAATACACTATTGATTATTAGGGTTCCTTTAAGAAATGCTACATAAACGAGAGAATAGAACTAGTGCTGACCGTTTTTAGTGTTATAATCTTACAAATAATGATTATTTTTCATGGTCTGGAACCTTCGCACATACCTAAAACCTGATGCTGTGCTTAAGTGGTCATCAAAAGCACAATTCTGCAAAACAAACATGAACTCCACATTCACCTAATAATTATATCTCAGCTTCAAATGATGATTATATTTATATCCTTCAAATGATTATGTAAGAAACTGAATATTGCTTCAGTGTTTTGTTTCCAAAAAATAATTTTGAACTACTTGTTTTGTCAAATTAGAAGTATAAATGAATTTTTTACAATGTGAATGACTCCACTTAAACACTCCCTTTCAGTTCCAGCTTCGGAGAGTATCTCCCGAGGAAGCTGGATATCCGATGTTTTTTTCTTATTTTAAATAATTATATACAGCTACTTTTTTCTTCAAACATTCAGCATAGACTACAGCTGTTTAAGAATTACATTCAAGATTACAAATAATTTGTATTATTTTATATAATAAGTGTAAAGAACACAATTTTGTTTGTAACACAATTTATTATACTACGATGCTTCAAATCTGCAATAGCATATGACACCCTGTTGATTATTCTATAAGCAGAAGATGGTAAAACTCCAATAAAATTAGCAACGACAATATTTATGTTTCCACTAGCATATGTGAAGAGTTGAAAGCAGTTGAAGTAAAGGTAGAACACATCCTTCGAATTCAATCGGATATTATTTAATATATCATGTCAGATAAGTGTTATCATATCATACCATATTTGATTGTTGTTAATATAATTGCCAGCTATTTCCAAAAAATGCTACGACATACTATTACAATCATACATTTGACCCGCAAAAATGTCCGAAAGCTATTTTCCAACAAAAGTGAGGGAAGTCACGTGATCAATTGATCACAGTTCGTTTGAGTTATTGGTTATCCAGTTAGCGATGCGTGTAAGGGAGAACTACTTTTTAATTGATCAATTTGAACCATACGTACAAAATACACACATATAAAATTGGATTCAAATTCCGGTATGCATGTTCGGTCCCTTCTACCTGGTCACCCATTTAATTTAGTATTTGAGAATATAATTCATAGTAGAAAACACGACAAATAATCTCCCAACAATAAATAATTTATCAATAATTAATTTAGTAAAAATATTTTATCTAAGTTTACACCATATAGTATATTTATTACCAGTATAAAATGGAGTCGATATACGACTAGCTGACATTTAAAATTAACAGACAATTTTTATTATGCATTAAAAGGGTTGAACAAATTACGAGAAGAAAAATTCACTCTTGCAACCATCGGAAGGTGTTGAAAACAAACATAAAGTAATGTAAAGTTTTGTTTATTGAATCTTTTGTACGATTAAAACAAGGCCTTTGCACGTAATCATTGAACTGTATTTCCACCCGATCCCTATCACATTTAGTTCAGTGGACATTGCACTATCACTGTTCAAATTCTGCTTCCGTCGCTGTCTATATGAACGAAATTTTTCAGAATTAGTGTGTTTACGGTGTTACATCAGGTTATGTCAACCTCGTTAACTGTTTTGTAACAAATTTAGCAATTCCGCTTTTTATATTAGATACATTCCAACAGTAGAAGTTATAGCTCGCAGTCTTTATCTGCAACATGAGCAATCTTGCGCGATCATGTGATTTCTGACGTCACGCAGTACCCAACGAGTATTGCTCCCTGTCTCGATTCCAACTAGCACTGCCTTGAGCGATAGTTGTTATCGCAAGTCCCACTCCTCGACACGTGTCTCTCGAACCTGTCACGAACTTAGTGAAATAGGATCCTATAAGTGTTTCCAACATTAAAAATAAAAGCAGAATGCTTGCGGTTATCAGATGCTTGTCGTGCGCTCCTATAATATTTTAGGCCGTTTATGGTCTAAAATAGATGAAATTATAGACAATAAACAGTTTTGAGTTATACCACGTTGAAGACTCTAAACAATACTGTAGATTGAATGAAAAATGTTTGGCCTGCTACCTTCTAGCCCAAAATATTAAACCGTTTGGGCAAAATTGTATATTGCAACTAAATTTCATAATTTGATAACTGATCCCCTGTTGCAAAAAGGTGACAGGTCAAACATTTTTCTTTCAATCTATAGCATTTTTAGGAACTTCAGCGTAGTATAACTAAAAAATATTTATTTTTTTATAATTTCATCTATTTTAGGCCATAAACGTCCTATATTTATTATAGTCGCGCGCCTTGTGTACAAGCACGTTATAATTGTAAGCCTTTTGCTTTTATTTTTTATTCGTAATTTGTAGATCTTTTTTCATGTATACTAAAAATTAGCCTTAATTGTAAATATCAATTAACCATCTATTCACTGCTTTTTACTAGCGGGTTGTCGATGATTAAACCATCAGAATATATTAAGGTTAGAAGCTAGAATAGTGTCAAACAATAATAATAAACTATTGATTTCATTTAAGAAATGTTGCATCAACGAAAAAATAGATCTACTGCTAACCGTTCTTGTGGTTATAATTGCACAAATAATGATTATTTATATTATGGTCTCGAAACATAAATCCCAAATAGCTAAAATCTGATGCTGTGCTTCCAGGTGGTGATCTAAAGCACAACTCTGCAAAACAAGTTGATGTATCATGAATTCCACATTCACCTATAAATTATAATTATCTCAGCTTCAAATGATCATTGTTTCATTTGTATCCTTCAAATGATATTTAAGAAACTGAATATTGCTTCCCAATTTTGTTTTCAAGAAATGATTTTATTGGAAATCAAAATGAACATCAGGAACTACTCGTTTTATCAAATTAAAAGTATATCCTTTACATGTTACAATTTGAATGACTTGACATAACACTGCCCTTCAGTTCAAGCTTCGGAGAGTATCTTTCTAGGAATTATATAACGATGCCTCAAATCTGCCATAGCATATGACACTTCCTATTGATTATTCTGTAAGCAGAGGATGGTAAAAGTCCAATAAAATCAGCAACGGCAATTTGTATGTTTCCACTAGTATGCTATTTGAGAGTTCAAAGCAGTTGAAGTAAAGGTGGAACGCAAACTCCTCCAAAATCAATCGGATATAGTTTAATATATCTCATATAGTCAGATAAGTGATACCATACCATACCTAATTATTGGTAATTTGATTGCCAGCTATTTTCAAGATGCAACGACATACATTTCCAAATTTTAATTCTCTCATCTTCAATCATAGAACAGACAATGATCGAAGTAATATATAGTGTAAGGGAAGTATTGTAATCGTCCCAAAAAAATGTGAAGTGGCAGTCTATTTTATGCAATTACTCTGTTGCAAATTTGTATAGTTCGTGTGACAGTAAGTGTCTGTATAAAACGCTTTAGATTATAGCGTGAATCAAAAATTCAATGGTAGAAGCCATTACTTTTTGATAATTTATCATATTGATATGATAAAATAAAACACTAGCGTATCATCTTCAAACAATACTAATGTATGAAAATATTAATAATCTTGGCTGTTTATGGTACAATATAAGACACAGGTAACAAGCGGGGTTCCGATTGGGGAAATACATTGCTAGAATAGTATAATAGAAATTGGATACTGAGGTAGAGTTAATATTGTGATAAGCAAATTTTAATGCGGAGGTATACTAGGAAGGCACAAGACGATTATGGGAAATTTCACGTTATCAATACATCAAACACGTCTAATTGATCCTTTAAAATTTTGTTGTCATTATTTTTAATACCTTTGAAATTTTTTATTGATTCTAGTGTGTTTAATTTAAAACCTCTACTCGGGCTACGTAAAATTTTAACTTCATCTAAATTTGGAAAAGTGTGCCGTGTTTCTAAAATTTGGTTAGAGAAAGATGAATCTGTCTTATTAAGTCTAAAAGATCGAAAATTTCCTCATATCTAATTTCTGTATTACGACTAGATCTACCGATGTAAAAGTTATCACACCCTGAACAGGTTAATTTATATACTCCAGATTTATTAAACTTATTTGTTTTATCTTTAGCATTGAACAAAAAATAGGATAACTTATTTTGAACTTTTGAAGCTAACTTTTAGATTATGTTTCGATAAAATGTCTGCGATTCTTTCACTTACGGTACCAAAATATGTGAGGGAAACATATTTTAATGAAGAATCGAAATTTTTTGTAAAAGAATTGATACTAGAGTAAGTTAGTTTGCTTTCTTCTGTCAGTTAATTTGGATATAATTTGAGGTTGAAAACCATTCTAATGGCTAAACCTTAATTATATCCAATTCTTTATTCAGGTTTTCAGGAGAAAGAGGAAGTGAAAAGGCTCATGTATCATTGAGTATGCTGCAAATTTGTGACTGCGGGGACTACAAGATGAATTTGCAATAGTTGTATCTGTGTCTATACATTTTGAAAGTAATACTATTATTACTTTCAAATTTTATAGAAAACCTTCATTAACAGATACAACTATTGCCATTTTATCGAAACATAATCTGAAAGTTAGCTTCAAACCTCATATTAAGTTATCCTATTTTTTGTTCAATGCTAAAGATAAAACAAATAAGTTTAATAAAAACCTGGAGTATATTAATTAACCTGTTCAGGGTGTGATAACTTTTACATCGGTAGATCTAGTCGTAATATAGAAATTAGATATAAGGAACATTTTCGATCTTTTAGTCTTAATAAAACAGATTCATCTTTGTTTAACCATATTTCAGAAACAGGGCACACTTTTCCAAATTTAGATGGAGTTGAAATTTTACGTAAGTAAAGTAGAGGTTTTAAATTAAACACACTAGAATCAATAGAAAAAGCTGTACCAACATCATTCTGTTTGATGTGCCTTCCTAGTATA
The DNA here is from genome assembly GCA_958510875.1 of Endomychus coccineus. NCBI lineage: Eukaryota > Metazoa > Arthropoda > Insecta > Coleoptera > Endomychidae > Endomychus > Endomychus coccineus. The sequence goes on along the minus strand of OY294067.1, from coordinate 156,635,769 downwards.
CCTCGTCTTCTTTTTTGAGCCTGTAACTTCTCAAATGTTCATTGAACCTTACGCTGAAACTGCGTCCAGTTTGTCCTATGTACAAAGCACTACAGTCATCACATCTCAGTCTGTAAACTCCAGATTTCTTTAAGTTATCTTTTTTTAGATTTCGAGTTATTAATATACGAGCATAGGTTATTTTTTGTTTTGAAGGCGACGTTTTTATTCTGTTTTTTAAGGAATTGAGATATTTTTAGTGAATGTTTACCTAAATATGTTAGACATGTGAAATTTGATTTTGTATTATTAATTTGTGGATAAATTATGCTTAAGGCTTTTTTATAGAGTTTATTTTGGAGTATTTTATTAATTATCTTGACATTATAACCGTTATTTTTGGCAATGTCTATGATTCTGTTTAATTCTAAATGGAAATTATCTTTACTTAATGGGACATTAATAAATCTATATATCATACAATTATATGCTGCTAGCTTGTGTGATTGTGGATGTAAAGAAGTGTTGTGTATTGTGGTATCTGTGTGGGTGGGCTTGTGATAAATAGCGAAAGAAAAGTAATTATCTGTGTGTGAAATTGTCAGATCTAAACAGTTTAAGGACTTGTTGTTTTCCATACCAATATACAAACATGTGCTGAAAATTGGAATTTAAAATCTTAGTTTCCAAGTAATTCATAAATATTTCTGCTAGCAACGGATATAATGGCGAACCCATGGGGAGTCCGGTGTTCTGTTTGTAATATTTATCGTTAATTGTGAAATAATTTTGGTCTTTGCAAAGTGAGATCTTTTTAGATCTGACAATTTCACACACAAATAATTACTTTTCTTTCGCTATTTATCACAAGTCCACCCACACAGATACCACAATACACTACACTTCTTTACATCCACAATCACACAAGCTAGCAGCATATAATTGTATGATACATAGATTAATTAATGTCCCATTAAGTAAAGATAATTTCCATTTAGAATTAAACAGAATCATAGATATTGCCAAAAATAACGGTTATAATGTCAAGATAATTAATAAAATACTCCAAAATAAACTCAATAAAAAAGCCTTAAGCATAATTTATCCGCAAATTAATAATAATACAAAATCAAATTTCACATGTCTAACATATTTAGGTAAACATTCACTAAAAATATCTCAATTCCTTAAAAAACAGAATAAAAACGTCGCCTTCAAAACAAAAAATAACCTATGCTCGTATATTAATAACTCGAAATCTAAAAAAGATAACTTGAAGAAATCTGGAGTTTACAGACTGAGATGTGATGACTGTAGTGCTTTGTACATAGGACAAACTGGACGCAGTTTCAGCGTAAGGTTCAATGAACATTTGAGAAGTTACAGGCTCAAAAAAGAAGACTCTAATTACGAAAATCACCTGTTGGAACATAACCACAATTTCACCCTTAATCCTGATATTCTTCATATTCAGGAAAAAGAAAATAAACTTAATATATTAGAATCCATAGAAATATTGAAACACTCAAAAAACAATAATAATGTAATATTAAATGATCAAATCGACACATATAATTCACCGCTTGTTAACAATTTTGTAAACACACTCCCATCATTATCCACCCCCATCCCTCAATTTGTTCCACATTCTGATCCCAGATATTTAAGGACATACTTTTAGATTTAGCTTTAGTTGATAACTCCTCGCTTTGATAATGCCACAGTGTGGTGAAACAATTTGTCAGCATTTTTAAATTAAATGTTAAAAGTTTTGTGTAAAATTTGAGTTTTATTCTCCAACTTCCGAAGTATTATGAATTTACACTACGTAAACGCCGAAACCATAGATACACAATAATTAACTATACCTCATTATCCAATTTCAATATTCTAGCAATGTAATTCACCAATCGGAACCCCAAATGTTACCTCTGTTTTATATTGTACCATAAATAGCCAAGATTAGAAATATTTTCATACAATAGTATCGTTTGAAGTTAACACGCTAGTGTCGAAACTATAGTCACGATTTGTTTCTATAATACATGTGATAAAAAACAAAGTAAAAGTGTTTTATTTTATTATATCAATAGCGTGAATATTTTCGAAAGTCAACCTAGCAGCAAGTGTCAGTATAAAACATATAGTTGTGAAATACATTATGTAGATCATTTGGATAAAATTTCAATGTAACATGTAACATGTAACAGAATATAATATAATGTATTTCACTAGCGGCTAGTTTATTAATTCCAATATATTTTCTTTTCCTGCAATCATTCAAATTTGAAGCGCAGGAGTGTCCGAAAACTATTTTGCTAAGAAAAGTGAGGGAAGGCACATGGTCAATTGATCACAGCTTTGTATACTTGTAACAAATATATTTAATTATATGGTATAGTTAAAATGTGTTTAGTAAATTATTTTTTCATGGGAGATTTGCTGTATTTGCTACTTCGTAATATATTTTTGGATACTAAAGTATATCCATTTTTACCAGCTATAAGGACCGAAAATAAAATGATGAGTATAATAAAAATAATTTGAATACCGTCTGAAGATGGCGTAATAACGCTGAAGCTCGAGGAACGAATGTTACAAATAAAAGTGATATCAACACAGTGGTGTTTAAGTTTATATATAGTATTAACTATGTATGTGTTATATATTACAATAATAAATAAATGATTTAAAAATTTCACATTCTATCTTGTTTTTTGTTCCCCTAATCATAACTTGTTTTTTTTTCGTTTAATCGGGTATTTTAAAAAATTTTTAAGTATGAAGACAAAATAGCACTCGCAATAGTTGCAATACAATATAAAAAGTTTCGTCGAAAAAAATTGTTCGCTTGCAATTATAACGAGCTTACACACGAGTAACGCGCGCCTAGACTATCTAAGGGCGTTCATAGTCTAAAATAGATGTAATTATAAACAATGACTTTTTTGAGTCATACCACGTTGAAGCGCCGAAAATATGCTATAGATTGAAAAAAAATTGCACTGTCACCTTTTTTGCCTTGTCGGTATCGGAAATTGTTCATATAAGTTTCTTAACGTGTCATAAAATTATATCGAGAACGTAACTGAACCTTTACGATTCCGCATCTAATACCTCATGCTAAGAACTAATGTTATAAAATAAGGATCGTTTGGTCGTTTCGAGTATTTTGTATTGCAATAATTTTTTTGCGACTACTGTCAGAATAGTCTTGCAATTTTGGATTGACATTTATTCAGCAAGGTTCAGTACCTAACTGTTGGAGTGATATAACAGAATATGATCTGGTTTGATGTTAAAAGAATTTCCGAAAGTGGTCACATTGTTGGATACCTTGTCATCAAAAATTGAAAGTTACCCGACATGCTCTGAGCCCCACAGCTCAGAAATAACAGAATAGGTTTGAACACGTCAACGTTGGTATAATTGGTCTTTTGTCATCATCCAATGGATTTTCTTATTGTCTCACCTGTATGGATAGATATACCAAATGACCGGAAGTATTACTCATTGAAGATGTCACTGCCAAAACTGTTGCAACAACTTTTTATACTGGATGAATTGCTAATAATTGTACTCCCTTTACGACGTTGAGGCGAATTTTTTTTAAAGAATTTTCTAAACTGTTGGAAATCAAACATCGCAGAACTACTCCAATAAACAGAAATATTACTAACGGTACTGCTGTGGTTGAGAGCAAAGTAAGGTTTAGAAGCCTCCAGTGCTGAATAGGTAGAAACTCAAGAAAACATGGTGTTAAAAAGATCAGAAATAAAATTACCAACATTTGTTTGTGAGAAAAGACGCTCTACTATTAAAGCGTCCTCAATATACGTTTTTAATTTCATTCTATCGAAATTAGGGCGTCCACGACGTATATTATTTTTCAGTTGATAACTATTGGAGCGATGTTGCCAGTTATTAAACTCATATATTTGAACCACATGTTGAAACGTGGAATATAATTCAATATCATTTGTATGTGTAGAGCGTCCGTATACAAGCATTAGATGCTTGAAAGTTTCTATACGACTACTTGTACGAAATCATTTATTTTCCTGCGACGCGAAAGGAAGGTGTTGGATAGAATATTACTAAGAAACGACTAGTGTCATCTTCAGAACTACAGAAAAGTTACTTTTGTGTCATTCTGAAGATGACACGCAGTTGTCGAAAATATATACGAATTATCTACTAATTTTCTTACTAAGAAACAATGTATGATGTAAGTGTCTATTTATTAGTGGAAACTATTTAAATGTAATTAAATTAAAGAAAAGTTGATATTTATATATGAAGAAAAAAGTGTGTACCTATCGAATCTTTGATTAATTGAGCATTAAATGTGTTAATTGAATTTGATTCAGTTTGTAATTATTTAAGATAAATCTCTTGAATATGAGTATCAAAGTTATGGGCATTATCAGTAATATATTTAACAAAATGAGAGCAATCTGAAGCATTGGGTCTCAGGCATGTTTGATGTTCTTTTAAAGTACTTCCAAGGTTTTTCCAACATATGTAGTTTTTCATCATATTAATGAGGCCCTTATTTTTAACAAGACCTTTTTAGTGAAGATGAAGATATGGAGGATACTTCGGAATAATCATTGAAAAGATTGCTTATTTCAAAAGAAATAACACCATGAAAAGGTAGTGTTATGCAAATTTTCCGTCGAGGAAATAAAGTAGAAAAGGTAGAAAAAAAATCGACCGAACCGATTTTGATGATTTTCTTAGTCGAATCTAGAAGTCATTTAAATACATGTTACCAGCTTATTTTTTCATCTTTTTCAATGCATTTTCAGTAGATTATATTTAAAATTTTGGAGAAATGGCCAAATATAGCCAAAATAGGCCAGAATTTCTTACTCAGGGGGTTTTGGGGTTGCTGATCACGATTCCAGATTCGAACTACGATGCGCCTGGAACTCAGGACATCCTGGTACTATCGTCGTCTCTAGGGAATTCGGGAAATATCTTTTGCAATGGAGTGAAACTTATTGGGGAGGTTCTCTTGAGGTTGCCGGTCTTGACCATGACACTCAATAGTAACCTGGTGGTCAGGATACCATGATGACCTAGGTCATCTCCATGGATTGTTTTTCAATACTTTCTGAAATGCAACCAAATTTGTATCTCGGTTTTTTTTTTTGGGGCGCTGATCACGATTCTGGAGTCGGAATCAATGGACGATACATCATATAAACAGATCTGTGATGACGGCAACAAAGAATTCAGAAAATACCTTTTGCACAGTAATCAAACTTGATTGAGTTTTTCAAGGGCGAGAAAAATAATAGTGAAATATTTTTAATTTTAAATATTGAAAATTTTAATTATTAAGTTTGTTTTTCTAAGATTCAATCTACAACAGATAAGTGTACAAAAAAAAAACAATATCGTAAAATGCGAACTTCAACTTAAACTTTTTGAATTATTCATTAGAAACATTATATAAGTAAAAATCACTTAGTTTTTATTATTATTATTTTTATTATATTTGATTTCGACTCCAGAATCGTGATCAGCGCCCCAAAAAATCCCCGAAAGACGAATTTGGTTGCATTTCAGAGCATATTAAAACCACCAGGTGACTATTGAGGGTCATGATCAAAACCTCAAAATAACCCTCTCAAGTTTCAGCCCATTCCAAAAGATAATTTCACGAATTCCCTGGAGACGACGATAGTACTAGGATGTCCTGAGCACCAGGTGCGTCATAGTTCGAATCTGGCACCGGAATCGTGATCAGCAACCCCAAAAACCCCCGAATAAGAAACTATTACTGGTCTATTTTGGTTATATTTGCCAATTTTTTCAACATTTTTAATATTACCTCCTCAAAATGCATTCAAAAAGGTCCATTTTCCTCTGTAGAAATGCTAAAATGCGTATCATGGAAAAATAAACGGGTATAATTTTTTTATAAATGACTTCTAGAATCGTTTTTTTTTAAATCATCAAAATCGGTTCTGCCGATATTTTTTGTACTTTGGCCTTTTTTTCCACTTTATTTCCTCGACTATGATAGAAGGCTCTGATGGTTTGATGTGATAACTAAATTTTGTGACTAGATGTGAGATGAGCCAAACTTTTTTGTCAAGATATCAAATCTTACAATATATATGTAGATGATATACTAATAATTTGGGTGGCACAGATTCAATAAATAATGATTCTTTAAGCAATTTACATTGAACAATTGAATTTCCACTAGAAATTGATAACAATAGTTCAGTTATTTTTTATATTTAACAGCTACAAAAGTAGATGAAATATGAGAATTTAAAATAAACAGAAAATCTTCTCATAGTGATATTATTATAAATAATGATTCTTTACACCCGATATCTCATGAAATCAGTGCTGGATTATAGCATAAGCTTGACTAAGCTATTGCTTAGGGCCCTGACATTTTGGGGGCCCCGCGGAAATTGTAAAAATTAAAAATTAAAAAACTAATAATGACAATTTTAAACATAACGAAGTAAAGAAATTACTGGTATATAAAAGTTTGCGTATGCCTAACGACTGGTAATATCTAAAAGTAGTCAAGAATTAGTTGATTTTGTATTAAAGGCGAATAATTCGCGCTTATACGCATTAAAAACCCTTTGAGGACAAATATGCGACAGGATAGGTTAGACTCGATTGCACTACTGTGCATGGAAGCTGATGTATTGCGTCGAATCAGCTTTGATGACCTGATAAAAGATTTTGCGGATAGAAAGTGCAGGAAAGGATTGTTCTAAGTCAGTTAGATATAAGCGAATCATTCAGCGGATAAGTTTCCAAAAGTGCAATTGTAAAAGTGATTAATGTAGTTACGCATTGTATATTATGTCAAATTAAGAAGACGTACTAATAGTGTAAATATTCATTTATGTACTTATTTTCCTGGCAATAACCTTCTCCACGATTTAGAGCATTATATGACTCTACAAATTATTTTATTCTATGAATAAAGAGTAATTTGACAAAAAGGGGGGGAGGGGGCCCCAAAATCTGTTGTGTTTAGGGCCCCTCATAGTGTTAATCCGGTCCTGCATGAAATAACAAATTAATTGTTATATAGCCGGACTTCTGATGTCCGGTATAACAAATTGTCTTCAATTTAATTTGCAGTTGATTAATCAATATACAGTATCAATATAACACAATAAACCATATTAATTAAATGTTAAAGATGATGAGACAAGCACAAATTTCAAATCACTTATATCCCATTTTTATATATTTATATATAAAACTTATGTAAAAAACTGTAGATATAGATGTTTATCCATTTCAAAACCATAAAAGTACAATAGATGTAGCAATACCACGTATTTTCCAAAAAACTTTTGGCCATTTTGTAATGGATATGTGTATTTTGTGAAATTTTAAAATTTAAAACTGCCAACTTTGGAAAATGTAAATGGTTATTAATCGTTCCTAATATCTTTAACCATAGTAATTACTAGGATAAAAAAAGTAAAAATTATTTGCCTCCAAAAACTTGAAAGGTAAATGAATTCTTGTAATTTTTTTATCATAAATGAAAAAGGAATTATATTCTCATATATCATTTATTCACCAATTATACTTGCAATGGAAGCTTTTGTGAAACTATCTGGAGAACCGTATGAGGTGAAGTCAAACTGGGGAGAAAATTTCCCAGGTTTATAATATCTAAGGGACAATGAAGAATTACATTCAAATAAACTCATCTATTGAAGCAAGATATTGTGGAGTATTTAAAAATCCATGATTTATTATTATGTTTCAATAAACTAAAACAGATGATTTTTGCTAGCAACACAACTATGTTATAGTAGTCTAAAAACTTCATTGCCTCCAGGTATAAAACAAATAACACATTAGTTATTCTTTCTTATCATACTCCTCAAAATTCCTAAAATACATATTCCAACTTCAGGTGCGGACATCACACACGCATTCGATTTTGTTCTTCCGTCCAAGCTACTGATATCTTTTTTTGTTTTCGGCTTTTGTCTCTGCTGGTTACAATTTTGTTCAGGTACCAAAAAATCTGAACCGTGTCTCAGTTTATTACCTTCTCGACATTTGGAAAGCCATGCTTGGAAATTTCACTTTGCACATGATCACACGACGGCAGGGTCAAGTACCAGAGCACCGTAACAAAGGCAGTGAACTATGAAGCGTGAAATTTTCACACAATAAATACTACAGAAACCAGAAGATTTGGTTTCATATTTTGAAGATTACTCTCCGCGGATGTCTACTATTGAAGATAATCTATAGTTCGTTAATTGTTATCATTATTGAACTTTTGATTCTCCTGTCCGTTTTCACAAATGTTTCCCTACTGTAGGCTCGTACTTAAATTTTTTTACAAAAATCTTGATTGCTGAAACTGATTTGTAACGTAATCGAACCATGTAATACATCAAAGAGTGTAGAATTGAAAATACCTCAAAAATTTGTATTAAAAAATCAGGGCCGTATTTAAAAAAAAAAGTTGTTTATGGCTCCGTGGTAAAGTCGCACTAAGTTCTCCCGTAATTTTTTTGTTCAATTGCTAATTAAAAGGCTTCAAACTTAAACCTGGTAATCTCTAGTTTCGTTTGATATTATTTCACTTACAAATACCCCAATCACTGAGTCGATAAACATTCTGATTCATATGAATATCCCCGATATGGATGTATGGAGCAAAATCATTTCACTTTTAACAAAAGCTAATATGACCAACAAGCGAACTTGAAACCTGCTTAAAATCAAAATTAAATCCAAAAATATAGCATAGACATGTGATGATATTCTCACGATTATAAGCAAAGATTATGATTTACGGGGTTTTTGAACACGTATGATTCACTGAAATTTACTTTCGAAATAAGATAAGATCTTCCTTTTGTTGATATCAACATTTTAAAAGATGATAATCACTTTGTATGCAACATATACAGAAAATCCACTCAAATAAATAGAGATACTCCTACGGATTCAGTTACACCAATTAGTTATAAAATAGCTCCATTTAATAGACTTGTTCATAGATTATTATCAAACGTTTCTTTGAACCGATAAAATTATAACATCGAAGTTGAGATACTTTAACAAATGGCGTTGAACATGGGTTACGATAAATGTTTGATCAATATTTAATTTCGAAACAGGAGAGGAAATGCAAATAACCAAATTAGAGCCACTACCTTCAAATTTCTCTATAAGATTCAAAAGTTTCACTTATCATTCTTCAGTAATTGATAAATCCCATAATTTGTTTTCTACATATGCAATACAATCCGTTTATATATGTAAGAACAAGCTGAAAAACCGTTTATGCAACACTTTCCGTTAGTAGTTTCCGACTTTGACAAATCCGGGATTTACAAAATCAATTGTGAGTCGTGTTCAAAATGCTCTGTGGGCCTAACGAGAAGGGATATTTTAACACGCTATAAAGAATATTTTGACCATAAAAAGAAAAACTAGAAATGTGTTGCTGCTCGGAGAATAGATAGTATGCGTGGCAAAGTTACTCTTCGCAAATGATTGATTTGATTCCTGATTTTTATATAATTGTTTCACATTCTATAAGATACTCTTCCAATTATTAATTTCATTACCTTTACATAACTAAATAATATTCAATTGAACAATGTTTTTAAGAAAATTTACAAAAACAGAGTTGTCCATTTTGGGAATCGAACCCGAGTCTATTGAGTGGAAGTCAACTGTCCTAGACCACATCGTAAATTTAAGTTTACTTCAATAATTGTTTTTGTTGTTATTGGATGATTTTGTTGAAATTTATGTGAAAGCAGCTTCATATTTACTGTAAAAGTTTTGAATCTATTCAGTTTACTTTGGGAGTTATGCTTTTTTTTTTAATTTTCAACCCTTCAGAAAAGGGTGTGTTTATAACACGATTATCCTTGAAAACAAAATGGTTCGTAACCGAACACCTAACGATTCTTTGTGAAAATTTGAATATGATAGGACCTTTCGTTTTTGAATTATCATGTAGACAAGCATTTCGTGACATACATCATACATCCATTCAGACAGACGGATACTTTCAAAGTTGCTAAAAATTGAGAAATACTATTATGAAGGAATTTTAGCGATTTTAGAAATAGCTTAAGTAAATGCAATATACTCCCGACTTCGTCTCGAAGTTCAGAGTGATGGAAGTGTATAAGCAAAGAAACAATTTATTGAATTCAGACTTACCTCCAGCTGAGGGTAACACCTTTCTTGCATTATCAATACATTGCAAATGCATTATACGCGCCTCATATATTTTTCGGCACCGAATGTTCTAAGACCCCGTACAAAAATGCCCTATATCTAAGTTCAACCGTTTTTGAGATATTTGCATTTTTAGAAAAAAAAATTACAGTTCTTATTAGATAGAAACGAATAACGTAGAACATGTATAATGTTCTTTCTTCACAACAAATAAAAAAAGAATAAATTTATAATTCTGAACAAGGTTGAATTGAATCAGAATTACAATGTGATCTAAAATGAAAACACAATCATATTTCATAAACTTTTATTGTGTTATACTAAAAAGTGGCTTATGATAACTGAAATATGTTACATAATGTTTCGTGTCTGTTATCCATGTGTTGCAAATACCACCTCGAGTAGTCACTAGAGATGTCGGCTCTGGTATAAGAGAAGGAGGAGCCTATTGGTGGTCTCGACCAATCAGACCTGTTACGGATCCACGTAACGGTTCTCGCGTAACGCTTTCCACCAATTATTATGTCCTTAATTGCGAGTTTCTTCATAACGGCTGCATATTTCGTAACGCGCTTTTGGCATTTTGTAGTTAAAGACGCGGAGAAAAATACCATAAAGAAAGTTTCCGGTCTTGTATAGGATGCTCGCAAAAATTATTGAAATATTAATTCAATAAATGCCAAAAACTGTAAATTTTCAAATGGAAATCCCCATTTGTTTTACAGTGGCCGCATTTAGCACAAAAAATCAGGGCAACTTTGTGTTTGGTTCCCTATACTTAAATATCGTTTTCGATTTATTTACAAAATACTAGTTTTCCACCTTTATCTCAAACTGGCGTTTTTAATTTCATAAATCTAGTTGGCCATGGCCGATTATACGACCGTCAGAGATTGAAGAAATGTCATTTAGTTTGAAATTATTGTAAACAATGCCGGCACGGTTGAATTACACAAACGAAGACTATTCAAATATATTTATTATTTATGGAGAATGCAGCAGTTATAACAAGAACGTGGAATACATTAACTTCGGTAAACTGATTAGGTTATTCTTGCGCGTTTGCTGCGATGTCGTCGGAGCGCTCAGCATTTAAGAAAATTTGGCAGCTGACCAAAGTCAATGAGTACTATTCATCTAAAATATTTTCAAGATGCGGTACTTCCGGTTACACCGGAAGTCGATGACAACTTCGTTATATTAAATGGAACACATTAAATAAGACTTCTCTTTTTGTCGTTTCGATAATATATTTTTATCTTTATCAAAAATTGTTATGTTAATTAGTGTATCCATGTAATTTAGAGAAGAATAGATGACTTTGATTAATGAAATGCATCTTCAGCCGACTTGTGTTTTAAAAATTCAATTAAAACTGCAGAAAACATTGGATCGACTGTGTGTGAAAGAGTATGTATGGATAATTATCAAATTGATGTACTTGAAATGAATTAGGTCTAGGTAAATAAATACCTTCTATAATTTTACAAATCTAAATAACTATGATTATTTTATGAATTAGCTAATCTATGATTTACATTTCATTCCTATTACTAACAACTAATCAAGTTTAAGACAACTATGTAATTTAATCTCAAAACTACCACTGTCATAAATGTAACAATTTCAGATAATACATGTCTTTTTAGGTTGAATTAAATAGACAATAGAAAGTGGTAATTCAAAATATCTGGATTGGGTTAAGTTTGAATCAGATTATAAAGTTATTAAAATGAGCAATTGTTTATTTTAATTCGAATACTTTCTAATATCAGTGTTTATCAATATTCAAAATGTTTATATTGTTGTAGTTAAATGAATGTACATGTTTACTAAGTACAGTGGATGAATTCTTTGTATATTTACGTCGCTTTTCATAAAAGTTATTTAAACCAGAAAAATCTTTTACTAAATTGAAAAGATAGTCGTATCAGCCATAGCCAACTAGATTGATCAAACTTAAAAACGCCCGCTTGACAAAGGTGGAATACTAGTATTTTGTAAATAAATCGAAAACGATAATATTTAGGTATAGGGAACGAAACACAAAGTTGCCCTAATTTTTTGTGCTGAATACGGCTACTATAAAACAAATGGGGATTTCCATTTGAAAATTTGAGTTTTTCGCATTTATTGAATTAATATTTCAATAATTTTTTGTGAGCATCCTGTACAAGATCGGAAACTTTCTTTATGGTATTTCGCTGCTCTAAGTCTTTGACTACAAAATGCCAAAAACTGTCGATTAACTACGGCTGCATCTGTAATTTCTTAAAAATGGTTGAATTTAGGTATAGAACATGATAAATGTTCTATACCTAGAATTTTCCGTAGAAACCAAAAATACAATAAATTATAGGGTGTTCCATTTAAAATAATGAAGTTGTCATCGACCTCCGGTATAACTGGTACTACCGCATCTTGAATCTATTTTAGATGACTTTGGTGAGCTGCCAAATTTTCAAAAAAATTCTATGTTTCCACAAATATGGGGATAGGATGGAGGTAATTTATAGATTCATTACCCGCCTTCAATTACAAAAGAACGTAAAATATTTGACCAACGTTCCATATTCACAACTACACTGAGCTTTCTAGCAAACGCTTTGATTTCTATTCATCAGGAGAGCATTGGAACAAAATGATTTAACTTTTGAAATGGATACTTCATTGTGCCTGACCGGGTATAAGGGAACTGATCGAATCTCATATGACCAGGCCCAATCTGCTAAATACTTAGTAAGGGTTTACTTGTAAAGCAATACAATTCATCTGGCTCGCTCCAGCTAAAGATGCGTATTTTTTTCCAATTTATTATTGTTGAAATCTAAGCTATTGTAAAATAATGAATATTCATTCCAGATAAGATTGAAGACAAGCAAAAGCATAAACATAAGAAAAAAGATAAAGACAGAAAAGATAAAAAGGAAGAAAAGTCTCACAAGCCTTTGAAAAAATCTGAAAAAAGCTCAATACCATCATGCGTTTCATCTACAACTGTTACTAATACAGCCGCTATTTCAATGAATGGCAATAAAGAAACAGTTCTAGAATATAAAGCTAACCTTTTTGGCAGTCCCAAATCGGAACCACCTTCAATGGAATCTCCCACTAAAGATAAAGAGAAATTATCTAAACCACTTAGTAAATTATTCACAATTATGGAAGACTCGTCCGATTCTTCCTCCAGTAGTCGACAACCATCGCCCATTCCACAACTTAAAAAGAAAGAGAAAACGAAAAAAAGAGATCGGAAAATCAATGAAAAAGAACAAGAAAAGAAAAGAAAAAGAAAACCTTCTCCTGAACTGGAGGAGCCTCCCGAGAAGGTTAGTAAAGAAGAGGATAATTTGAATAATAACTCCGACGTTGAGAGTAAACCTCCTGAGCCCCTAGTTACAACCAAACAGATAGAAGGAGATGGTTATATGAACATTTTGAGAGAACTTCAACATAAAATCATGGAGTTGAAGGATAATTCAGATTTACAAAAGGTACTGTTCGAATTTAATATTACCAAACCTTCCACTATTATACTTACTACTTTATTTCATTCGCCAAACTTCTTAAAACAAGCTCAGGAGTTTATTTAAAAATTATTATTTTATAACAATTCAATAATCTCCGTAAGTAGGCCGCCAAGTGCCATTATTCATAAGAACCTTTCTTCTTAAAATAATGCCTGAAGATTGTCAAAGTAATTTTGAATCATTCTATACAATTTCAACGCGAACTACATTTTTTAAATAATTCCAGAAGTGCGCCTTTACTACGTGTAAATGTATAGCAAAATGTGAAACAAAAACACTTTAAAACTACACAGGGTGATTTGTAATAGGTGTAAAAAACTTCCCCATCTTATTCGGGAAGTAATTTCAACCCAAAATTTGTTATATTGACTTGGGTCATATTCCATTAGTTACAGAACAACAATTAAAAAAATAAATACAAAAATCAGTAATACCGGCCGAAAGAACCTAGAGCTTTTCATTTGCGTTTACTATTTGTTGGTTATAAGCTAATTATGTAATTTGTAAAAAAAAATTGGGAGTAATTGTTAGTTTTGAAATTTAATTAGTTCAGTGAAGCGGAATAATATAATGATACTGTTTATGTATATGTGTATAGGTAACGGTCTTCAGGCGTTTAGAGAGTATCAACTTAGATCTCCTAATAGCCGTCAACCCTCTCACAGAGTTTTTGGCCGTGCTATTCAGCGACTTAAGTAGATTTGTTATTCCATGTAATAATCGTGGTAATAATGCTAAAGAAGATTTAATATTATATGAGGTATCACTGCGGAATGCAATATAATGTAATTTAGTTTACACAACCTTTTAAACTGCGATGCAGCCATTATCAGAGACGCATGTAAACTAAATCTAAACTAAGATTATAGAAAAAATCGAAATACTTAACGATCAAATTTGGGTAATAAAGCGGCCATCATGCTAATTATAATGAATGAGAAATGTTACATGGCTTCTTGGCTGAATTAAACAGCAGATATTCCAGGTAGTCAATAATCCTATAAGTAAACGAATAATTACTCAAAAATACGTGGTCCTCGAGTTGACCTGAAGTCTATAGAAGTACTTGTAACATTGGATTGTATTTGATAGATTTATTAAATTTTGATTTATCTCCTATCCAAAACAATCCATTATTATAAGTACTTCTTATTTCAGTCAAAAAGTACATGTAACATTTTTTAAATCCATTTGAATCAGCTTAATGACAGCGTTATTACTGGTTGTAATAAACCTTTTTCCAAATTTGACCGTTAAATGTTTCGCTTTCTTTCATTCATAATCTTAATTTAGTTGACTGCATCGCAGTTGAAAAGTGCTTTAAATAAGTTATAATTTTGAGTGGAAAAATGGTGATACTAAATTAAATAGCGAAGATTTACTCAACGATGAAGAAAATCTAATTGATGTTATAGAGAACCCCACAATGAGCACTAGATGCATCGCAACGCAGTTTCGTCTTTCTCAAAACTTTGTATGCCGAACACCACATCGTGAACACGCCTATCAAATTCAACGCGTCCAGGCATTACAACTGGAAGATTACATTAGGCGTGTAGAGTTTTGTATTTGGTTATTAGAGAAAATGGCCAAAGATTTATTCTTCTAAACCAGAATATGTTAATGAGGCCCAATTTTCTAGACAAGCTATTTTACAGCCATTCATTCATAATTACCATTCATGGAATCTTCAAAATCCACACGTCGTTATAAATTGCGATTTCAACATCGTTTTAGTGTAAATTCTTGAGGATTATAATCCTATGTTAAATTATCTTCATAATTCAGAAAATTTAACTGTATATCTCATAATGTACTTACACGAAATCGTGACCAATTAAGGAAAGAAACCTTAAACTTGTTTATACTTACCCAGAACATTTCGCATACGGTTCTATTGAAATATATAAGAACCGGGATTCTGCCAATAAATGAATACTGTCAGAGTAATTGCCAACCATAGTGATACTCTAACCTACAATACTCACGTGTGGATAGTTGATCAATAGCGGAGCATCAAATCGCATTGTGTTCTCCAAACAGTCTGCTCTAAAAACGGTGGACAAAGCAACTAAAAATAATTATAACAGAATGATACATAGGCTTTTTCCAATATCATTGTCACAATCGGAAGAAAGTAAATACAATTAAACAAATCGCAGTAAATAATGGTTATTCGTTCCAAATAGTAACTAAATCAATCAACTGTAAACAACAAAACAACAAACAATTAATTCAAGAAGAGAAGGAATTTGTTAGTCTTAGCATATTTTTTTTAAATCACTGAAAAAATCTAAATCACTTTGAAACATCATGACTAGAATATTGCATTCAAACCCAACGCTAGGACATATCTTATTCAATAACAAAGACAATTGATAAATCTGGAGCTTATAAGCTATCTTATCTTGTAAGGAATGCGATTCCTTTTATATAGGACAAACAAGAAGCTCATTTTCTATTGGGTTTAATGAACATAAAATGTTGATTTAGACTTTCAAAAACAGGTTCTACATTTGCAGATGATTTTTTCTATAATAATCATTCTTTACCTGAAATAGACAGTTTACATATTTTACATATAGCTGATGAAAGCTTGAAACTAAACTTGCTGGAATCTTTAGAAATGTACAAACAAAAACAATACCAATTTCGCGCGCGAAATATATTGTACCGACCCTGGCTTATTGCCACTACATGAAATTCCGCGCTAAATTTTTATGATGAAATTCGTTATAACTTGGAATTGTGAACGAATCTCCGTACGCTGTTCCAAACTAAAATAGCCGAAGTATTTCTCTGTAATTTGATTCAAGGTCTTTGTCTATAGGCCCAAAACTGGGCCCTTTAGAGGCCCAAACAAATTTATTAGGATAGCTTCATTTCTATCCTACCCAAATCAATCTGCTTGAACTTAAAATACTCGCTATCAAAACCTCTAATAGAACCTAGAATTTAGGTTCCGTAAAAAATTTCTAACCTCAAAAAGTTTGGATTTTTCGTTGGCCCAAAATTTTCAAAATGGCGTATAAGTTATGTCTTCGGAGCAAAATGCTTGAATTTTGGATATTATATGCAGAATGATGAAATCTTTCGAATAATTTTGGTTTTAGATTGATAACATTAGTATTCCGTCTGAAATTCGCAAAATACACTCCAAAAAATGAGATAGGTCAAAATACTAAAAATCAAATAAAAGAAGAATGAAAATACTATCTTTTCACCAAAACAGAATATGAAAAATTGAAAACTCTTTGACATATACTCAATTTTTCAATGTGCCAAAAAACACATTAAATGGGCATCTTGGGCCCACAACCTTGAACTGACTTGAGACTAAATCCAAAAGTTGCGTATTAGTTTTTCCAACAACTTTGGTTCGAAACATTTTTTCATAAAACTCGTAGTTTTGTTTCAAAACGCAAAAATCGAAAAATGGTCATTTTCGGGTCCAAAAAATGGCCGTAGTTTTTCGAGCACAACGTTAATCCAAATTTAATCTACACCATCGTATTCAGCGTGTCAAAAAACATAAGAATAGACCAAAATTAGACCTCGCTGAAATTCGGACAAAAATCGTCGATTTTCATCCTTAAATGCCTGGACTATTATCAGGTGGCACCGAAATTTTAGAAAGAATTTTGGGTTGCAAATTATTATTTTAAGATTTGATTAAAATGTCTTTTCGCCACAAGTCCATCCAATGTTTTTATTTCAAAATTTCGGTTTCCCAAAAATTTAGTAATATGTACAACAGACCATTTCGGTTTTCCCTGTCTAAAATCTTTAATCGATTCGCCTATCTCAAAAGTTTCACGATTTCTACCACCTTCATTAACAATAGATTTGTCCTGTTTCTCCTCTATAACCTCACATGTAGGTTTCCTTAATAAATCTAAGCGATATCCTAAATTTCTACCTAGTAACAATGTTGCCGGTGATTCATTAGTTGTTGTATGAGGGGAATTACGATAGTGAAATAAGAATTTTATTAATTCAGTATCAATTTCATCATTAGTGTCAGCCCTGCTCAATTTTTAAAAATTCTTTACAATTTTCACCGCACTTTCTCCTTCCCCATTACTGGAGGGATGGTACGGTGGAGTGGTCATATGTTTTATCCCGTTTTGTTTCATGAACCATTGAAAATGATCAGACACAAATTGTGTTCCGGTATCTGAAACAACAACTTGAGGTAACCCCCATGTAGCAAAAATTTGCCTCAATACCTATCACTGTTGATGCCGTATCAATTTTTTTCATGCGAAAAGCTTCAATTCGTTCAGATGTGGAATCAACTACTACAAAAAAATATTTATCTTTGAATGGACCTAAATAGTCAATATGAATACGTGTCCAAACGTTTTGATTACATCTCCAAGGACTAAAGTAAGATTTTGGTGGTAAATTTTTGTATTCCGCACAAACCTGACATTGGTTGCATAGTGTTTCGATATCGCTATCAATTCCAGGCCACCAAACGTATGATCTGGCAAACGATTTTGATTTTACAATGCCCATATGATTTTTGTGAATTTCACACAAGACGTATTTCTTATATTTTTGCGCATTAACTATACGATATCCCCACATTAAAGAACCCTGTTTCACACTTAATTCATTACGTCTGGCAAAGAAAGGTTTTAAATCAACCTGTGTTACACTTTTCGGCCAGCCTGTTAGTACAAATGGTATAACTTTACTTAAAACACTGTCTCTACTGGAAGCGTGTTTAATTTGTGCAGAATTAACAGGTAATTCATTGTGTTTCAATAACATTTAAATGAATAATTTCTAAATCTTCATTATAACAATTGCCACCCAAATTTAAATTATGATTTTCAGGTAGTGACAATCTAGAAAGACAATCAGCAGAATTTTTATTTGATGTTACATATTCTATATCGAAGTCGTAACATGATAAAAATTGCGCCCAGCACTGCAAACGGCTGGTTGCCATAATGGGAATGCATTTTTGGGACCAAAAATTGACACCAGCGGCTTGTGGTCGATAGCCAAAATAAACCTCTTACCGAAAAGGTATTGGTAAAACTTCTTGACTCCGTATATAATAGCTAACGCTTCCTTATCTAGTTGGGAATAGTTACGTTCGCTTTTTAAAAGCACACGAGACGCGTAAGCTATCAGCTTTTCTTCTTTATTTTCATAAATATGCGAGAGTATAGCTCCAAGCCCTGTCAGTGACGCGTCGACTCGCAACTTTATTGGCAAATTGCAATTAAAGTGTACTAGAACCTTTGGAGATGGTTATCATCTCTTTAACTTTATTAAATGTATTCTGGCACTCAGAGTCCCATATAAAAGAAGAATTTTTGCGTTGATACAGTGGATGCAAAACTGTTGCTCCATTCTCTAAAAACTTAACATAAAAATTGATCATACCGCATCATAACGATTTCAATTCCGTATAATTAGTTGGAACTGGACAATTATTTATTGCGTCAATTCTTTCTGTAGTTTTGTGTAACCCCGTCCCATCAATTATGTGTCCCAAATACTTTATTCTGGGTTGCATAAAACTACATTTGTGTGCTTTTAATCGCAATCCTGAATCATGTAAACGTCGAAAAATTAACTCTAAACGCTCTAAATGCTTCTTATCATTACTTCCCGTAATTAGTATAACGTCGATGAAACATACGACGCCTTATAAATCCATTAATAATTTTTCAATAATTTGTTGAAATAATACCGGCGCGGTATTGATACTGTAAGGAAGTCGCGTATATCTAAATAACCCCTTATGGGTCGAGACAGTTAGAATATCTTCACAATCATCTGTTAAAAGTAACTGTTGATAGGCTTCGGACAGATCTAATTTCGAAAATTTTGTGCCGCACTGAAGTTTTTCAAAAAGGTACTCAATTCTAGGTAAAGGAAATTTACAAACTTCTAATGCGGGATTATCTGTTATTTTATAATCTCCACAAATTCGAACTGCCCCACCTGGTTTTAATATAGGCACCATTGGTTTACCCCAATTTAGTATTGCACCGGCTCTAGAACACCTAAATTTAGTAAACGTTCTAACTCCACTTCAACGTTTTCTTTTAATGCAAAAGCAATTGGGCGAGTCTTAAAGAATTTAGGAGTAATATCGTGTTTCAACTTTAATGTAATTTCAACTCTATTAAAAATTCCTAATGTATGTTTAAAATTATCTTTATATTTATCAACTAGCTCTTGGATAACCATATCAGTACCTGAAATAATGTCTTTCTGATTGTGAATACTTGAAATCCCTAATTTAAACATATTTAATGCCTTTCTGCCGATTAAGGGAGTGCCTCCATTTTTAATAATATATAAATTAAGAGGATACTCATTTTCAAAGTCAACATTAACATTAATTTTACCAATAGGTTTAAAGCTCATACCAACATAATCTTTGAAAATCAAATCGTTTTCTAAAACTTTATATTTAGAAAAATGTTTTTTGTATAATTTTTCAGAAATGACAGCATGCGAGGACCCTGTATCAATTTCAAAATTTAAATACAGTTTATCAATTTTTAACTTCATGTAAAAAGGATGGTCACTTTCCTCTCTTTCGTCATGTATGATAAATATTTGTTTTGTCCTTGATTACGCTTGCCTGTATGGGTACGGCTCCGTCTTTATCACCACGCTCCTGGACGTTGACTCCGTCTCTCTCATCGCAGCTTCCTTTCTTTGGACCAAGCGGATGAGTGCATCGAAATCTGATGTTGCGTTAGTTTGATCCGTTTCCAAATGTCGGTCCAAAATATTTCCAGTACCTATTCCAGTCACAAATACATCCTTCAAGACCGTATTAATTTCTGCCCCGAATCCGAACGATGCGGACAAATTACGCACATGCGCCGCCCAATTTGCTACTGTTTCATTACAGTCTCTCTTCGCGGTATAAAATTTTATTCACGAAGCAAAATAACTTCTTATCGGGCTAGAAAATTATAATTTTCTAATTGTTTGATAATGGCACTTCGGTGTTGAAACTATATTTACGTTTTCACGTTATTATTAATAAAAGTGGTATAAAAACAAAGTAGTTATTAGTCGTAATAAATTGTAGTAACAACTCACCACTGGCGTTGGTATTGGTGCTACCTCAACTTATGCACATCGATACCAGCTGCTCTAATTCTAGTTAGAAGGTCAGGTTGGTCATATGAAAGATACGCTAATGATATCTCCTTAGTCCCATTTTTCTCTGCCACCTTCATGTTCACTGCTGTGAGGTCCCTAGAACAGATCCCCTAGCGGCAGTATATTTATATCTTTTCAGCTAAAACTTGCTTGCTATGGTGCAAGTTCGGTTGAAGGACCCTGACTGTCGTCATTGTCTCCATCCGAGAGACCAGCCAGGACACGGAATATCATTATGTTCAGCTTATAGTAAGCCGCCTTGAACTGGTCCTTCCCCAAGGCCCTCCTCCCATTTCTTGGTCAGGAGAGGCCTCTCTAATTGACGTTTTATAAAAAAAATTCGAATTACTACTCTAAGTTAATACCATTTTCTGTACATTCTCAGCTCACATTTTGATGGTGAGGTTATTTTATTTTATTACTGAAGGGCTTAAATAAAATAACTATTAAAAGTTCGTTTTTCACTAATTTGATAAATAATGTAACTACAGTTTCGCTAGAAGCTTCTTCAAACAAATGTTACAGAGTACTAACTTTCTACAAAAGAGGTAACTTAATATAAAGGGTGTTCCATTAATAATGGCACAGAGCTTAACGGGAGAAAGCTGACGTAAAAATAGAGCGATTGAGCGAAACATTCCTTATTCGAATGTTACTCCTCCCCAAGATACAGGGTGTTAAAGGCCGAGTTTTTGCAATATTTCGAGCATTTGTTTACCGACTGACTTGAAAATTGGTACATTTATGTATTTTTAGAAGAATTTAGGTTTTTGCTAACGGTTCTGTCGTTACTGCGAGAGGGCGCTAGTTACGCATGTGCTAAACTTGTTTCCTGTTAAAAATGTTAATTGACAGTAAGTATAAAAATTCGAAACCACGTTCCGTTTTGGTTAAAATGTTATTCCTGTCAAAAGTCGAAAACTCAACAGTTTTCAAATTAAAAACGATTTGCTTTCGAATGTAACTGTCTCCTGTTGAGCTCTGTACCATTATTAATTAAACACCCTATATAAGTTTAATGATAATCTTAGAATAGACGGTTACTGGAATTTTACCTAATTTGGTTTACCCATCGGGGGTTAAATGAAGAACTGGTAGTGAACGACACATCTAATTATACAAATTTAACAAGGGAGAATTATTAAGTATTTGTTGATCGTTCAATAGAATATTGTAATTCTTAGATTTATTAATCTCTAGGGATTCTAACAAATTTAGCTTATAACTTTTATTCTGGAAATTATGGTTTTCCATGATTCAATGTTCTGCATAGATTGAATCCGATTTATTATTATAGAAACTACGTTTATTTTCTTTGATTAGTTTTTGAAGATCCTTCCTGCATGACCAATGTATCTTTGGGCACAACCCACATACAAGCTTGAAAACCCTACATTTGTCATAGGATGATTTATCTTTATCTATTTTTGATAACTTATTCTGCGTTTTTTACGCTACGGCAGTACCGAAATTACTAAGAAAATTTTAATGTTCCGTAGTGGGTGGCCCCATATATGTGATAGCAACATAAGAATAGTTTTGTTTTATTATAGGAAACACTGCGTTGATGTCTAAGATGTATCGTGTTTTGTATATGATCTGATCTATTAGTCCGGAAGAGTAACCATTATTTACCGCGATTTGTTCAATGATATTCAACTCTATAAATATTATCGTTTCACATTGGTACGGTGAGAATAGTGTGTGTATGAAACTATTGCAGGCTGCTATTTTATATTGAAATGGATGGCTTGTAGTTTTACGAATTGTCAGGAGAGTATCAGTATAGGTGCCCTTACAAAACATTGAAAAATCGAATTTGTTATTAATTTTCTTGATGTTTAATCCAAAAAAATATTTCTTAGAAAATTGAGTGGCGGTTAAAATGGTTTCTCAGATTTTTTGACTGAATTGTTTCGAATGATACTACAGGCCTGATGGGATTATATTCCTTAAGAATTTTAATGAAAGAATATAATTTGGGGGGTAGTGGATTCATGAGAGTTAAACCGTATTCTTCTTTCTGGCTAAAAAGACTATTACTATGTACCAGAGACTCTTTCATTCCATTCTGATACTTATCAGTTTTATCAATAGTATCTGTTGATAGCAATAACACGAAGGTTTTAGACATAATTTACGATCGAGAATTAATCCTAGAGATTTAAAGGTTTAGGGCGTAGATACTGAGTTTGCATTATCTAGGACATATACAATCAATAACAGAAAATATATAGTAGCTAATATCATGAAAGCTCAATGTTCAACAGATCGCGTCATACCGCCCGAAAAAATCCGACCAAAGATGAATGTGCGTTATGGCGGGGCATCGAATCGCATTGTTTTCATCAATGATCTACTATCCTTTCAGTTTATATTTACAAAAATGTAAGACTGACGGGACCAAAGTGGTTCAAATTGGTTAACATATTGGACTAGACATTCAGGAATGTGGTTCGAGTCCCACCTATGGTTCAATGTTTTACGTTTATATAACGTTATATAACCAGAATGTGAAAATTAAAATAAGGCTAGCTGGCTTGTCATAAATAGCTGCACAGAACAACAGCTCTCAATATCTCAAATCTTCAAATGAACAATGAATCGTATAAATACATCAGATCGTATGAATAGCCACTTCATTAACATTTTTAATCAATTCCTTCAACATCTACCGAATTTTCCCAGAAAATGATTCCATACTTGATGTTAGCGTTTACATAACAATTATAAGCCATTAATACTCACATTGTTTTTTAACATCCTTAACCCATAATTCAATGAACCTAGTTGTGATGATTAGTGGCTATGTGATGTTTCCAGGTTCATCTACGATCTAAGGATAGTCCTAGGAATTTAATTTCATCAATTAGTTCTAATGTAGTATTATCAAATGTTATTTGTAATTTAATTCTTTGTGTATGTGAGGAATGAAATTGCCTTATCTGAGTTTTGTTTACATCTGATTGTAGTATATTTACATCTAACTATTTCTTCAGTACACTCGACGCTTCCTTAGTTTTCGTGATCAATGTATCGTCGGTTTGAGCAGTAATTGACGCAGTTGTGTCATCCGCAAAAGAAACAACGCAATCTAGAAAGAAGGTCACTTACATAAATCAAAAATAAAAGAGTTCCTAATATGGAGCCTTGTGGTACACCTTGCAATGTACATTGACTGTCAGAATGGATTTCGTCAGCATTGCTATTTACTATAACTCTTTGCATTCTATATGTAAGATAAGATTTCATGAGTTTATGAGGGAGTCCTCTTACGAGTATTTGTTAGCAACCTATTATGAACTATAGAGTCAAAGGCTTTGGATAAGTCCAGGAATAGAGCACCTGCGTCGTTTTTTTTTATTCAGTTTATCCACTATTTCACTCAATACTTGGTAAATTGCACGCAAATACCACTGACTGACTCGCCCATCATGAAATCTCCGAAATTATAAAGCGGACCGACTTGTAACTTAGCAAATATATTACTTTATGACGTAGGCACCCGCTAAGAACATATTTTTCGAAACTCAATCCCAAACGTAGTTCGATATACTTTGACGTTTTCAACTGCTAATATCATCAGTTATCAAGTAAAATTTACATGACAGGCAGATCCATATATCATTATCACAGTTCAGACTGTCTATAATATGACAGGCAACACATAACACATCAACAAGACAGGTAATGTTTACATGACATACAGCTGATACATTGGCGGTCACATAATGTTCATGACAGACCATTCCATATCCTTGTCAATTCAAAAAAACTTTCGTATGACCGAGTATAATTTCAAGTCTTTCCACACCTTTAGCCGTTTCTACTCTTAGATATATGTTTATTAAGTATTGAAAATTGGGGAATGATATCGCTGCGGCGCAGCTTTCTTCTGTGGGTATCTTTCTTCTATGGGTATTAACTGTTTCTGCTAGTTATGTATAATCGAATAATAATAATAGTGATACTGTTTAATACTAACTGTGTATAAAAATTATTTGTGGTCTCCCATGTACCAGCCTTACACGCTAACTGTACGTTTCCGCATCTACCCCACGACTTGTCCCGTCCTGGAACACAGTGGATAAATCCATGCTTTTATTTAATGCAAGTGGATCATGCAAGCAAGTCATATGTTACAGATTAGAGGATATGGAAAAATTAAAGCGGAATTAAAAAAACTGCTTACAAAGAAAGCATACGTTATAAAAAAGGTGTCCATATGTGCCGCCCCCTCCCCTATTTCCTTTTCTGAAAGATTCGCATTCTGCGAGTCTGCACTGGACAGAAAGATAAATGTTATATTTTGTTAAGTATTCGGTTTCAACCTTGAGAAAATTTCACTCAAGTGAGAACAAAATTTGAGATATTCTAAAATTGTCTGTGTTTAGATCTTTAGAATACTAGTACTTTTCCATAAGTTTTAATTACATTCTTTAATTTTTCCTTTACAGGTAGTTCAACTCATAGCTGAGACCGGTCAATATGAAATCTCAGCGCACACGTTTGACTTTGACTTGTGCTTACTAGATCGATCGACAGTGCAACAATTACAAGACTTTCTTTCCACAACATCATAGTGTTAAAGGATATAGCTTTATCATAGTATTTTTGTAATTAAGTCATTAGTGGAAGAACTGTATATAAGACATACTAGTACTATCAGTGAATGTCGTATAATTTATTTTATGTACCTGGTTAGTTTTTATAATTAGTTTTTAATGAGCTAACTCCAAGTATGTTATTAATTGTGCCGTAGTATGTATATTTTATATATTGGCATGTTGTTTTTGATTTAAAAGTTCATACAATTCAATTTTATGAAGCGAGACATTTCTTTTTATAACATAAGTAAAATGATATTATTAAAGATATGTCCATTTCTTTCGAAACCCCTCATAAGGATGTAAGTATACATATTCAATGCATACAAGCCCAACCATGGGTGGGAGAGCTACAATAAATCATAGCGTTGGCTATGTAGGCTAGTAGTAGAGAGTACCTAGAATTTGTGACGTCACCAACTCCGGCCTACTATTCTACTCGATGCCCGTTGTATTCAAATGGATTTGGCTTTGACATTATAAGTACATTATTACATAATTTGTGACTTTGCAATTGAAGGGGTTAGAAGCAAAAAGGTGCAAGTGATAAATTTTGAAAATGGAGAAAATTGGGTTCAAAGTCTAAAGCTTATTATAAAATCTAGGTCAAAAAATGCCATTCTTTTTTTTATAGTTCGGTCGGGTTTAAGGAAGTATTTTAAAATATTAAAGTACATAATCAAAACACTAATCTTTTTTTGGAAAACGCACTTAACTCCTTTTGCTTCCAAATAAAATAGTCGAAAAAATCAGTTGTATCTTAACATTCCTTAAGAATAATATCTTATTAAACCGAAATAAAGTACAACTCTGAGTACAAGTAATATTAGGGAAATAGTGAAAAAAACTATTCTTATTCATCATAATCTGACACCATTTCTTCATCAATGTCTTCGAAGTTTTCTACTGTGTCTTCAATATTTTTGGTATTTTTCTTTTTTGTTGCTGCCTTTTTTTATTTTTTGTTTCATGCTTCAAAGATTTATAGTAGCCGTGGTGGATTTATGGAATATAAGGTAAAAGTTGGATTAAGTTGTCATATTTTTCTTTGGAAATTTTTTTCATAAAGCACTTGACTTAAATGAGAAAGTTTTATATTCGGCCTTCCTTTTTGAAGAATGGAAGTTGTCTCAGATTGAAGAAAAGGAAAAGTAATGTTTATGCTTGGCTTAGATAAAAATGACAAAAAAATCTTTTTCATATCGAAAGCAAGAAACATCACGCCATTTCGAAGGTTCTTTGTCGATGTCTTTTTTAGAGTCTTTCATAATAAGAGTGTTAAAATTGAAAGCTCAACAAATCAGTTGCTATCATATTAACCACCTGAAAGTTTTTGGACGACCTTCCAATAACATCTGACCAATGATCAGGAATATAAACATACAACAATTTTTTTTTGTCTTTCAATGAGACCAAATGAACGATCACATTCCATGTAGGAATGTCCTGATTCAAAAAATTTGTGATCTATGGTTTTCACGCTTGAGCATTGTACTAAAAACATTAATAGCTTCGCTATATTTTTGTTCTTGTTCTTGCCTGCATCGAATTTATAAGCATAGTTAATTATCACTCACCTTTCTGCTCATTGGGGTTCATTTTAAATACTAAAACAACTGAAAAACTAACCGTGGAGTGGAAAACTAGGAAAACATGATAGTAAACAACCGACAAATGGTCAACTAAAACTATTCGTTTACTTCGCGGCAAAAGGAATCAAGTGCACTTGAATCCTTTTGCTTTTATGTAAGAAGGTTTTTTCCCCGTTGATAGATGGCGCTAGATCATCAAAAAATCACTTGGCTCTCTTTACCACCAACCAAATACACATTTCATATTGCCAATTCTGCACTTAACTCGATATTTTTTTAAATGTCACTTGCACCCTTTTACTTCTAACCCCTTCAATTATCGTATGGCATTTGAAATCACCTGACCCGGTATTCTATTGAAATAGTTGGAATTTGTTAAAATCTCCAGACTACTAATACAATAATAATCATAAGCGCCACAAAATTCAATTGTAATGAATTCATTATGGCTGATAAAATAATCAAATTGAAACCACTTTGAACCAAGTACGTCTTTTTCTACAAGCAATACAAATCAAGAGTGTATAATTTTATCTTCTGCAACAAATTAAATCTTTAAACTGCTGTCGATACTAAAACCTGAAACAATCGAAGCGCGTCAGATTTTATTCAACTTTGAATAAGATGTAAAATTGATGTTTTCCACGTTACCCAGGAATTACTTTATCACAAACCCATTGGCTTTTAATTAGGGCCTCGCCGGTAGCCTTATCCTAAGACAAATTCAGAATGATTTCGTTCGAGTTTTGACATTTGTCTCATATTTATGAAACATTTTGTTTATTATTGTTTGACTGAATTTATTGCACGTTTTACATCTATTGTAAAAATTATTCAGTTTTTAAACAAATTTTCGAAAACTTGCCTTTATTCACTAAAACAAATTTAGATTCGTATTGATTGGATATTAATTGATTGAGAATGAAATATAATATTCAAAAAATAGTTCAGAAGACTGTTTCAAAGGTTCTTAAGTTAATTTCGTAACAAAATTTGAACTAAATGAACATCATCCTCAGTGATGACAAATGATCTAAAGTGTTGGCAATTATTGATCAACTTAATGAGTGAATGAGTACAATATTCCGCTATATAGAATAAGGATAACAATTCTGAAAATTTTGACATATATATTTCCTGTTCAAAATATCGTAACAAAAAAACAAATTAAAGTTTTTTTGGGTATTCGATCATTTTCGTCGCCTTCCGAGGATGAAAAATCTTTCAAAAGAAAATTTCCTAGCTTGGAAATCTGTACTGTATGTACGTACAGCTTCATTATTGAATATAGTAAACCCGTCGGTGGTGAAATTTGAAGGATTTTATTAGAGTGAAATTGAACTGTGTTACGCTTGTCTTCTGACTTGCGTGAGTTTATTTCCACTCTTATATTGTCAGTTTGCAAGTGCACTTCATCTCGGCGGTTAGCCTCCCTCGTTGGTCGCACTAAGATAAGGGAACATATGTCTGTCAATACCGGCGGCCTTGAAAGTCTCTTGCTTCCAACATTAAGTAAAACCGTCAAAGTACACCGGAGCAACTTAAAATTCATGGCATGTAAAATAATCATAATCTCACTGTTTAAGCCTACAGTGACAATAAAAGAGAAAAAGGTCAGTGTTCTATTAAAACAAATAATTGTATGTCAAAATGTTGACTTCTTATTGTTCTTCAACTGGTAGCGGGTAATGTTTTGCGAATGATCGACTTACTATACCTCACTGAGTTTGTATATCTGCTACTCTGGAGATGCCTGGAATAATATCGACGCTGCCAAGCCAAAACGGCATAAGCGCCATTTACTAAACTTTTCAGGAAACACAAAAAACAATTTATTTGATTAATACCAATATTTTCTATGTTGCATAATAGGTCAAACTAACGATTATTTTTTTCATAAATTTTAATAATAATTAACCCTTATTTTAGTTAATACACTTTTTATAATAAATAAAAAACCTAAAAAAATGGCGCTTGTGACAAGACAACATATGGCAATGGTGATTATGCCAAAAACGTCCCTGGCGTTTGGGTCAATCAGTTCTAATAGATAACGGTCAATATGGCGCTTGCTTGATGGTTGTCATTTCCAAAATAAAAAAGTGTTCAAAAGTATTGTCGCTTTTACCAAAAGAAATGAAAATTCATAATAATATACTTCCTAAAGATTCATGGCGGAAATATGTACAATAACAACCGAACATAAGTGTTAGGTTCGTAGTGAAAAAAAACGTGTTTTAACGTCAAAGGTAACTTATAAAATGGTTAAATACTTTTCAACTTCATCTTCGGCATCGGTTTCATCTAGTCTATCTGGAAGTGTAATGCTGGTTTTTAATGACAATAATTCTGCATGGTACTCAGGTTTTATAATGAACTGTTGACAGAGTTTTTAAATTGTCATATTTTGGTTTAGAAATTGGTTGTTCACCCGTATACGCCGGTCGTGAGTTTGCGCCTTCTTTTAATTTGAAATATACACTTTCTTCCTTGGAATCCAAAAAGGAAGGTTGAAATCTTACATTTGTATAATTTTTAAAGAAAATATCTAGTTTTACTACGGCTATTTCGATTTTAGTAGTTTTTTCGGCAGCTATAGTTCTGAAGTCTAAAAAGTCTGAATAATTTACTTGCTTCACAATGTATGGCTCGGGATTTATCCTTGCATTTCTCAAAATAGTAGGCCATTCAGATGGAGCTTGAACAATTTTGTTTTTGATACTATTTTCGATGATACCATGCATAGAGTCTACTGGCATGTAAGTATGCCCAACAATAAGGTAAGTAATACTAATCCCAGTAATATTCTTTGCATTCTCTAAGAAATATCTTAACATTAGCATCATATATTTATTCTTATTTTGACCTATGCAGTTATCATGATATTTTTCGGTACTTTTCACTTTTATCAACATCGGTCAGGTAATTTAACAAATTCGAGCAAATTTCATTACTTCCTCGTTTGCTGTCTTTTTCGCCTCATAAGTAGCAGAATCCCTTTCTTGTATTCGTTTCATATACGGTAAAATTATATACCGCATATTTTCTAGAAAAGCCAATAGTTTTACTTTCTCCATGTGGCGTGAACAAAACTGTTTGTAAGTCGAAGCTAGCTACAAGGACTGTATTTTCAACAGCGGCTTGCTTCTGCTCCTGCAAAAACATTTTCTTCACCGCTTCTTTTTCTTGCAAATGTTGGTGATAGTATTCTTGTTCTTCAGTGGATTTCAAATTCTCAGGCAGATGTTTATAACGCTCACACTTGGAACATTTGTCTTTTTTGGTACATGTATTCCAATGTTAAAATGGGTTTTTAAAAGTTGCATGAACTTAGTTTTCTTAAGTACTGTCAAATTTTCATCTTTGCTTTTTATTGCTTTTTGATACATTCTATAAACGTTATTGAAGCTTTTAACATCTGCGGGTAAATATTTTTTAGAACTTGAACTTCTGCAATAGTGTGATGGGACGAGTGGTAGTGTTAATGAATTCCTTGACGTCTCTTACTTGTTGCTCCGAAATTCTATTGTATGGCCTATGGTGACCCCTTTGATCGGGAACAGGAAATTTGTAGTCATCCTTGTTGCTCAAAACTGTTCTTAGTAACCTAGGACATGGTATTAATCAAAAACTGCTTGCAAACTCTTTGTCTAACGCCGTTCTTTTTCAAAAAATAATGATTTGAAAAATTTCGATGTATCATGTTTTTGGATTTGCGTCTACGTTTTATCTGGCCTACAGATATGCATTCACTGAAATATGATTTATATTTAGTGCTATCCTTTAAACTCCAAAAAAAGTTGAAAATTCTCTGACGATTTTTCTATTGCATTTATTCTGACATTTTTCGTTTAGGCATGGGTTGGGCTTCATTTTCTTTGAGTGAACAATTCTTCTGTTATTGTTAATGTATTCCTGTCCTGAATCTTTTAACAGCTTTCGCCTTTTCTTTTTGCTCATTTTACGATCAGTGCCTCCTTCTAGTAAAATGTTTTCCAATTTACTCTCTTGTTTATCTCCAAATTTTCTTTCCAATTTTTTGTTGCTTGTCCTCTCTTCATCAGAATCATCGCTTTCCAAACCTCCCGATTGTAACTCATAATCACTATCGTTGCTATAATCACTAGATTCCGCGTCAGTCATATTTTTGTTATTCGCAGTTACATTTTCTTTATTTCGGTCATCTGCACTTGCAGTAAAACGGGCATGGGAATGATCACAATAGGGTATTTCCTCGATTATGACATTTTCCTGCACTTCCAGAAAAATTGGTGTTCCTTTGTCAAAAAATTATGTTATCATCCTCTGCTGTATCAATAAGGTAGTCTAAATAATCGGTTTTCAAAATATTATAGCTGTTATCGAACCCTGTACTGGAGTATTCATGTACAACAGGAGGTTTCAAAGTATACCTTTCAGTAATATCACACATTGTTCTAACGGTATTATTTTCGGATCTTTTAATATTAAAATTAGCAGTCTCGAATAATACTATTTTTAATATTGCCATTGCCAACGAGATCTTTTTGTAGTCATTGATAATATTCTTCTGCTTCTATCACTCATCTGCAAAAAGAAAGAATGACATGAGCGCCAATAATTGAACGCCATCTTAAGTAAATGAGAAGGGTAATGTGGAATGCCCTTAAAGGTTTAGTTAATGCTTAGAAGCATTAGTACAATGCTACCAAAAGAAAAATAGAAATATACTCCCCATTACCATATTTTTGGCTCCATGTAATTTACATATAAGAATACAATAGGATGATGGCATTTGGGCCAAACGCGTTTTCAATTACTTGTTTTGGCCCAAATAGTAGAGTATGTGAAACCAAAAAATAAGTGATATCGGTAAATTTTTTATGATTTTACGCTACCCCACGGAAAATGTTTGTTTTGGTGTATAAAACAAAAGTCTAAAATTTCTACCTCCTAAATTGACCGCAACCCCCTTTTTTTCACCCTTTTATTGTCAATGTTTAAGGAAATCACAGTTCAAATTTCAAGTTAATCCGACCTCCCCCTTCCTCGCAATAGATATATATATATATATATATATATATATATATATATATGTAGAACTGGATTCTCGGGTATTGATCCGCGTTGTGTGGTTTCGGTCCTCAAAAGGACCAATTTCACGACGTTTCGGCAAAGTCGCATTTGCCATCTTCAGGTGATTCGACCGTAGAGTATGGAAAATCTAGGCGAACTTGGTCCTTTTGAGGACCGAAACCACACAACGCGGATCAATACCCGAGAATCCAGTTCTACACATTACGTCCCCGAGAACCTAAGAAGAAACATATATATATATATATATATATATATATATATATATATATATATATATATATATATATATATATTCTTTTGTTGATATTCTTGAACCATTTGTAATATTTGTATGTTTTCTTGGTATATTGGTTCGTATATATACTGATAATGAAATAAAAATTCTGCTTTGACGTTTCGACAATGTTTATTGCCTTTATCAAAATTGTTGAATTGAATTAGTGTTTCCATGTAATTTAGAAAAGAATAGATGATTTCGATTAATGAAATGCGTCTGCAGCCGACTTGTGTTTTAAGATCCAATTAAAACTGCAGAAAACATTGGATCGGTTGTGTGTGAAAGAGTAATGTATGGCTAACTACAATTTGAAATAGATTGAATTTGATTAAATACAAGACATTCCAATATTGTACAATTATAAATATCTATGAATTATTGAATGAATTAGTTATTCTATGATAAGCATTTCAGATCTATCATAACTATTCAAGTTTAAGATAATTCTATGGAATTTAATCTCAAAATTGTTACTCTATAGTGTCATAGTTAAATAATACTTCATCTTTTTTAGGTTGAATTTTAAATAGACAAATGGAAAGTGGCACTTCAAATTAATAAAATTTTGTTAAGTTTGAATTAGATTATTGTACAGTTTCGAAAGATTGGAATCTATTTTGTCATTTACACAATTGTTCTTTTTAATTTGAATAGATTCTAATATCAAACGTTTGTTGTCGTTTGTTTCAATATTTAAAATTTTTGTATTGTTGTAGTCGAAAGTATGGTTAGTGTCTTTCACATGTTTATTGAGCGCAGTTGATGAATTTTTGGTATATTTGTGGCCATTTAATCTTTTTTCGAGGTATTGTGAAGATTGGCCAATATATACCTTTTCGCAATCTTTGCAAGGGATGGAATAAACAGTATGGGTTATTTTTTTTGAAAGGTACGCTGCTTTTTAATTTTGTAAAGAGACTTTTCTGATTTAAATAATTCTTATGACATATATGTAGGTCATAAGGTTTCACTATATAAGTTCTCCTGAACTGAGAACTATATCTATTACAAAAACAAAAGAAACTTTAATAAGAAATGGTTATCCCATTGATTTAGTAAATTCGATAACTAAAGACAAAATTCATAAATTTTATAACTCATTTGGTGAAATCAATACCAATAATGAGAAAACTAATGATAGGCATTACATATCACTACCATATATTAGTGGACTTTCAGAGAAAATTTGTAATATAGTGAAACCTTATGACCTACATATATGTCATAAGAATTATTTAAATCAGAAAAGTCTCTTTACAAAATTAAAAAGCAGCGTACCTTTCAAAAAAATAACCCATACTGTTTATTCCATCCCTTGCAAAGATTGCGAAAAGGTATATATTGGCCAATCTTCACAATACCTCGAAAAAAGATTAAATGGCCACAAATATACCAAAAATTCATCAACTGCGCTCAATAAACATGTGAAAGACACTAACCATACTTTCGACTACAACAATACAAAAATTTTAAATATTGAAACAAACGACAACAAACGTTTGATATTAGAATCTATTCAAATTAAAAAGAACAATTGTGTAAATGACAAAATAGATTCCAATCTTTCGAAACTGTACAATAATCTAATTCAAACTTAACAAAATTTTATTAATTTGAAGTGCCACTTTCCATTTGTCTATTTAAAATTCAACCTAAAAAAGATGAAGTATTATTTAACTATGACACTATAGAGTAACAATTTTGAGATTAAATTCCATAGAATTATCTTAAACTTGAATAGTTATGATAGATCTGAAATGCTTATCATAGAATAACTAATTCATTCAATAATTCATAGATATTTATAATTGTACAATATTGGAATGTCTTGTATTTAATCAAATTCAATCTATTTCAAATTGTAGTTAGCCATACATTACTCTTTCACACACAACCGATCCAATGTTTTCTGCAGTTTTAATTGGATCTTAAAACACAAGTCGGCTGCAGACGCATTTCATTAATCGAAATCATCTATTCTTTTCTAAATTACATGGAAACACTAATTCAATTCAACAATTTTGATAAAGGCAATAAACATTGTCGAAACGTCAAAGCAGAATTTTTATTTCATTATCAGTATATATACGAACCAATATACCAAGAAAACATACAAATATATATATATATATATATATATATATATATATATATATATATATATATATATATATATATATATATATATATATATTCTTTTATTGATATTCTTGAACCATTTGTAATATTTGTATGCTTTCTTGGTATATTGGTTCGTATATATACTGAAAATAAAATGAAATAAAAATTCTTTTTGACGTTTCGACAATGTTTATTGTCTTTTTCAAAATGTTAATTAGTGTTTCCATGTAATTTAGAAAAGAATAGATGATTTCGATTAATGAAATGCGTCTGCAGCCGACTTGTGTTTTAAGATCCAATTAAAACTGCAGAAAACATTGGATCGGTTGTGTGTGAAAGAGTAATGTATGGCTAATTATAATTTGAAATGGATTGAATTTGATTAAATACAAGACATTCTAAGATTGTACAATTATAAATATCTAAATATCTATGATTATTGTATGAATTAGTTATTCTATGATAAACACTCTATCCACATCTATTATAATCAACTATTGAAGTTTAAGATAATTTCTATGGAATTTAACCTCGAAATTGTTACTCATAGTGTCATAGTTAAACAATACGTTATCTTTTTTTAGGTTGAATTTTGAATAGACATTTACAAATGTCAGATATTGAGAGGTTTCAATACTTTCAATTGAGATGTTTCCTTGAATTGAAGATAAGCATTATCTAAGTACTCACTATTGAGAATGATGTGATTATCATTGATTTTTGAAAATTTTGGTATTATTCTTAAACTTTATAGTCGTAATAAGTATATTTTCCTATTTTCCCTTCTGATTGGCGAAAGTATTCATCATCTTTGAGAACGTTTTCAATAAATGGACGGTGTAGAATCCATAATTTTCTTCAATTTTCTTATAAAAAGCCATGATTCTTATGATGTATGTATATTGATGTTGAGAGTAGTGTATTCTTGAAAAATAAAAAACCTATTTCACCAGGCGAAATTATTCTTTTATTGATATTCTTGAACCATTTGTAATATTTGTATGCTTTCTTGGTATATTGGTTCGTATATATACTGAAAATAAAATGAAATAAAAATTCTTTTTGACGTTTTAATTGGATCTTAAAACACAAGTCGGCTGCAGACGCATTTCATTAATCGAAATCATCTATTCTTTTCTAAATTACATGGAAACACTAATTAACATTTTGAAAAAGACAATAAACATTGTCGAAACGTCAAAAAGAATTTTTATTTCATTTTATTTTCAGTATATATACGAACCAATATACCAAGAAAGCATACAAATATTACAAATGGTTCAAGAATATCAATAAAAGAATAATTTCGCCTGGTGAAATAGGTTTTTTATTTTTCAAGAATACACTACTCTCAACATCAATATACATACATCATAAGAATCATGGCTTTTTATAAGAAAATTGAAGAAAATTATGGATTCTACACCGTCCATTTATTGAAAACGTTCTCAAAGATGATGAATACTTTCGCCAATCAGAAGGGAAAATAGGAAAATATACTTATTACGACTATAAAGTTTAAGAATAATACCAAAATTTTCAAAAATCAATGATAATCACATCATTCTCAATAGTGAGTACTTAGATAATGCTTATCTTCAATTCAAGGAAACATCTCAATTGAAAGTATTGAAACCTCTCAATATCTGACATTTGTAAATGTCTATTCAAAATTCAACCTAAAAAAAGATAACGTATTGTTTAACTATGACACTATGAGTAACAATTTCGAGGTTAAATTCCATAGAAATTATCTTAAACTTCAATAGTTGATTATAATAGATGTGGATAGAGTGTTTATCATAGAATAACTAATTCATACAATAATCATAGATATTTAGATATTTATAATTGTACAATCTTAGAATGTCTTGTATTTAATCAAATTCAATCCATTTCAAATTATAATTAGCCATACATTACTCTTTCACACACAACCGATCCAATGTTTTCTGCAGTTTTAATTGGATCTTAAAACACAAGTCGGCTGCAGACGCATTTCATTAATCGAAATCATCTATTCTTTTCTAAATTACATGGAAACACTAATTAACATTTTGAAAAAGACAATAAACATTGTCGAAACGTCAAAAAGAATTTTTATTTCATTTTATTTTCAGTATATATACGAACCAATATACCAAGAAAGCATACAAATATATATATATATATATATATATATATATATATATATATATATATATATATATATATATGTATATATATATATATATTCTGCTTCAGGTTTCCGCGGGCGTTTCAAGTTAACTCGAAGCAGAGCAGCAGCCCTGAAGAGAAGACCTGAAGATGGCACATGAGATTGTGCCGAAACGTCGTCATATCAACGATTTCTATCGAAACCAATCTACGACAACGCGGAGTATATCCCGGCAACCCAATACAGCTTATATATATATATATATATATATATATATATATATCGATACCTGGGAATTGAACAGCGTCCTAATTATGACGCTTTCCAGGTAAAGGTGGCTCTCCGCGGCAAATACAGAAACCTTGTTCGAAAGATTTGGTCTTCCGAACTTTCGAGTGGGAACAAGGTGTCTGCAACAAATATGCTTGCCGTTCCAGTTCTGTTCCACTCTTTGGGAGTGGTGAAATGAACGGTCGATGAGCTGCATAGACTCGATAAAGACACCCGGAAAATGATGCATATCCATCACAGTTTGCATCCTAGATCGTCCGTTTCCCGCATTTATCTCCCACGTCATCGGGGAGGTAGGGGACTCCTCAGTCTGGAGGGTCTGCATCGAAGTGTGGTTCTGAGTATAGCTTGTAAAGTTCTTAGGAGCTCGGACCCCCTCCTATGCCTTGTTAAAAGTCACGAATTGGCCGGAGTGGGGGCATTTATCGTTAAGGCAGCACAAAAAGCTGCGGAAGAACTTGGTCTCGAATTTCAGATCAGTCGAGAAGGCCGACTAGAGGGCAACCTCGAGCTCCTACCTTCTCGCCTGAAAGCATAGATAAATGCCGCGAAGCAAGATCTTACGCTCAGGCGGCATGTTGACAAGCCGATACACGGTGTTTTCTGTCGAAACATCGAAACGCTCGGCTTGTCAACTAGGCTGACCTTCGGCTACCTAAGGTCAGCCGGGCTTACATCCGATACTGAGGGATTTACCACAGCTTGCCAAGATGGCGTAATTAACACCTTGGTCTATCGCCGCAATGTGATGGGTGTGCAGGTCCCTGATGTCAGCTGCAGGACCTGTCGAAAGGCGCCTGAGACGCTTTTCCACCTTTTGTCGGCATGTCCGGCAAAAGCGGCCTCGGCGTACACCCATCGCCATAATGCGACCCTACGGGTGCTGTATTACCATCTAAGGCACTCGTACGGAATAGACCAAGAGCCGGTGCTGCCTCACATGCCAGGAGATACTAAGTCCGTTGTCGGAAACGAAAAATGCCAGATCTTCTGGAATTATCCGTTTCCGACCGTCAGGTCCATACAAGCAAATAGGCCTGACGTTGTCCTCCTCGATAAACTAATCAAGACTATGTATGTCATCGAATTCTCCGCTCCGGCAGAGAAGAACATAGTCTTGAAAGAGGAGGAAAAATGGACAAAATGATCTCCTGTTCGAGCTCCGCACGCTATACCCAGGCCACAAGGTCGTATTAGTGGTTCTGATCATCGGTGTTTTGGGCGGAATTCGGTCTTCGCTGCGTTCAAACTTGAAGATCATTCCGGCCTGTAGGAACTCGGCGCAGATCTTGATAGACCGGATGCAAAAGGCAGTCATTCTGGGTTCAATTAGAATACTTAGGGCACACGATTTAGGAACCTGAAGCTAGTTACCGACCGGTGGGGAGGAGTAGCTTCGGTTAACCGCCTTTTAGGTTTTTTTCTGGCGCGACTGCTGCGATGTCGTCGGAGCTCGCAGCAGCCCCGACCAGGTTTGAATGTGGTATATATAAATATATATATACAAGGTGTTCCATCTCAGAAGAGCCACCCCGTATATTTCTTAGCCCATAGTGATTGGAAAAATCTCCCGAAACACGTCGAATGATTTTGTTTGGGGGACATCTTTTGACGTATATTTGAGGCTTGAACGAGCAACCCCCTAATAGGGGGCGCTTCAACCCCTCAAGTAGATACAGTGGACGCGCTTTGGGACAGGAAGTGTGACGTCACTTCCGGTCTGTGCTCCGATGTTTGTAGTTATCAGGTCTCTACTTCCGGTCTGTGCTGGCGATGTGTGTAATTATTGTTATCGGGTAGATAACGTTATCGGCTAGATAGCGTTATCAGTGATTGTGAGTCACCCGGATGGGCATCCCGAGTGTGTAATTAGTGTTATCGGATAGATAACGTTATCGGGTAGATAGCGTTATCAGTGATTGTGAGTCACCCGGTCTGGCGATCGGTATCCAGTGTGTGTAATTAGTGTTATCGGGTAGATAACGTTATCGGCTAGATAGCGTTATCAGTGATTGCGAGTTTGGTTGTTTGAATTCGATCTACGTATAAATAGAAATGCTTAGTTTGAAATATTAATCTTATCAATGAGGTTTCCTGTCAACAACAAGTCGTAACTTGTAGATTGTGTGGTATATAATAGAGCGATTGTATTCAATTTTTAAACGGAAACACTTTGTTTTGCAACCAACTGATTGTATGCGGTTGATATTTTATCTACGAGAAATGCTTAGTTTGAAATATTAATCTTATCAACAACAAAATGAAAACGTAAACTGTTTCTTGTGCTGATATTGATAACTTAGCAAATTATCGTGGGAATGTGTCACGTAGGCAACTGTAGGAATCGCGCGCAGCGTTGATAAGAAGGTGGAAATGGTATTGTCTCGAATATAATTTAATCATTACACATTTGATTCTCTAACGAGCAACTCGTGTTTTTTGTGTAGTGCAATTTGAGGTAAGTCTTATTATTATTATTTGATTGAGAAAACTCTCATTTCAAGTTGATATATTTCAAATTAACTTCAAATGAATATGATTCGTATGATAATAGACTCGATTTAGGGAACTTCTATTTCAAATTGGTACATTTCAATTTAACTTCATGTCAACAAGCTAGCTCTTCACTTAAATTCACACCGATTATTACATTTACTTACTATTGTACACTCAGATTCACACCGATTATTACCACTATTGTTTTCTCGATCGATGTTTTGGAAATATACCGAATTCTTTTGAGTAATATTTATCCTTGTTCAATTTGTGGTAAGTCTATATTATTATTATTATTCTTATTTGATTGAGAAAACTCTCATTTCAAGTTGATATATTTCAAATTAACTTCAAATGAATATGATTCGTATGATAATAAACTCGATTTAGGGAACTTTTATTTCAAATTGGTTCATTTCAAATTAACTTCATGTCAACAAGCTAGCTCTTCACTTAAATTCACACCGATTATTACATTTACTTACTATTGTACACTCAGATTCACACCGATTATTACCATTACTAACTATTGTTTTCTCGATCGATGTTTTGAAAATATACCGAATTCTTTTGAGTAATATTTATCCTTGTTATAGATATTCATATCATAATGAGCATGGAAGCATTAAACTCGTGTTCTCTATTACAGAGATTTCCTACGAAAAAAGTTAACCAGCTCGAAGAAGGTAAAGTTTATAAAATAACTAATGCAAAAATTATAAACACCCGGTTTGGAGAATCTGTGCTAGCAGTTTAACGTTTAACACCACTACTCAAACCTCTGTTGGATCGCATCAATGAAAAACAATGCATAGGACTGATTTATAGAGGAGAGGAACATTTTGGGAAATCGAATCCAGCAGAAAAAATCGAGTTCCGAGAGATTTAGGGAGCGTTCGCAGACTTCAAAGTGATGGGTGTAAAGTAAGATTTTTGTTCTATCATTATCATGGAATCTATTTCAAAGATTAGCACTGAAATTGTTAAAATTATCGATCAGGCTCAAAAAGATTTGTATAAGTCAAAATTCCCCCCTCAGGAATCAACGAAATGGATAGATTTTTGTACGAAATATATCCGTACTTTCTCGAGACATTTGATGAAAGATGATTTGAATTTAGCTAATAAGAATCAACTTCAGACAAATATCGGTCATATAAAGCGTTTCAAGATTTTTTTACAAATTAGAGATAAACCATCTATATCAAATAAGAATCGCAGTGATAGAATCAGATGGGAGGATGGACAGTCAGCTTTTAAATGTAGAATAAGAACCGGATTGATTATCAATATTTCGCATTTAGACCCAATTAATTTTTTTTATGATGCTTTTTATCTTTTCAATACTAGAATCTCCAAAATCCTTCATGAATATAATTTTATCAAAGTTAATTCAACATTTTGTGGCGAGTACATTAAAGGGAACGTTAACGATGAACTTATTCAGACAGATTTTAAATATTTTCATACACGATCAATAGCAATAGATAATACAACGAATTTATTAGAATGGTATAAAGATAATATTATTGAGAAACTTTCTACAAAATTAGAAGAATTCCAAGAGAAAGATTCAAATTGGAGTCTCAGAAATATAGTAAGTCTGCAAATAAATATCAATAAACATGAGGTAATTAATTCGGGATCTTCCTATATAGTTCTCCCTAAAGAAATTGCAAATAAACATGCTGTTATCAATGTTAAAAATTATGATGAGTATTGTTTCGCTTGAGCAGTAACAGCTGGATTGCATCCTGCTATTAACACAAATTCAAGTCGAACATCTTCATATCCTCATTTTAGTACTGTTTTAAATTTACAAAATTTAACTTTCCCGATGCCTATTTCACAAATCCATTTATTCGAGAAGCTGAATAATATAAGCATACACGTTTTTGTGTTAGATTAATGCGATAAAACAGATGGTGCTGCTGATAAGGAAAAATTAAAGGTTCTCCCCGCATATCTATCAAAAAATAAACTAGTAACGCACTTTGTTGTTGATTCAGGATAAATATTATCGCGATGTAGAATCTTCAGACACATCGAATTTTGTTAATCCAATAGTTAAATTCCATTATTGCTTGATTAAAAATTTAGCTCGACTTATTAATTCGCAAATTACTACTAGAAATAAAACTTATTTATGTGAACGTTGTTTGAATAATTTCAAGAGCGAGATAAAATACAAGACTCATATCGAAGATTGTGGAGAAATAAATACATGTAAAATAAAATTCCCTAAAGAAGATCATTTAGTTTTCAAGAATTATTCAAATAAAATTCAAATGCCATTTGTGATTTATTTCGATTTTGAGGCTCTATTGCTACCAATCCAAAATTGTTCTCCATCAAATTCAGCTTCATACACCAACCGAAAACAATTACATGAAGCTTACAGTGTAGGCTATTATCTGAAATGTTATTTCGATGATTCCATTTCGAAATATGATAGTTATAGAGGTTCAGAACCAGCCAAATGGTTAACCGAACAATTAGACAAAATTAGTATATTCATAGAGAAGAAATTGAAGTGTAACATACCTATGAGTTTGAGTGCGGTTGATTTATCATCCATAATGGGGAAACTAAATGTCATATTTGTGAAAAATGTTTCACCGATGGGGACATACGTGTAAGAGACCACTGTCATTTCACTGGGGTTTTTCGCGGCTTAGCACACCAACATTGTAATTTACAATATAAACATAAATTTGTAGTGCCTGTTTTAGCTCATATCTGGGTATGATATGTTCCTATTGATACGAGATTTAGCTAAAGCGAACAAATAGAACATTCAAGTACTACCAATCAGTAAAGAAAAATATATAAGTTTCACTAGAGGTTCCTTCTTTTCCCCAGTTAAATTCCGTTTAATCGATTCATGTAGATTTTTAAATACATCACTAGATGAGTTGGTGTCCTTTTTGGATGTTGATCAATTGAAAATTTTGAAGCGTGAATATAATCATTTGACAAACGATCAGTTCAAATTATTAACCCGTAAGGGGGTTTTCCCATATGAATATTTAGATAGTTGGAATAAATTGAGCGAACCAAATTTACCACCAATCGAAAATTTTTATAATAAATTGAAAGATGAATCAATAAGTGAAGGAGACTATGAACATGCTCAAAACGTTTGGCAAAAATTTAATTGTAGTAATTTAGGTGAGTATTCCGATTTATACTTGAAAACAGATGTTTTGCTGTTGGCATATGTTTTTGAAAATTTCAGAGCCAAATGTTTAGAGATATATAAACTTGATCCTACGTA
Organism: Endomychus coccineus; assembly: GCA_958510875.1. Classification (NCBI taxonomy): domain Eukaryota; kingdom Metazoa; phylum Arthropoda; class Insecta; order Coleoptera; family Endomychidae; genus Endomychus; species Endomychus coccineus. The sequence continues at coordinate 156,592,989 of OY294067.1, read as the reverse complement.
TAATTTCACTTTACCTGGCTTCTCATGGGAGTGTATGTTGAAATATACAAATATTTCTCTTCAGTTTCTAAAAGATATAGATATGATTATGTTTATAGAAAGGGGGATACGAGGAGGTGTTAGTCAATGTAGCAATAGATTCGCGGCTGCTGATAATAAGTATATGAAAGATTATAATTCACAAGAGGAAAGTAGCTATCTCATGTATTTTGATGTTTGTAATTTATATGGGTGAGCTATGGCGCAATATTTACCTTATGGTAACTTTGTATGGTATGATGATCTTGACATCGATGTAAGAGACATTTCGGATGAAAGTCCTGTTGGATATATATTAGAAGTAGATCTAGAATACCCTCAGAAATTACATGACACCCACAAAGACTTACCGCTATGTCCATTGCACTCTACACCTCCCAATGCTAAACAAGCAAAATTACTATCGACGTTATACAATAAATCTAAATATATAATTCATTATAGGAATTTGAAACAATGTTTAGCGTTGGGGATGGTGTTGAAGAAGGTACATAGAATCCTTAAGTTTAGCCAATCCAATTGGTTGAAAGCTTATATCGATTTAAATACACGATTACGTGCAGCTGCAAAGAATAAATTCGAGGAGGCTCTTTTCAAACTCATTATAAATGCAATATTTGGGAAATCGATGGAGAACGTACGTAAGCATCGGAGCGTTAAATTAGCGTTAATAAATGGTATGGACCATTTGAAGCGCGATACTATATTTCGCAACCGAATTTCAATAGTAGTAAGATTTTTGATGAAAATTTGATGGCAATCGAGCAGAACAAACTCGAAATATTATTTAATAAACCAATTTATATAGGAATGGCTATTTTAGATATTTCAAAAACTTGTGTGTTTGATTTTCATTATAACTTTATGCTGAAAATATATAAAGATCCTGAAGCGATAAGGCTGTGTTATACAGATACTGATAGTTTGATCTATCATATAATAACAGACGATGATATTTATGAGACCATTATGAAGAAAAACGTTCAAAAATTTGACACTAGCGATTATGCATTAGATAATATTTTTGAAATTCCACCTATAAACAAGAAAGTGGTCGGATTAATGAAGGACGAAAACAAAGGACATATAATGACAAAGTTCATCGGTTTACGCTCTAAAATGTACAGTTATAAGGTGGAAGGGAAAGAACCCGTTAAAAAATCTAAAGGTATTAGAGATTCGGTTTTGAAATATTCTATAACTTTTGAGGATTATGTTAAATGTCTTGAAGAAGAAATCGAGATATATAGAGTCCAAAAATCTATCAGATCTTTCAACTTCAACCTCTACACTATAGAACAAAATAAAATTGCCCTCAGTCCTTTTGACAACAAGAGGTTCCTGATAAAGAATAGAACTAACACACCTTACCTTATGGACACTATTCACTATTATCTTAATGTTTGTTTCGATATGTTAATTTTGATATTTGTATTGTCTTTGTATCCATATGTTTTAATAAAAAATCTTTCTCTGATGTATGTGTTAATTTTAATATTTGTATTGATATTTGTATTGTATTTGTATTCATATGTTTTAATAAAAAATCTTTCTATGATGTATGTGATATTTTTAATATTTGTATTGATATGCTCATTGTAATTATATTCATATGTTACATACTTGTTTTAATAAAAACTTTCTATGATGTGTTTTTTAATAAAAAACAAAAACTGTTGATCATATTTTATTGTTCTAAATCATACGAAACCTTATTTTTATAGTAAAATAACATTTTTCCAAGTGTATTGGTCAATAAACATTTTGGCGATGAAATATTAATAAAACAATATAAGAGTTCTAATGCACTGGCATGATTCCTCATGCTTTTTATCACATCAATAACATTGTGATAGTATGAAGAAAAATCAAATTGTTCGAGAAAAGACACTATGTGATAACACTCCATCGTTGATATTAATAATTTCTCGAACATCTTCCTCACACAGCCAAAAATGAATACCATGCTTCGTAACTTGAAGTACTTTTTCAATATTGTCCCACACAAGTTGAACTATTTGGCAATGTTCATCGGATGCTATGGGGGCAGGATCGAAATCTGTTTGTAAACTTGAGAAGAAATCTCTGATTTTAGTTCGAAGAATTTCGATGAAGTCATACCATTCCAGCAGTCCAAAGGTGAGTTTACAATTTTGCGAAGAATGGATAAGTGATATTGTTGGTGCAAAGATTCGCATAGGACTCAATCCACACTTAATTTCATAACTCCCCTCCAATGGGTATGTTGTATTCAACAATAGACATTTTTCATCCCGAATTAACATTTCAAACTCTTCAAACATTCGATCTAACTCTGAACTATCTTCGGATGTACCACCACTATCTTGGTACGACATTTTACTACAACTGAACTGATTGTTGGATTTTCTCTAACATACAGCCTGAAGATCACACACGCACGCGCAGATCATATAATATCACTTCTAGCAATCCAACTTTTCTCCTTTATTCCCAACCATTTGACGTACATTTTATCACCTTTTTTCCGAAGCACTTTCTCAATCAACAAGACATCAGGTTGTTTGGTCTTCTGCAAATGTTCCTCGTAGAAACAACCGCTGATCGGGGAGCTCTTCATATCCTCGAGTAGATACGTGACTGGGTTAGTGATTTTAATTTTTATAATTTTAAAGAGCTACGCCGACCAATTAGGCGTATATGATTTTTCAAAAATATGTTTGGCTTTGCTTATACGTACCACATCGCCCACGTTGAATTTATGTGGTAAAGCCAACTTGAGGTGTGAGTAGGATCGCTTCAATATCACGCTCTCATTTTGTTTTGTCACCTTGAATGGAGCCATATTTATAGTTCTATGTTTACGTTTATTATATTTTTCCGTGATTTCTTGAAGTATATCAATCCATCTATATTTTCCTTTCAAACTAAATTGTTTGTAGAGCGCTTCTTTCAAGGTTCGAATAACACGTTCAGCAATGGCGGCTTTCTTCACACTATACGTATTATAATGGTTGATTTTGTGTTTTTTCATCAGCTCGTCAAAATGCTTATTAAAGAATTCTTTACCTTGGTCGCTTTGCAGATTCCTAGGTTTACGTCCTCCTCCTCCCTCAGTCAATATAGAATTAACTGCTTTCCGAACCTCTTCGGCTGATTTCGTTTTCAATGGACGAGTCCACACGAATTTCGAGAAGCAATCGATCATCACCAAAATATACTTGAATCCTCGATTTTCACGAGCATAATTACCCATTTCGGCTAGATCCATCTGCCACAAGTCATCCAGTCCCTTCAAAATTGTACGGCGACGTTTGAAATTTTTTCGGGCTGGCTTATGAATCTCATCGACAACTTGTTGCATCGTTTTTCAATTATTGTCTAGTTTATTTTATAGGATTTGGAGTTATACGTTTCGGGTTGGTTGATGGGGCGGTAGCATCATTTGGTCTTTTCTTCGAGGGTGTTGTCATACGTTGTTCCAACGCCAGCAGCCTACTCAAAGTATCCTCCTGATGTACATCCATTATGTTATAATCTATAGTGATCTTGTTCAATTTGTCATTATGATCACGCAAAATAACGCGTTGACTCTTATGATATGTTTCGAAATTATCAGAGAATTTCTTGAAGATATCGAGTACATAAGCGGAATTCGCTCCAACGGTTTTGAGATCTTTATCATTTTTCTTCTTGTATTCATCCAATTCTTTATGTAAACTCGTAAAGCTAGCATCACTTTGATTTTTGTGCGATTGTATGTTGATGGAGAAACTACTCATCTCTCCAATTAATTTCTGAATCTTATGTGAAAAGTCATCGTTGAAGATGCGCTCCAAGTTCTCCCCAATCTTCGCACTCGCATCATCGACATAAATCTTGCTTGCAACATCGTTCTTGAATGTGGGCCTTTTCACATTACAAATTTTCACGTTCTCGATATCTACATCACCATCTGGTGTACGAGCTAGAACGTGTGAAAACATCGATTGTCGAAGAGCGTTGATGCTGGTTGAACCAACAATCACAGATCTTCGTCCAAACTTATCAAGACTCATCGTGTAAATGATATGAAACAGTAATGAAGACACACTAATATATGATATCGGCTTCTCGTAGCTCATTTATTATAGCGACTATCTCTTTGTCGTGCGATGTATTCCCAGCTTGTTGAGATGCCATCAAAAGACTCAATCGTTCCACAAGTTCGTTTGGATCGTCCCAGTACACGTACTCCACTGGTTCGTTATATGTCAATCGCATACCGCTACCGAGAGCTTCCTCATGAATTAGAGGTCGAATTATTTTAATGTACTTGTATCTTCGAGTACCTTTCAAGTTTCCAGCACTATTTCTGTGGGGATTTGTCAAGTTCAGAATCATCCTGTAATTCATCTTATCTTTCTTGGTGAAATTTCTAGGTTTGTCATAGAATAACTCTGGGTAAGATTCTAATACGTCATAGTCATCATCATCGTTGTCAGACTCTTCAATAACAGTTTTCATACTTGCATCGCTTACATCCAATACCGTTCCTCTTTCATCTTCCTCCTCTCCATCATCCTCCTCCTCCTCCTCCTCCTCTTCATCCGCATCATCCTGTTCATGCTTAATTTCACGTTTAATCAATGGTGTATTATTGGATTTGATTATTTCCCGAAGTGGTTCCGATACAGGTTTAAATAATTTATTGATGGACTCGTCCTCTTCCGTTTTACCCAGTTTCAATTTGAGATATTTCTTGCGTATAGATCGTGCCAATTGAGCGATTTTTCGCTTACGTGCTAACCGTTCAGCGTCCACTGTGTATTTGCTATAGATTTCACGTTCACACTTTAATATATACATCGAAACCTTTGCGGTATCTTCCATTGTTCAAATCGAAATCTTTAACAATTATGTATGTTCCAAATTTCTCCATCCAACACATAGAACACATCTTTTTGAATCGATCGAAAGTAACGTCTGGGGATACGTGCTCATCAAACACGTGTTTTAGATTTATTTCATCCTGTTTGAATAACACGATCAAGTTAGAATTATCGCGAATCAGTTGTTTAGGAATTTTAGAGTATGTCTGACATAGATATGATGCGTCAATGTTTCTATGTCTACACATCGAATAATATTCTCGAATTTTCTGTTCTGTCTCACAGGATATGTCATCAAAAATGAAGATAGAATTTGGTTTTGCATCGTTCGGACTTATAATTTCTTCATTGTCTTTATATGGGAAATAACCAACTCCTTTTACTCGTTCCAAAATCTGCAACAGTTTGTATTTATCTTGATACAATGACTTCGAGTATACGTAAACGTTTTCAAACTTGACACCATTTGGATTGAATAACAACGATAACATAACGTTTGTTTTTCCGCATCCGCTCGGACCACAAATTAAAGCACGAAAAGAGTTTGGTAACAGTTTATCATGTTTACCAACGCGATTAGTTCTAACTTTAAAATCTAAATTCTCGATTGGAAGTGCCTGTTCTTGTTGAACGGTCTTCATAGTGTGAAACATTTCTACTTAATGATAACGTATAAAAGGAGAAATCACCAGAGCGTATGCTCATTAACAATGTTGATTCATCCAGGTGAATGTTTATTGAATACACTCATAAACAAGCTCCCGTTTGAATTACACATTCCTTCATATCAATTCTGTGGTCCTGGAACTAAATTGGAAAAGCGTCTTGCACGCGGTGATAAAGGTATCAATCCTTTGGATTCCGCTTGTCGCGAACACGATATAGCTTATTCACAAAACAAATCTCTGGAGGAACGTCATAAAGCTGATAAAATATTAGAGGACGCTGCTTGGAAACGAGTTAAATCAAGAAACGCTAGCGCAGGTGAAAGACTCTCTAGTTTATTGGTTACCGGTGGAATGAAAGTTAAACGAAAACTAGGTATGGGTATCAAGAAACGGATGCGACAACGAGGATGTTGTTTCCGGAAAGATATCGTTGGAAGCATCGCAAAGTCAATGGAGACATCTTCTTCATTGAGAAAGTCCGCTATGAACGCGTTGAAAGCCGCACGGATCGCGATTAAACGAGCTGGAGGTAAAAAGCGTATCAAAGTACCAAGAGTAATACCACTACCAAAGTCTGGAGGATTCCTCCCACTATTATTACCCATCTTAGGAGCTCTAGGAGCCTTAGGATCGGTTGCAGGAGGTGCAAGTGCTATCGCAAATACGGTGGTTAACGCTAAAAATGCCCAAAAAAAGTTTGAAGAAGATCAACGTCACAACAAAGCTATGGAATCGCTGGGAAAAGGTTTATACTTGAAACGCAACGCTAAAGGAGGATATGGATTGTTTTTGAAAAAGCAGCAAAATAACTGTTAATTGAGCTACCCGATGATAGACCAATGTACGATCGAGATTTGATACGTTCCGCTAGAATTCTGAAAATCCCAAACTTTCGAGGTGTCTTTATGCGAGATACGCTACCGCACAAACCTAGACGTCGTGAATGTATCATTCTAAATTTGGACTTGACTAAAAACAATGGAACGCATTGGGTAGCGTTCAGAAAAATTGATAACGATGTAGAATATTTTGATTCTTTTGGAAATTTGAAGCCACTAAAGGAACTCGTTCGATATTTGGGCGAGAACGTTAGGATTTTCTACAATAACGACACCTATCAGAACTATAATCAAGTGATATGTGGACAGCTGTGTTTGAAATTTCTCAGTCACACTCGACTATTCGAAGAGTAACAACCACACACCACCATGGATTTCACTTCTGCAGTAATACAATACATATGCGATAATGGGAGCAGTAGTGGGAGTAGTTTGAGGAGAATCATCGATTTTATTTATGGAAATTTGATCGAGGCTATCAATAAATCTACGAGCGAACTTACACGTAAGAATTTAACGTTTCTACCGATGGAATACATCCTAAAACATTTGGATGTGGTGTTTCTCAATCAGAATGAGGTTCCGGAACATATGTTTGATTACCTTTACCGTCATATGCAGTGTAAGGAACATGTCGATGAAGATTGCGATGGTCCACAACCCCCACGCAAACTATGTTCGCAATGTTTATCTGAGCAGATTTCTCACATCATGGAGAACGAGGAAATAACTCATCACGAGAAGCAAGTGTTGATAGAAGAAGTTTGCAAAGACGATCCATACTTTATGAGATCATACTTATTCCATCTATTAATGTTAAAATATAAATAGAGATGTTTCAATAAATTTTTGTTAGTATCATGTCTCAGTTGTTCACGTTAACAAGCACCAACCATATATTCTCGTTTACACCGCAGAATTCGATTGTGCTGAGGCCAGACAAAAAATATTATTTAGCATTGTTGGGATTCAATTCATACAATTCTATACCCAATATAGAGAACGAGAAATTCTACTATTACGTAGAAGGAGATAAAACAAAAGCGAAGACTAAGACTCTTGAAGCGATAACAATTCCGGCTGGAAACTATGAGATAAGCGATATCGAAAAATTTATCAGGAAAAAATTGAAGGTTAAAGAAGATATATTCTCGCTGAAACCGAATAACAATACGTTAAAGTGTGAAACATTCCATAAAAATCACGATATTTCGTTTGAAAAAAACGATAGTCTTGCTAAAATATTAGGATTTTCGCGGGGGGTATTGAAGAAGGGTGTGGTGCACGTGTCTGATTTATCTGTCAACATAATAAAAGTCACCAACATACGTTTCGAGTCGAACATTACAGTGGGACCCTTCTATCGGAATAGACCTGCGCATACGATCTACGATTTTCCTATCACCATCGACCCCGGCTATAGGATTGTGGAGCGTCCGAAGAATCCTCTCTATCTACCAGTATCCGATATCGGAGAGATTACCAACATAACCGTACTAGCTTTAGATCAGCATTTGAAACCAATAAACTTTCGTGGTGAAGAAAGTATTCTACATTTACATTTACAGAAGTATAGAAAATATGGGGTTGTTTGTGGACAACAACGACAATAAAAACAGTTCCCCCACCACATCATCATCAGTCTTCAACAAAACACCTAAAGTGCGTGACCTACTCACCAGAGTCAACATCGTAATTTTGAAATCATTGGGGTTTCGTCTTAAACAAGAATGTCATTATCCAAAATGAAGTATGCACGTAACACTAGCGACGCCAGAGATGTTCATCATACAGCGATCATCTCACCTATTTTCGATATATACCAGGAACCGAAATTTAATGAATCGATTCGAAAAGCCGAGTACAGATCGATTACACCATTCGTCAAGGCGTTCAATAACAGCGATATCAAGAAGAAAGTGTTATATTGAACGCAACAAAGTCGTTAAGTTTACTCATCCCACTCAAGCATATCTTCAACATTTTCAACGATTACACCCGAATCACGTTCGGACGACAAACGATTCGATTGGTACGTGCTCGAAACGATAACGATTGCGTTATAATTGAGAACGCAGCTACCACAGTCAAATTTCTGATTGATAGTATAGAATTGAAGGTGAAATATATCTATCCCAACGATCTAATCAGAGAGAAGCTATTGCGATCCATCAAAAGCGATTCTCCTGTTCTATTCGCTTTCCGGAAGTGGGAGCTGCACAAGTTGCCTGCCATAACGGTCGATGCGAAGAGAGAAATATGGGCTGTGAAAACTAGCGCGTCCGTCGAAAAACCACGGTATGTTATCGTATTTTTCCAAACCAATAAACGTAACAATGTGAAAGCTAATCCTACAATATTCGATCATGTGGATATATCAAGTATCCGCTTATCGCTGAACGGAGAGTATTGGCCTAACGAACGAATGAACTTGGACTTTGCCAAGGAGATTTCGTTCTAGCCCACCAAAACTATACCGATTTCTATCCTAGCTACACGAATTCCACAACAAAACATCCCATATTGGCTTATGATAAATTCAAAAAACGCGCGCTTTACATCATCGATTGTTCTAGACAAGAGGAGGCGGTAAAATCATCAACAGTCGACATACGATTGGAGATTGAAGCGGATAAAGGATTTCCAGCCAATACCAAGGCATATTGCATCATCATTCACGATTGCTTGATGGAATACTACCCCCTCACCGAAATTGTCAAGAGTCTCAATTAAACATCAGTCAGTCTAAATCGAAACTTCAAGCGAATCGCATCATCATGAGAATCGCATTAGTTGACATTCAGGGGTTCTTCATTGACGATGCCTTCCATCCAAAAGAAATGTGTATACAAATTGGATTCAAACGTCATTATTCCTTATTCAAACCGCACACATCTTATTCATCGCTAAATGCAAAGGAGCGAAAATCCGTGTGGTATTTACAAAAGTCTTATCATGGACTCGATTATGTATCTGGGAATGTGGATTATGAAGAAATAAACAATATTCTTAAATCGATTCTCTTGTGTGCAGTCGACTATATTTATGTCCGAGGACATCAAAAAGCCGAATTTTTGAGAAGGAAGTGTATAGAATTGGATATTTACCCACACATCGTAGATGTTCATAGTTTCGATGGAACTCAATGTGAAACGGGGAAATTCGAGCGAACAAACAATTTGACCTGTCTGAATCATCGTAATGATGGTGGAAAATACATGTGTGCAGTTCACCATGTGGATAAATTACAGCAGTGGTTTCTGAATGTAATACTACCTAAATGATATGTATTTTATTCTGAAATAAATATTATTATCAATCTTTTGTTTGTTTCAATAAAACACCTCCTTTATATAATAATTATTATTTATTCAAATGGAAAATAGCTTTCTTCACATTTTTAACAAACATTTTCAATAATAACACTGATAAAGAAGATAAAATAACATACAACATTGCGAAAATTTTGGGGATTTCTCCTTCTATTGCAGATGATGTGAGTGTAGATGTCTTTTGTACGAGATGTGGTAAACATGGTGATTGTCGGATCATTTGCCATTCAGCCATATCCCCCTCACTTCGATCGAAGAATAAGAGTTTAAGTTTATAATGTATGGTTGTACGATTGTCTTGTGGGATGTTGAATGTGAATACCTCCAATTGGTTATCGTTGATTTTTTGAAAATTCATCGGAATCCATTCGGTACGGTTACATTCACCACCACCACCACCACCGCCGACATCCTTCAGACAAATATAGATGCGTTCACCGTGTTGGGGAACGTTCGCGTTAAAATACCATTCAGAATTGTGGTTAGAATCATAAAATTTGTTTTTAACACCCGCACTCCCATCATCCCCACTTTTTACACTTAATTTGTTCAGCAGTCTTATAACTTTAATTTTATCTGCGTAAAAATTCAAGTCTCTTCTTAGTTTATGAACTTTTTCCACGAATTCGCAAAGTCTGCGTGTGTATTCTTCAAAAGATATATGCATAATGATATATTTGTAGATTTACTAGTCGGCGTGTGTATTCTTCAAAAGATATATGCATAATGATATATTTGTAGATTTACTAGATATCTATATTATTATTTTAAGAGCCACATAACATCTTCCTTCGTAAGAAATTCGAATAACTTCCAACTATTCGCACTAGAACACATAGGATTCACACTATTGGGGTGATGTAAACAGATAAATTCACAATTTCCTCGCTCTAATTTTGGACATTTACCTTTCAAATTCACCACTTCTACTCGATCTAACCCCAATTCTTGGAACGCTCCCCGTAGAAACTTAGCTTTTATCTTCCCACATACATAAACAGTAGCATCCGGATCGATATTTTCCTTCAAAATTTCATACAATTCATCATATTCCTGATATCCAGAGTTCCATGGAATCTCATGATATTTTTCCACAATGAAATATTTTCTCCATTTGCCTCTCGGATAGTTGATCCATCGATTTTGGTGGTTTGAATAGAAAATATTTCTCCAACCTTTTATCACAGTCCAACAAAGAGAGTTCCTTGATTTTATATACGTTTGCAGAAATCGGGAAACTTTGAATATCAACCACTATAGACGACATTTCAAACTAGAATGATAAACTATCCAAATACGTTTGAAGAAATCGGGAAACTTTGAATATCAACCACTATAGACGACATTTCAAACTAGAATGATAAACTATCCAAATATCTAGTTGCAAATGCGCAGATCATTAACATATTTCTTTGATGTTATCGAAATTTCGAAAGAGTACGTCGAAGCATAAAATTTGTAGTGATGGTGGACTTATTCTAGAGTTGACGTCATCGACCTCCCCTCCTATCTCAAAAAACAGTTGAAACATCTTAAAGGTGTAAGAATTTGAAGTATCTCTTCGGATGCTGCGCATGTCCATTATCTCACATAGGTACGGTAGAAGTGCGATCCGATAAAAATCAACATCAATATCATGTAGCACTCTAAAACAATCAAGTATATACGATCCTGGTTTCGGAACGATACCCGAAATTTGATGCAATATGATTTTTCCCATTCTTCTATGTTTATATTTGAACTGACCTTCTATATTCATTTCGCATATCTTCCAATCTTCTGGAGGTGGATCGAAATCTCCTCCGAAATAGAAAATATCAGCATATGCTCAATCGGTCGAGGCCCCCACAAGGAAAGTTATGAATTCTCCAGCGATTATCCAATTTTTGGATGGTAATTGTAATTCTTCGAGGATTTCCATCATATTCGGCGGACATACGCTTATTACGAATTTCTTCGCATCGTACACGGTGGTAAGCACACTATGAATAAAACTGTTGTATAATCGAGGAGACATTATCACGAACTGAGTTCGAGTTAGTTGAAGCAGTCACACACACCCTCATACTCTGCGCTATTGACTTTTTCAACCTAAAATATACAATCAAAACTAAATGGTATTCTTGCGGGTGAGAGATAAGAGGTCGATCGAACTGGTAAGTATACATGTAAAATAATAAACATTTTCAGATAAAAATGACGTTGGGTTCGGATCCCTCTCAATCTTTCTCACCAAAGAATACCATTTTTTTTTCATTTGATGTACACGTCGTAGACGTTATGATCGATTCACAACCGCCATGATACCTCGTTGACCACCGAAGGATCACGTGATAGCTGCCATGACACCTTGTTCGAAACCACGTGTCTAGAACCTCTCTTACAAACAACCTGTATATACAACATAACATACTCTTTACAAACCCCCTGTATATACATTCAAACAATAATTACAAACACCGAATGCCAATCGTCAGCATAAACTGAGTAACTCGCAATCACTGATAACGGTATCTACTCGATAACACTAATTACACACATTGGATGTTGATCGCCAGACCGGGTGACTCACAATCACTGATAACGCTATCTACCCGATAACGTTATCTACCCGATAACACTAATTACACACATTGAATACAATCGCTCTATTATATACCACATACAAGTTACGACTTGTTGTTGACATGAAACCTCATTGATAAGATTAATATTTCAAACTAAGCATTTCTAATTATACGTAGATAAAATTCAAACAACCAAACTCGCAATCACGCTATCTACCCGATAACGTTATCTACCCGATAACACTAATTACACATACTGGATGCCTGACCGGGTGACTCACAATCACTGATAACGCTATCTAGCCGATAACGTTATCTACCCGATAACACTAATTACACACACTGGATGCCAGACCGAGTAACTCACAATCACTGATAACGCTATCTAGCCGATAACGTTATCTATCCGATAACAATAATTACACACATCGCCAGCACAGACCGGAAGTGGAGACCTGATAACTACAAACATCGGAGCACAGACCGGAAGTGACGTCACACTTCCTGTCCCAAAGCGCGTCCACTGTATCTAGTCCCTCAAAATTGAATAGGGGAGAGGGGTTGAGTGATACATCATTTGAAAGGTCTTGGAAGCCTCTTTACAACGGTGTATGAAAAACGTAAATTTGATGAACCGTTTTTGCCAAAAATTAATTTTGTTGCTCGAATGCGCCACCTTGAATATTTTGGTTATTTGTACAATGTATAAGCTCATTTTTATTAAGCCTTTTTTACAAACTTAAACAATCTTCGGAAAATCACATTGGTAAAAAAATTGAATTGTGTTGTCATGCTTACAATGAAAAAAATTAAATCTGCGTGTTTAAATCAAATGTTCAAATTGTCCTCCATTGACTTCCATACAATAATACAATCTTGACTCAAAACCGTCTCTAACATGGTTCAGCATAATTGGAGTTATTTGACGACACTCATTTACAATTCGTTGGCGTAGTTCGTCCAAATTTTCAGGCTGTCACAAAAATCTTGGACTTAAGATGTCCCCACAAGAAGAAGTCCAGAGGGTTCAGGTCAGGAGATCGGGCAGGTCACTCCATAGAAGTGATAAAGGCAATAAACATTGTCGAAACGTCAAAACAGAATTTTTATTTCATTATCAGTATATATACGAACCAATATACCAAGAAAACATACAAATATATATATATATATATATATATATATATATATATACTTTTTTTTTTTTTTTTTTTTTTTTTTTTACATTCAAACCTGGTCGGGGCTGCTGCGAGCTCCGACGACATCGCAGCAGTCGCGCCAGAAAAACCTAAAAGGCGGTTAACCGAAGCTACTCCTCCCCACCGGTCGGTAAGTAGCTTCAGGTTCCTAAATCGTGTGCCCTAAGTATTCTAATTGAACCCAGAATGACTGCCTTTTGCATCCGGTCTATCAAGATCTGCGCCGAGTTCCTACAGGCCGGAATGTTCTTCAAGTTTGAACGCAGCGAAGACCGAATTCCGCCCAAAACACCGATGATCAGAACCACTAATACGACCTTGTGGCCTGGGTATAGCGTGCGGAGCTCGAACAGGATATCTTGATATTTTGTCCATTTTTCCTCCTCTTTCAAGACTATGTTCTTCTCTGCCGGAGAGGAGAATTCGATGACATACATAGTCTTGATTAGTTTATCGAGGAGAACAACGTCAGGCCTATTTGCTTGTATGGACCTGACGGTCGGAAACGGATAATTCCAGAAGATCTGGCATTTTTCGTTTCCGACAACGGACTCAATATCTCCTGGCATGTAAGGCAGCACCGGCTCTTGGTCTATTCCGTACGAGTGCCTTAGATGGTAATACAGCACCCGTAGGGCCGCATTATGGCGATGGGTGTACGCCGAGGCCGCTTTTGCCGGACATGCCGACAGAAGGTGGAAAAGCGTCTCAGGCGCCTTTCGACAGGCCCTGCAGCTGACATCAGGGACCTGCACACCCATCACATTGCGGCGATAGACCAAGGTGTTAATTACGCCATCTTGGCAAGCTGCGGTAAATCCCTCAGTCTCGGATGTAAGCCCGGCTGACCTTAGGTAGCCGAAGGTCAGCCTAGTTGACAAGCCGAGCGTTTCGATGTTTCGATAGAAAACACCGTGTATCGGCTTGTCAACATGCCGCCTGAGCGTAAGATCTTGCTCCGCGGCATTTATCTGGGCTTTCAGGCGAGAAGGTAGGAGCTCGAGGTTGCCCTCTAGTCGGCCTTCTCGACTGATCTGAAATTCGAGACCAAGTTCTTCCGCAGCTTTTTGTGCTGCCTTAACGATAAATGCCCCCACTCCGGCCAATTCGTGACTTTTAACAAGGCACAGGAGGGGGTCCGAGCTCCTAAGAACTTTACAAGCTATACTCAGAACCACACTTCGATGCAGACCCTCCAGACTGAGGAGTCCCCTACCTCCCCGATGACGTGGGAGATAAATGCGGGAAACGGACGATCTAGGATGCAAACTGTGATGGATATGCATCATTTTCCGGGTGTCTTTATCGAGTCTATGCAGCTCATCGACCGTCCATTTCACCACTCCAAAAGAGTGGAGCAGGACTGGAACGGCAAGCATATTTGTTGCAGACACCTTGTTCCCACTCGAAAGTTCGGAAGACCAAATCTTTCGAACAAGGTTTCTGTATTTGCCGCGGAGAGCCACCTTTACCTGGGAAGCGTCATAATTAGGACGCTGTTCAATTCCCAGGTATCGATAGGTCTCTCCAGCATCGAGGTGTTTGAAGATGCTTCCGTCTGCAAGCTGTATATTCTCGTACACTTCCGGAGATCGTCCTCTCCTCAAATGAAACACTGCGCATTTGTCCAATCCCAACTCCATGCCTACGGCTCGTGTATATTCCTGAACCACATTGAGAGATTGATGGAGGTTCTTCTCCCCAGAGGCATAAAGTTTCAAATCATCCACGTAAAATAAATGGGTGATCTGATGCCTCCGGTCGTTCGGTGGTCCAGAGTAATATCCATGAGTCCGTCTTAAAGCAATGGAGAGTGGCAGCAGTGAGATATTGAACAAGAGGGGACTCAAGGAGTCTCCTTGGAAAACTCCCCTCTTGAATGTTACCAACTCTGTCAAGACTCGTCGTGTGCCTGATGTGATGGCAAAACGGGTCTTCCAGAGTGGCAACAGATGTTCTATGCATCTCACTAGTGGGGTAGGTACCGCAAGGCATTGGAGCAAGTATAATAATAGCTCATGTGATGTTGAATCAAATGCCTTGCGGTAGTCAATCCAGGCCATGGAAAGGTTGCGCTTGTAAAGTATAGAGTCCTGAGTGATAGATCTATCTATCACCAGGTTCTCCCGGCAACCCTCCATCCCTTTCTTTGCCCCACGCTGCTCGCTGATGTTATTAACTACCGGACCGATCGATTTCAACAACCTAGCATACAAGATACGTGTAAATAACTTGTAGCAGGTGTTGAGACAAGTGATCGGTCGGTAGTTCTTGGGATCAGACAAGTCTCCACTCTTTGGAAGTAGCACAGTGTACCCCTCGACAGCCCAGCTTGGAATATGCCGCTCCTCTTTGACCCATGAGTCAAAGACTCTGGCCAGACGGCGGTGAGTGGAAGGAAATTTCTTCCACCACCATATGTTAATGCCGTCAGGGCCGGGAGCAGCATAGTTTTTGGTACCAACAAGAGCTTGTCGGACCTCATCCTCGCTGACTGCCTCGCACACTTCTGTTTGCGGAAGTTGACGTTCAGCGCAAAACATTTGGAAGTGTGCTAGGGCTGGAGTGTCTAGGTGAATTGGACGCGGTGACTCATACACTCCTTTCCAGAACTGCTCAACCTCCTCCACAGTCGGTGGAGCAACAATTGTGGGCGGTGGAGATTCAAAAAAAAAAAAAAAATATATATATATATATATATATATATATATATATATATATATATATATATATATATATATATATATACACTAGTCATATTGAACAATATATATTTTTGTAGAGAGAATTTCTTCTGATGATGGGATCTAAGTCTTGAAACTAGTAAAGATGGTTTTATAATCTATGTGTATTAATTAGCCGCTACGCCTAAGAAAAATAATTTGAATAATTACATATAACGGCAAAGAAAATATAAATGGAATATATATATATATATATATATATATATATATATATATATATATATATATATATATATATATATATATATATATATATATATATATATATGTTTCTTCTTAGGTTCTCGCGGACGTAATGTGTAGAACTGGATTCTCGGGTATTGATCCGCGTTGTGTGGTTTCGGTCCTCAAAAGGACCAATTTCACGACGTTTCGGCAAAGTCGCATTTGCCATCTTCAGGTGATTCGACCGTAGAGTCTGGAAAATCTAGGCGAGTCTGGAAAATCTAGTTCGCCTAGATTTTCCAGACTCTACGGTCGAATCACCTGAAGATGGCAAATGCGACTTTGCCGAAACGTCGTGAAATTGGTCCTTTTGAGGACCGAAACCACACAACGCGGATCAATACCCGAGAATCCAGTTCTACATATATATATATATATATATATATATATATATATATATATATATATATATATATATATATATATATATATATATAGATATATATTTCAGACTGAACGATGAAAGGTGACAGTAGTGGTTATCCGATCTCTATAATATTATGTTATGTCAATTAGTGTTTGTAAATGTGTTTTATAGAGTGAATTATCTTCTGAGGATGGGATCTAAATCCCGAAACTAGTAAAGATGTATAAATAATCTACGTGTTTCAATAAGCCGCTACTCCCAAGAAAAATAAACTAAATAAGTTAATAAAACGGCAAAGAAAATATAAATGAAAAAAAAAATATATATATATATATATATATATATATATATATATGTAGAACTGGATTTTCGGGTATTGATCCGCGTTGTGTGGTTTCGGTCCTCAAAAGGACCAATTTCACGACGTTTCGGCAAAGTCGCATTTGCCATCTTCAGGTGATTCGACCGTAGAGTCTGGAAAATCTAGGCGAACTGACGCTTACTTGGAGGGACAGATATTTATATCCCCCGTTATGCTTGACTTTTGGACTTTCGAACTATTTCACGCTTGGTTGATTTCTACGTGTTTGGCTCCGAGTGACACGTTTGGATGACGTCATTGCGACGCTGGAATCAGCCGGAAAGTTTCCGTGACCTGTTGCACGTGCACTGGATACCACGTTCTCTCTTGTTTTTGGTTGTATCTTTCGACTTTCTAAAGCGGGTTTCCATGTTGCTGGTATTCTTAGTCCGTCATCTCGTTTGTTAAGACTATGTGGACGTTTCTCGATCTCTATTGCCTCCCTGGTTATTCTGGTGCAGAAGTGTTCAATGTTGGCTAGAGTCTTTGTGCCGCTAAAGTTGATCATATGGTTCAGCTAGTGAAGACGTGGTTTCGTTTTTCGACACAGCGTTTGCATGTTCAGTCTTTCGCACATCAATGCGTCTGTTGGTCTGTCCGATGTATGTCTTTTCACAATTACCACATGGCACCTCGTACACTCCTTGGCATTCTAGAGGAATTCAGTCTTTTGGAATCCGAAGAACATTTTTGATTTTCCTATCTGTTGTGAAGGTTGTTTTGATATCAACCTTCACACCAGATAGGAAAATCAAAAATGTTCTTCGGAATCCAAAAGACAGAATTCCTCTAGAATATATATATATATATATAAACAAGTTTAAGTTTCTTTGCCTAATTGGCCACTATCGTGTATGTAACTTAAGAGATATAGAATTAAATTTTCTGAATTATGAAGATAACTTAGATAATTTAACATAGGATTATAAAGATGAATAAACGTAAAAGATTGAATCCCATAGGCGGGATTCGAACCCACATTTCTGGATTTCTAGTCCAGGGTGTTTACCAATTACACCACTTCGGTCCTGTTAGATTTTTATATTTTTGTAAATATAAACCTCTGAAAGGATAGTAGATCATTGATGAACACAATCTTTTACGTTTATTCATCTTTATAATCCTATGTTAAATTATCTAAGTTATCTTCATAATTCAGAAAATTTAATTCTATATCTCTTAAGTTATATATATATATATATATATATATATATATATATATATATATATATATATATATATATATATTTGTATGTTTTCTTGGTATATTGGTTCGTATATATACTGATAATGAAATAAAAATTCTGTTTTGACGTTTCGACAATGTTTATTGCCTTTATCAAAATTGTTGAATTGAATTAGTGTTTCCATGTAATTTAGAAAAGAATAGATGATTTCGATTAATGAAATGCGTCTGCATTAAACATTGTCGAAACGTCAAAACAGAATTTTTATTTCATTATCAGTATATATACGAACCAATATACCAAGAAAACATACAAATATTACAAATGGTTCAAGAATATCAACAAAAGAATATATATATATATATATATATATATATTGCGAGGAAAGGGGAGGTAATACAACTGGAGGTAGCAATTTTTGACGAACTTCCCCTAAAAATGTCCAAAATACCCCAAAATGGCGAAAAAAAGGGGGTTGCGGTCAATTTAGGAGGTAGAAATTTTAGACTTTTGTTTCATACACCAAAACAAACATTTTCCGTGGGGTCGCGTTAAATCATAAAAAAATTTCGATCAAAATGTTTCACATACTGTACTAAAACGAATTACAGATTGATTAT
This sequence comes from Endomychus coccineus, assembly GCA_958510875.1. Lineage (NCBI taxonomy): Eukaryota > Metazoa > Arthropoda > Insecta > Coleoptera > Endomychidae > Endomychus > Endomychus coccineus. The sequence continues at coordinate 156,573,991 of OY294067.1, read as the reverse complement.
GTCGTTATAATTAAATAAGAACGTAATAAACTAAGGGTAAAGTGGATTGATTGATGCCATAATGTATAATAAAAATTATGAAAAAGTAAGTACCTTAGTATAAGACAGGAACAAACTGGTCACAATGCTTCTCTTAGGGCAGCTTGGCGATTGTGCCGCTCGTCAACCGATATTGTATGAGACACGTGACTTAATTGGAGCTTGCGCAAACTTGCGAGCAATATTGTGGTGAGTATAGATTTTTGTCGATTAGGCCGTTCTCATAGTTCGATGCGGCCTAAAAAACTATCCAATGGTATCCTTAACTCAAAAATGACCATTTCGGCGTTTGTGCCGTTTTGGCTTGGCAGCGTCGATATGAATGATTCGTCGCGTTTTCCATAATAACGGAGGTAAGTTATTGTCCTTTACTATCACCATCATACCAATTTTGAGGCTACTTCGATGAATCATCTTTCTTTTGACGTTCTTGTAGTTCGGAAAGAAATTCGTTGGACCAACGAGCCCAGAAATGTAGCAAAGCTCGGATGCGCTGATAACTGCACAACCTAGTTTTCGGTATTGATGTGACATCCGAATCTGGAGCTGTCTTCTTCAAATGAGGAAATGTGATTGCGTGAGCGCTTCCGGGTCAGAAAGATCGGCCGACAAGGTTAAAATGGGCCGGGAATTAAGGATTGCTTCTATTCGAGTAAGAATAGTAACAGAATCTTCATATGACATTAAATATTTACCTAGGACCCGACGCAAATTATTCGCTGACCGTACACCCGACTCGATTAAGCGGTACAGAATGCCACATGATACCATGGTTTGACCACATTTCGCGAATTACATTATTCTTGTCCGGTATCATGATGGTATGTAACCTTTTGAGTTCTAGATTACCACCCACAAAGTTTGTACCATTATCTGCACCACACTCATCCAAAACCAAATAAACTCATAATCTACGAGAACCAAAAATAAAAATTTAATAAAAAGCAACAAGGATTTTACCCAGCTTCCAGGTGAATAGCACATGTGGAAGAAGAAACATAGACACATATTTAACATTTTATTGTCTTGATATCACGGCCCGTTCCTATCGTCGATATGTAATTGGTCAATACGTTTCCTTAATATCAAATGTTCTGATTTTTGAGAAAGTGTTATTAAACGTATGAATCGTCTCAATTTAATGGGGTTTTATGGATACCTTATTGTGGAATTGTTGAAAAATCGAAAGCTCTCTTTACTTTATGAAGTCTTGAAAATCTTTAGAATAATGTGTCTGTCTCATTGTTCATTATAACGAGTGATTTTACAGATTTTTTAATTTCTGGCATGAATGAAACACTGGTAATGGCCTGGGCCAATGTGTCTCACCCTGCCTCAACCATTCTGGTCCGTTCCATCACAGTGACTGTTATCGTAGCTCCTGTGGCGAATACCTCTTGATGCGAGAGATCTCTCAGATTATGTCCACTTCTAACGTGATGCCATTGGCATGGTTCGATTCTCGACTGTATTGCTGACTATTGGCCACGAAGGTTTGTAATAGATTTGGGTGTGGTTCGAATCCAATAATTCTGGAGTCTGACCGTTAATGAATGTAACCGAATTTGATTTTCATAGATTGCTTGACAGTAGATACACAAGACGAGTTCTCACTTCTCGTACGAAAGTGGCCCGCGCAGCTTTCGTCGGCGAGGTGCGCTACCCAGGCCGTAGAGCCTAGAGCGAACCTAAGTCCCAACCATAGATGGTGTGTATATACAGGCTGCTTATAAGATGTGATTCCACCGAAGAGGTGTCATGGCCTCTGTATGAACTGTCGACACCATCTAATTGCCATAGCGGATCTATGAAGTCATGGTGGATCTATGAACGGCCATGGTGGATCCATGAACTATCATGGCAGATCTATGAAGTGTCATGGCGGCTCTATGAGCTGTCATGGCGAATTTATGAACTCTGCCATGCCATGGCGTCTGTATAAACTGTCATGTTTGCCTGCACGTCATCTATGAATGAACTGTCATGACGTCTGTATGAACTGTCACAGCTATCCGTCCACGGAAAGCTGCGTGCAATCTACGATTGAACTGTCATCTTCGACGAGGTGTCATGGCGTCTATCACGTGAACTGTCACTTGCCAATCGTTGAGCTGTCATGACATGTGGACTGTACATGTTTGTAAAGAATGGATTCATGTTGGATATAGGTTGTTTGTAAATCTGTTTGATTAAGTATCATGACGTGTGTGAACTGCCATGGAGTCTGTCCCGTTTTCGAAGTGGTCTGCCACGTATTTAAACTGTCATGGCATACATTTGATTAACAGTTAGTTTTAAAGATTTTCTCTTGATTAATTATTCATTAACGATACAGAATAGCCGTTGCGTATCACAATTTTTCTTATAGTGTCAAAGTCAGTCAAAAGCTTTGAATTTTCCAAATGGTAGGGAAAAGGCTCTATGTATCATAGATTGGAACGCTACTATTTTATATGTAAATAGGTCGGATCGCACAGTACCCAAACAACAAATCAAACCCGTAATAAACTAACAACTAGCCGACATGCAACGACTATAAGATATATCAGTAACAAACTTAAAGAAAACAATTTAACCGTCACAAAAGTCAATAAAAGAAAGTCAACCATTATCATGGAGAATGCCACATACCAAGATAAAACGAGTCAATTTATTGAGAAAAAAAACAGCTAATACCGCTAATACAGATCCTACTTAAAAAATGAAAATAAAATGAAACGAATTCTTAAAGACGGCCATTCCTTTTTTAGTGATAAAGATAAATTTATATCAACCAATATGCCACACACAATCACCTGAACTGTATGACCTTATAAAAATACCTAGCACAGAAGTCGCTAATTAAAATATATTACAGGAACTAAATATTAAACATAGTTATTCAAAATGAAATTTCACAACTATTTGAACTTTGTATCTCAGAAAATTACCTGAAGTTTAATAACAATTTTAACAAACAAAATCAAGGTTTAGCAATGAGTTCTCCATAGAGTCCCTTATTGAAATATTTGTGTCCAACCGACAATATTTTATTCAAATCATTACAAACAAATTTATTTTTTGGCACAGATACGTAGATGACATTATAGCATGTTTTACAGGTAATACAGATGAACTTACAACTAAACACCTAAACCGTATTCGCTCCGAAATTAAATTCACCCTAGAAACTGAAATTCATTCAATTATCAATTTTTTGAACCTTCTAACTAAACAAAATAACAAAATTTCTTTTGACATCTATAGAAAACCTACTTATACAAATGTAACAATACCTGTAGATTCAACATCACCCATTTACACATAAAATAGCAGCATTCCATCTGATACATACAGCTTTTTCCATACCATTGGCAAAAACCAGCGCATTTGAGTTAGACACTAAGAAACATTACGATTGACAACGGCTATTCTGTATCGTTAATAAATAATTGAATGAGAAAATTTTCAAAATTAACTATTAATGAAATTTATCCCAACGTGCAACAAAAAACTTGTCGAGCCAATATTTGATAAAATCTCGAATATCTTTAAGAAACATAAGTTAAATGCAGCTTTCAGATCAAGCCAAAAAGATTCAAATATATTTTTCAATGCAAAAACAAAATCTAATAAATTTCGGAAGTCAGGAGTTTATAAGTTAACTTGTCAGGAATGGAATGCCCTAAACATTGGTCAAACAGGGGCATCGTTTGAAATTAGATACAAGGAACATTTCAAGTCATTGCAATTAAATAAAAGTAATTCAAATTTTCCAAACCACTTTATAGAAACCCAACAACGATTTCCTCCACTAAAAAAACTAAATATTTTACATACAATTATGAAGAGTAGAAAACTTATCTATTAGAATCTATAGAAATATTCAAACAATCAACTTAATTAGATTTATGAAATCACACTTTGTTCACCAGGTTAAATTCCACGTAATACAATCCTTAGAATGTAATTACAGACAGTTTAATCCCTTGCCGATTACCATCACAACACAATTAACAGAAGAATGTGTACCATTAACTCTTAGAATCGATTCGCTTCTTGTAAATTTCGTATAAATACTGTTTCAGTGTTTTCTCATTGTATGTTTTATAATGATCTGTAAAGTTCTAAATTACAATCAACGTTCTTTTAAACAAAGTGATATTTAAATTTTTTTTTATCTGACATTTAAATCACTCACGTAAGAAAATTATCCAAAGTCTTGTAGGGGGTCTGCAAAGACATGCAATTACACAAGTCTTACCTCTTATGTTTGTTCTGACTCAACAGTACTCAAAGTCAATGCACAAGTCTAGAAGGGTCATCTTAGTGGCAAGCAATGTTGAGCAACTGAAAATAGCAGTGCCACTACTATTATTTCTGCTATAACAATCCAGATTATAACCAACAATAGTATCATACATTCCTGAACATATATTGATCGAAAATGATATGAATAATTTTATAATCAAACCTGAATATTGACAATAATGGAACCTTTTTCAAAACATATTTCAGTGAATAAAATATGATATTATTGAAAAAGCAAAAAGATATACAAATACTCTTGTGCAATTTGCAAAATGATTTATCTGAAAGATGGGACAGTTATTTATCATGAGTTGATTTTTCTTGTTCAGGTTCAACAAAAAACACAAAAAAATTAAAACTGGTTTTGTATAAATCGTACTCAGCGAGATGATATGGAATAAAACAATTTATTTTGATATGGAATAAATCAATTTTTTTTCAGTTATAATACATTCTATTGGACTGTGCGGTATGTGATGATTGTGATATGAATAGGTTTACTAAAGAAGTCTTAGTTTAGTAATGAAAACTTTTGTTTTGAAAATAATTTTTTTATGTTCAATTTCATAGTCTAGTTTTTTGTGATTAGTTAAGCAAGATGACAATGTGTTAGGTTCTATTAGGCCCTTAAGGAAAACCAGTTGATCTGACCGATTGGACCTCATTACAAAAAGACCACAAGACCAGGCACTCCAATTCACTTCCTATAATTTTTAACTTGTAATCACATTTTACTGCATGTTTAATGCCAAATTATTCAACTATTTTATCCCATGGATAATTTATGATACATATGTACATTATTCATAAGTAAAAACTGTTGTATATGAATTTTGTTCAATTTGTTAGTTCACATTTATAAGGGAATTCTGAACATAGATACCACCCCAACATTATAACATGAATTGCTATATGAATAATTCAACTATAAATTGAATCTAATTCTCAGAGCAACATCTGCAGAAATTAAGATTTGCTTTTGGCAATAAATCTTAATACTAAGCTGCAGTTTCCTAAGAATATCAACATCGTAACTTTACTATAAATGGTTTGGAGTGTGCAGCACACAAGGTTATCTCAGCATTCCATAAGCTGATAAGTTCAGGAATAATCATTTATCAAAAGTTTGTAACACTTTGTTTTATTTAAGAACACAATGTCAGAGAAATCTAGTCAACTTTGAGCTCATCATCAGGAACTGTATCCTTTTTACATTTCCCTGTTCTCAAACATTCCATTGCTTTTTTCTCTCCTTCAGCAGGAGCAATTTTCCATGGATTCCAGAACTTCAGTATTATTGGTTGTATGTATCGATGAAAAATAATCAACAACAAAGGGAGAATAAAACAAGACATACATCCAGCCATGTTTCAGAAGTTTACCTAAAAATTATAAGAATCTGTTTAATATTATATTATACTAGCCAAGGGAATTCACAAAGATTACCTTCAAAGATGCATTAAGATTGTTGATTGAACACGTACTTACTTTGTTTTAGAATTTTTCCTCTATCAGAAATGTTCAACTTAATATAAACCCCATTTGAATGTGGGTTTAGATATAACAGGCCCTTCCGCTCAGCAGTAAAAATGTAAAAATTCTAAAATCGCCTTAGAATTGATTTGTTTGACGTTTAATTCACTGTGTGGTTTAATTTTAATTCATGTCCTGTTGTCCTGGTACCATAGAATATAGAACCTCCAATTCAGAGACAAACACTGAATAATATAAATATAATTCAGTGCGGACAGTCTAGGGACAGGTCGACAGGCTTATGTTCAAGTTGTTCTATGGACTATTTTCCGATCCTCGAGAGGTCTCGTCAATTCGTTAGGCTCGGTTTTATAAGCTCGTGTTACCCATAGTCAAAGTTAAGGTCTGTTGGAGCCTCAACACCATCGTTTCTCCCGCTTGGTGACGTCACCTTTCTCCTCCAATCACAGCCTTGCTCTCATCGGCTCGTCGCCGGCACGTAACATCATATCATGCCGTCGTCAATAACATTAAATAAACGAAATAAACGACCAATCAGCTTGCACTCGAATTTTAAAAAGAGTAGAAGGGAGACTCCAACAGACCTTTATACTTTGACTATGGTGCCACCCCTGCCCCGAGAGTTAATCCGGTGACAAGCGCAGAATGCATCGTTTTATAAACCAGAATATGGTATGGTATAGACCTATTATTAGGATAATAGGTCTATGGTTAACTCTGCCCCGCCTTTCTGCTTGTGGTAACTTGAGAGTTAATAGATTTGTCAGGCGTAGAATGCACAAATTGTGATAAAATTAAATGAAAGGTTATGTTATGATGTCGAGAACGACTTTTTATTTTGAAATTAAATATTCTATTTTGATATTGAATAAATAATTATTATATACATACAAAATTTATGGTTATGTTACTGTCTCATTCATAGATATATGATATATATTGTGTAGTATCTTTATTAATACACCAAGTATTCTTGTTATACATACAAGTTTATTAATTATAACTTTTAGGTTGCTGCTTCTAGCTTTTAGGTTCCGACAACACTACTGTCTTTTTGTACTTCCCCGATGCCTCGACTTCCTCTCTATGCGCTCTTCTTTAGATCTACCTTTGAGTATACATGCAACAACATATACATGCTTTTTTTTTACAAACGATAATCCTTTAAATAAGTAGGGGTTTTAGTAATACGACCTGAATCTTCTTTCTGCAGACCAATTTGGAATTTGTTATTCGAGTGCCTCAAATGGAATGAATTTCTTGTTAAAATTTCACCTTTATAATTTTGAATATCAAATGATCTAGGACCCACATTTTTTACAATTTTAGCAGGAGACCACGTTTTTTGTGGAAGATTTTGTAGTAATACATCCTCTCCCTCTTTAAAAGTGTCTCTTTCACGTGCAGTTTTATCATGACTATATTTTACATACTTCTGTTTGTTGTCTAAATCCTGCTTAACATTAGTTGCTATTTTGGGTTTTAATACTTCACGAGAAGATGGTATCTTAGATCTTAAAACTCTACTCATGAGAATTTGGGCTGGACTGTAATTTAATCCTGCAACAGGTGTGTTATGGTAATTCAACAGTGCTAATTGTATATCCGACCCACATTCCTTACATTTTTTCATCATTTTTTTCACTATACCAACAGCTTTTTCACTTAATCCATTAGACTTTGGATATCTAGGACTAGAATGAATAATTTTCATATCATATTCTATAGCAAAAGTATTGGATTTATTACTGGCAAATGGCATATTATCACACACTATATATTTAGGAATACCATGAACAGAAATAATTTCCTTCAGCTTGTTGATTACAGACTGTTTTATCTTTCAGAAATTTTACTTCAATCCATTTTGAAAGGTAATCTACTAGTACTAAATAATCATGACCATTAAAATAACAAATATCAATTCCCACTTTCATAAAGGGTAATGATGGCATATTGTGTGACATTAGAGGTTCTTTGATATTAGTAACATGAAATTTTTCACACACTTTGCAAGATGTGACCATTTTTTCAATGTCAGACGACATCCCATACCAATGTAGAAGACTACGTGCTCTTTTCTTGCTCTTCACTATATCAAAATGACCAGCGTGAATCAAATTTAACATTTATTTTCTAAGACAAAATGGAATTACTACTTTATCCTTAAGTAGACAATATTATCTTTCACATGTAAGTGTGACTTCAATTTAAGAAAAAAATTCAATTCTTGACCAACGATGTTTTTATCGGTTTTCGGCCACCCATTATAGTACCACTCAATTACTTGTTTCAAGATTTTATCTTCAATACCACTCTCTGAAATTTGCTCATGTCTGACATTCGAAATAGGTAAGTGAATTTCTAGACAATGCACAACATCACTTAAAACAGGATCATTTTGAGCATTATTAGTTAAGTGATTTCGAGATAAGTAATCTGCAACATGCATTTCAGGACCTGGTACATACGTTATATGTAAGTCATATTTTAGTAACTATCGAAATCATGGGTTTATGATCGGTTTCTACTTCTATGTTCCTTCCATATATAAATAAATGAAATCTTTCTACAGACGCACAAATTGCAGAAAGTTCTTTTTCTATAGGAGCCCATCTCAATTGAGAATCTGTAAAACTCCTGGAATGAAATGAAACAGGTTGCCCATTCTGTAAGAGACAAGCACCTATTCCTGTTTTTGAACTGTCACTTTGCAATGTGATTTTACCACTTTTATCTAAGATGCTGAGAGTAGGGGCAAAACTTAGTTTTAGCTTCAATTTTTCAAAAGCCTGAGTATGATTTTCTTCCCAATCCCAAACTACATTTTTCTTAAGGAGCTCTCTTATGGTAACGTTATTTCCGAATAATGAGATATAAATTTGCATAAATAATCTGTCATTCCCAAAAATTGTTGTAACCCCTTTACATTTTTTGTTTCTTGTAATTTTAAAATTGCTTCTGTGATCTGGATCTGTTTTGATGCCAGTTTTTGAAATAACTGAGCCTACATACTTGACATGATCTGTTTTATACTGCAATTGTCCCGGATTAAACCTAACTCCAAATAATTTAGCATGCTCTATTACTTTTCCCATTATTATGTCATGATCTTCATTATTTTTACCTCCAACTATTATATCATCAAAGTAGACTTCAACGCCCTCTATATCACCAAATATCCTTGTATTAATCTTTTGCATAACCTCAGGGGCTGAAGATATACCAAAAGGCATTCGCTTAAACCTTTATCGCCCGAAAGGTGTGCCAAAAGTACACAAATAGCTACTAGCCTCATCAAGTTCTACTTGAAAAAACCCATCCCTAAGGTCTGATACTGAAAAAACTTCCTTACCAGCTAGCTTATTATATAATTCTTCTGGGGATGGAATCAAATAAGTTTCCCTCAGGATATACTTATTTAACTCTTTCGGATCTAAGCATAATCTCAATGATTTATCTAGCTTTTCTACAATTACTAAGTTATGACACCATTCTGTAAGTTTGTTAACTTTTTCTATTACATTTTTTCCCTCTTATATCTTCAATGTCAATTTTAATTTATCTTTTATAGTTTCTACTACTCTACGAATTGGTTTTATAAAAGGCTCTAAATCATCTTTCAACTTAATATTGTATTCTCATCCTGTTCTTTTATGATGCTGTGCATCCTTTTAAGTAGGTTTAATTTTATACAGTCTCTCACTCCTAAGATAGGTACTGAATTTAATTTGACTACTAGAAATTTAACTTTTTCTGTTTTATTATTAACTTTGCAATCTAAATATATGCTTCCCTCTGGCCTTAACTTATTTTCGTTATAGACTACGAGTACAGTTTTGGTTTCTTGCATTTCTAATTCCTTATTTTTATTTAGTTGTAAGAAGATTTCATAAGGCACTGTACTGCACTCAACACCAGAATCTAATTTAAAAGAAATTGTTAAATCTCTCACCTGAACATTTTGATACCACTGTTTACTTATGCTACTTACATTATATTCCTCTCTACATATTTCTTTATCAATTTCAAATAATGTGTCCAAGCAAAATTGTTCTTCTTCCTCACTTTCTTCTTTCACTTCATTTATTTTCTTCTTTAATTTATTCTTATTACCAAGTGTCTCTATTTTTTGATTTACACATTACGGCAAAATGATTTTTATTCTTGCACAATGGATATTCTCTTGGTTTATGTTGTTTTCCACACTTAGCACACTTAAAAGTTACATTTTCTTTTCCCCTTCTAGGCCATGTTTTCTTCTTAAATTCAGCTATTTCTGCTGTTCACTCCTTCAGTGCTCTAGCCTGAGCTCTTCCTGCTTCCGTAGCCCTACAGAACTTTATTGAATTCTCAAGTGTGAGCTCAGATTCTCTCAATAATCTTTCCTGTAGTGACTGGTCCTTTATACCTATGACTATTCTGTCTCTGATTAGCCTTTCCTCTTGATTTCCAAATTCACACTGTTTTGCTTGAACTCTCAGATCCGTGAGAAACTGATCAAAGCTCTCATCTGTTCTCTGCATTCTACTAAAAACTTAAAGCTTTCACTGATTACGTTTTTACGCGGAGAACAATACATTTCAAATGCTTGTAATACGGAATCATATTTCTTTTTGTATTCTTCATTCAAGCTTAATGTATTAAACACATCTAGTGCATCTTCACCTGCGATGTTTATGAAAATTGCTATTTTCGTTTCATCCGGCTTATTCTCTAAACCCGTGGCTTTCATGTAGTTATCGAACTGTTGCTTACATTTTTTCCAGTTTGCAGTTTCACCCCCCAAATACTAACTCTTTAGGCGGTTTGAACCATAGTCAAAGTATACAGGTCTGCCGGAGCCTCCCTTCTACTCTTTTTGTTTCGTTTATTTAATGTTATTGAGGACGATATAATATGATGTTGTTACGTGCCGGCGATGTGATTGGAGGAGCTGGGTGACGTCACCTAGCGCGAGAAACGATGGAAGGGAGGCTCCGGCAGACCTGTGTACTTTGACTATGATTTGAACGATCCTCATGCCAACTTACCAGAGTTTTTAACCTGACACCAAGTATTATCTTTATTAATGCACCAAGTATTCTTAGATAACTCTACTACCGTAGTAGAGTTATCTATGCAAGTATTCTTGTTTATTAATTATAAGTATAACTTTTAGGTTGCTGCTTCTAGCTTTTAGGTTCCGACCATAGATAACTCTACTACCGGTAGTAGAGTTATCTATGGTTCCGACAACACTACTGTCTTTTTGTACTTCCCCGATGTCTTGCCTTTCTCTCTATGCGCTCTTCTTCAGATCTACATTTGAGTATATATGCAACAACATATACAACATATTGTATGTATATATAATATCTTTGGTCTCATTTCGTTTTCTTCAGATTTTCACTGTGGTCCTTGCATGTTGACCCGAGTCTTAACCGTCGGGGTTACTCGAGACTATTTTATAAAACTGGGCCTTATGTAGGCACAGCATAAAGACTCCTGTGGTGTAGGGAAGTCTGTTGTACCATTTATAACTTATTTTAATCAATAATTACGTTAGTGCTCCATAAAAAACGGTTTTTAAAAAAGACAATACTTTAGCACAGGGACTTTATTATAACAGGTTATGATATGTAAAGACAATAAAAAATGGAAGCATCTCATATTTATAATGTACTTATGCTGATCTTGCAGAAAGCGTTCTATTGTGTCGTTCCCACAGAGTCACCAATTCTGGTTATGCTGATCTTGCAGAGAAGCATTCTATTGTGTTGTTCCCACAAAGTCAGCAATTCTGGTTCCGTAACTCTTCCGGCCTTACTTGAGAACTATGGGGTTAACTATATAGTTCGATGATAATCCAATATCGGCGATTGGCTGTGTTCCTTCCAGGTTTTGATTAGCTTGTATAGATTTAGAAATTACTTTCTTTCTGTAATAAAAACGATATAACACGAAAACAAGGATTAAAGCAATTAATATATAGAGAAAAACAGTATAGCCACTCATACTGTAAACATGTATTTGTAGGTCATCATTGACATTGTCCAGTTTTTGACGTTGATCATTCAACGTTTTGAATATATCTTGAACTTCATCTAAATTAACAGTCTCTAGTTTTATTGGCTTGAGATTATTGTTATTTGCTGCATAGCTCATATCAAATTTGGATATTGGTAATTCGATATTTTTGAAGGAAGATATTGACTTTTGAAATGTTTTTATAACACTGTCTTCAATATGCACTTCACATCGATTATTGAGTTCGATTAAATAAGAACCATTCAGAGGGAAATTGTCCTTATTTTTTCCACATATTAGTTTGGCGACAACACTATCAGGAGTGATTACAATCCATTTATTCTTCTCCAGTTTCTGAATTTTCACATCGGTTATATTTATTAGTATTTGTTGACAATCTGAAATGTTCGTTGAAAATCTCAATAGTTGAACTTCACAAGGTGCATTTTCCTTGAATTTTTTTGTTTGAACATCCTGACATAAGAATTCATCCTGTGTTATCTCATGACATTTTCTGTCGAAGAATGCGTAGCTTTGCTCATTCAAAGGATATACTTTGATCGGGGTATTATTGCTTTGAAAGAATTAATTATAGGAATCGGAAGGGAATAGGAATGAAAATAGTTGTAATTCTCAGTCTCTACAATAGGTATTTTAATGAATATGGTTTGATCTTCTTTGGAGTAGCTCTTAATTTCTATAATACTTTCATACAACAAAATATTTTTTAAGATCGGTTCGAAAGGAAGTTTATTTTTACCTAATTGTTTAGAAATAGGAATAATGTCTGAGAGTAAATCTTTGGGTTCTATTATTGAATTATGAAGTATATTTAATTTTGAGAAGGTAATAGCTATCTCGATTCTTTGTAAGATATCGGCGATTATCTGAAATGTGCTGATAAATTGTAAGATTACTGTGTGTATATGAAAATAAGTATGGGACTCCATTTTTAATTGCATAGTTTTGGTGATTTCTTCTAACTCCTCAATTCGAGATGTTAATACCACTTGATTGTGTGCAAGAGTTCGAGTGCTATTTTCAAATTTCTGTATTGATGTCTCAAGTAATGTAATTTGCTCTTTTACTGAAGTTTTTATCTTCTTTTGATTATTAGTTAATATGCCAATAGATTGATCATATTTTTCTGCATCTGCCTGATCAAGATTTCCCGTGATGGCTTTTACTATACAACCAAGACCGTTAATAAGACCTCTTTTAAATCTTTTTGTTGTTAATGGATTTAGCTGATTAATTTGGCTAATGATTTTATCTTCAAGTATAGTTGCCAGACGATATGAATTATAATACTTTTGTTTATAATACATGGACTCATTCAATGACTTTCTTATCTGAGAATATATGATCTTTAGAGGGTTGTGAATTCTTCAATGATACCAGTTAAATCGTATATTTGTACAAAGGACCAAAAGTCTACTTTATTCTGTGCATTACCAAGTTTTAATGGCAGATGTCCTGGGTTACTGTTAAGATTATGAAATATGGCATGATCTATTTCTCCGGTGATGATTCGGAAGACGAATCTGTACAACAGAAGGTTTCTTGAGTTCTTTGATATGAATTATTTCTTTATTGTTTCGGTGGTTAATGATTTCTACTCGGTTTCTATCTAGCATTTTAGTTATTTTATAAGGACCTACGAATTTATTATTTTTCTTATTTCTACTCTTAGGATTTTGTTTGAACACTACTTGGCCAACGTGAAATTCTTTGCTATCGTCACCGTATTTATTAACTTTGGAAACTATTTTATTCTTTTTTTGTTCTAACTTTTCCTTTATTTCTTTGTTAACATGATGTAATTTATCTCTATGATTTTGAGCATATTCTGTGTAAAATTGAGTTGAAGTGAATATTTCATTAGGATCTCTAGCGGATGTATGCCCGAAGGTAAGCTCTAAGGGTGTGAAGAGGGTGGAACTGTGTATTGAGCTATTGTAAGCAATAATTGCATAGTTCATCAAGTTATCATCTTCATTGGGATATATTTCTTCCAAAATGCGTAAGTAAAATTTGAGTTTTCGTAACAATATTGCTCATTATAATTTTCAGGTGCCATATCTGAATGAATATTTTCTGCTAAGTCATATTGATTTTCAATAGGACCGAACAAAGTTCTGTTTCTCGATCAAACATTGAAATGTGAATTGTCCGTGCGATACGTACAATTACGAGATCCGTTACCGACTGCGCCAATTACGTTAGTTGTCCAGAAAAAACGGTTTTTAAAAAAGACAATACTTTAGCACACGGACTTTATTATAACAAGTTATGATATGTAAAGACAATAAAAAATGAAAGCAGCTCATATTTATAATGTAATTATGCTGATCTTGCAGAAAGCGTTCTATTGTGTCGTTCCCACAGTCACCAATTCTGGTTATGTGATCTTGCAGAGAAGCATTCTATTGTGTTGTTCCCACAGAGTCAGCAATTCTGGTTCCGTAACTCATTGGTTGAACTTCAGAGCAATAAAAGATAGATGCGCCTTGAATATAATAATAACACTATAATTTGTAGGGATCTATCTATCTGGCTATCTTTTACTGTCAAATTTATAGATGAAGGGGCTGAGACTTTCTGAGCGTTTTGACTAATTTATTGAAAGGTACGGTGAAAAGGAAACATTCAGGATTGAAAAATATATACCTATTAATTATACTGTTCATATCTTCTATAGAAATTTGCGATTTTTATCAATTAATGAATTATTGAAGTCTTATTACCCAAAAATAGTCGGAGAAAATATTTAGAAAGGCACAATTCACACTAACAACACCCCAGATAAACCAACAAGCTGGGTCAACCGTCATAACTCTATTTTCAAACTTACCCAGACTATATATAAATAAACAAATAACTAATAGAATTCTAAAGAAGTTAGAAAAGCCCCCTCTATATATTGTATTGTTCTGAAGGTTGAACATTCTGAGTAATATATAAAATAGACACCGAACGTGTCTATACCATAACATAAGGATTAAAACATAAGGTTTGTTTGAATGGGTTGAAGGCCCGAATTTCAAATTAATTTTTCATAGTACGCATGTGGTGCGCTAGCCCTTTAGGGAACGGAGATGCAGTTCTAGCATCCGTTTCTTACACAATTAGCGCACTCGGTTGCGCTAGCCCTATAGAAAACCGAGAAATGCGAACTGGAAATAGCATGTATTAGATACCAGACTACATCGATTGTTCAACTGGGGAAACCAGACTGTCTGAACTAACTACTAACTTTTTGATTTGGTAGCTGCCGAGTTTCACTGTATTTATAGTGGTTTATTATTTGGTAGGTACTGCTTTATTTTGAACTATTTGAACAATAAAGATGGGTTGCAGTGCTTAGTTCGTAAAAAACGCTAATGTAATCATATTAATCTGTCATTTCACGGGCAAGTGTCCCAAATGTTTATGGTGCCATTGTGTGACATAGGCGGCGGTTATTGACTCTAGGGTTTAAAATATTTTATTTAAGCATTTTGATTTTTAACTCAAATATTTCGATTAATTTCGTATTTGTTGTCCTGATGGTGAATCTTGAGTAACTTTGACTTTACTTCAAGTATAAAATGTAAATAACAATATTATAGCATGCTAAAATTTACAACTGAATACTCCTAGGTTCCCAGTGCAGGATAATGTTTTGAGGCAATGGTTTACATTGTAGATAATTGCTCCAGACAAGAGTTTTCTCTAGTGAATTTCAGATTAAAACGCATGGTTTGAGATATCTGAATAAAAATGAATATCCAAAAGCACTCCAACTCATCGACGATTAAAATTTCTGCTAGATTGGATAATGATAATTGGACCAAATTTTAATCAATAAATTTGACCCATATGGTCTCAACATAGAAGAAAGCCATTGACTATAAACTTATAAACATATACTATAGCCATTGAAGAAAACCATTAAAAATAAAACATAGTCATGTAGATATTCATTAAGTTTCTAGGTATTATTTGAACACTATGAAATGCAAATTAATTCATGAGAAACACTTCAACAGCATAACAATTCTTCAGTAAAATTCTTCGATTGTTTCCTCTAAAGATTCAAAAATACTTGAATAATATCATGTCCAAGTTACCAAATAGAGTTTATTTTCTTAATGGATTCGATCTTTACTTGTTGAAAAATTTTCATAATTAATGTATTGAACGCAATAAAACTGAATGGTAAATTCCCACAAAAATATATCGATTACTAGGTGAAATATATCGAATTCACGTATTTAGTAAGTGAAACTCACTTGAAAAAGACACAGTGTGTCGAAACAATAATTGTGAATTCGATTTATTGTAGTGACAATATATTTTTATGAACATTACCATTTCGTTTAATTGCGTTCAATATTTTAAGTTAATACAGTTTATCTGCTGTTGGCCGCAAATATGTTGGCCGCAATAAAGCTATAGAAGCATATACGCAATGCTTTGTCTACTTATATTCATAGTAAGTGTTACGAGACTGCGGGTTAGTAATTGGCGTGTCTTAGGTTCGAGTCATTGCGCTTGCTGAACTATTCATTTTCCAATGTCTTCTATATGATATTATGTCCAGAGTTGTTTATTTGAACGGACTATAACATAATTTCCCCTAACACTTCAAGTGCGTCATATGCTTACAGGGGAGCCACACTGGAAAATTGATTGTTCATCATATTTATTAGTGGTATAACTTGTTCAGTAAGTAATATTTAGTACTTTTTGTAAAAAAAGTGAGACCCGGTGATGCTCATCGGACTGCAGTAATATGTTATCCACACTGTGCCATGAGCATCACCGGTGACCTCAGTCTTGTATTGATGAAAGAACGTATTATCTTCAGTGTCTTGCAGTAAAACACGTAAGACGTAAATACTTAACTTATTGCACTGGTCGCCCTCTATTGCTGACACGTTTTTCGAATTGTTTTGTGCTTCTGTCTTCCCTCAGTTTTAGCTGTTTTTGTCAGCGTAGAAAAATAGCTAGCCATCTGAAAGTTGTTTTTATGTCTTCTCTGTTTCAATTTTTCTTATTAGTATCTTGGAAGTTTATGCCATGTTTAGTCGTCAGGAAAGGAGTCGTTTCATTTTACGACTACAAATTTATTTTAATTTTCACGTCCGACTATTCCTCCCTTTTTCAGTTCAGCTTTCATAACTTTTTGTCGCAATCCTGTCTGATTTTTACGCAACGTGCATATTGAATGCGTTCCTTTTTCCAGTAAATTGTTAGCTAGTAGTATTGAAGTATAAACATTATCCGTGATTATTGTTCTGCCCTCGTTCAAGTATCTAGCAATGCCTGTCCTGTATATAAAGACATCCTGTATGTATTAGTGTTGCCCAAATGAAAGAACAAGACGAGACTTAGCCAGTCTTGGTCTTGCGCCAATACACCTGGTCTTGGTCTTGGTATTGCGCTCGCAGTCTTGGTCTTGGTCTAGGTCTTGCAGCAAGAGTCTCGCAAGTCTCGCAATTATATATTAGTGTTTCTGTTTTTCATTTTTATTTCAACCTTTTTATGTTGGCACAATTTACACAAAGCAATTTGGGATGCATGAATTATTTCGAAAAACTCATCAAATTTGCTTTTAGATCTATAACTCCAACTCTCACTACTCCGACTAGAACTATTTGAATCTTCGTCACACATGTCAAATTGTAAACGTGATAAGTTTTCCGAGAACAACAAGGATTAGAGTAAAAACAATTATTACATTAAACTCGAAGCAAAGCTCAATTGGGAATGACTGAAATTGAAATAAATACTATTATTTATGGTCCATTCGCTTAGATAGTGTCGCCTTGTACCGCGCCTCCTTGGCACGTGCCGGCTCTCATTAAAGGATGCCGCCGCAAATCAAAGGATGCCGCATGCGGCGTACAGACGCATGACATTGTAGCGTCCTGCCTTTCGCTCTTATACCTACCTTATTATTATAAGTTAGATTTCAAATTAGTTTGTAAGATCTCTTTTTCGGCCTGTAAATGAAATTGAAATATTAAGAAAATAAACATTTTCTCGGTAACATACTACATATCATTTTATTGCGCTTTATTCTATATAGTTTATTTTTCGTTTTTATTATTCTCATATTCTTATTTATTTTCATACTATATTTAATATAAGTAGATTAAGTGGACGAGTTATCCACCAGGAAATGACTCATAGAATGTGAGGTTAGTTGGATGTGACGCCATCGACCCGCCAAATTCAAACGTAGAGGTGTTTAGGTGATGTTTATCATGGCCGACGTTGGAAGCGAATGTCAAAAGAGTAAACGTCAAAACCACAATTCAAAATATGACTGATGTTGTAGCTACATCACCACCATCTTTTGATGAACTGATGAATTATCATACTTAAATGTCAATGTCAGACCAGTTAACTTCAAATGACTACATCTATCAATGAATCGATCAACCGTCATGCATACCTGTCAACGTCAGAAATGTTGACGTCAAGGGACGACATCTATGAGGCCACAATTCAAAATATGACTGATGGTATAGATACATCGCCGCCATCTTTTAATGAACCCTATGAGACTCCAATTCAAAATGTTACCGATGTTGTAGCCTATATCGCCATCTATCACTGAACCGATGAATTATCATAGCTGAATGCCAATGTCAGAACAGTTAACGTCAACGGACGACATCTGTGAGGTATTTTGTTAATGTTTTCGCGCGGGAAGTTCCATCTCAATTAAAAAACAACGATCTATTAATGAACCGATGAACTATCATAGCTTGATGTCAATGTTAGAACTGTTAACGTCAAAGAACGACATCTATGAGACCCAAATTCAAAATATTACTATATCACCATCTATTAATAAACCGATGAACTATCATAGCTAAATGTCAATGTCAGAACAGCTAACGTCAAAGGACGACATCTATGAGGTGTTTTGCTGATGTTTCCGTGAGGAATTTCAAAAATTTGACTCATGTTGTAGCTATACTGTCATCTATTATTGAACCACACCATAATTCCAAAAATAATGAACTTTTAAAATAACCTACAAATTTCCTCAACGTAAGATGATTACTTACGTATATGAAATTATTACACCAGAAACCACATTGAGTATATGAGAACACGTGGAAGCAATTCATTTTGCATACACCTGCGTCATCACATTCAGTTTATATGAGAATAATTGAATACAATGGAGTTATTCATTAGGTAAACAAATAACAATAAGTGATATACAAGTCTAGACTTGTTAGTAAGCGAATTTAATTGTCGTTCCATTAGTCATTACTTACGTAAGCAACTGTGAGTGGAATTAGTTATCTAGGAATGCGATTACATGATCTTAGTCATTTTACATTCGATCCTTGAACAATCAACTCGTGTTTTGTGTAGTGCTTATATCTAAAAGGTGAGTCTATATTATTATTTGACTAAGAAAACTATCATTTCAAATTAACTCCATATCAATAAGTTGTTTTTCACTTCAAATTGAAACAATTCAAATTAACTCCATATCAATAAGTTGTTTTTCACTTCAAATTGAAACAATTCAAATTGACTCCATATCCATAAGTTGTTTTTCACTTCAAACACACATGTAAAATTCGTCTGTGTTGTATGTTGTATGTTATTAAGGACTTTCATTTTTGTTTTTAGAGAAACTGATTTTTCAAACAAAAAAAATCAAGAGATTGAAACCAACCCAAACAAAATTTGGTGCAGCTGTTCTGGTGGAGCTTGCAAAGTTTTCAGTGGTTCCTACCAAAACATGATCAAATTTCTTCAATAATAGAGGAAATCAACTATAGGCTGAATTAAGTACCGACAAGTATCCTATTATTATTATTATGGAGTCGTCCATCGCGAAACTTAGTTCTGAAATTGTTGGAATTATCGGTGAAGCTCATAAGAACCTCGTTAAATCAAAATTCTCTCCTCAAGAGACACAAAAGTGGATTTTTGTACTAAATATATACGAACTTTCAATACGCATTTAACTAAAGATTCACTCTATTTAGGGGAGAAAAATCAAATTCAAGCTAATGTGGGGCATATAAGAAGATTCAAAATTTTATCACAAATTCGAAATAAACCCGCCCCCTCAAATAAAAATCGAAGCGATCGTATTCGTTGGGAAGATGGTAAGTCTGCATTTTCTCAACGAATTCGAACTGGGTTGATAATAAATATTTCACATTTAGACCCATTAAATTTTTCGTATGATGCTTTTAATCTCTTTAGTTCTAGAGTTGCCAAAATTTTACATATATACAATTTTATTAAAGTCACCACAACATTTTGTTGTGAATATATCAAACCCAATGTTAATGAAGAGCTTATCCAGGTAGAATTCAAATATTTTTATACAAAATCCGCTCCAATAGATACTTTGACCAATTTATTGGAGTGGTTTAAGGAGTATGTCATTGGTAAACTCCAAGTTGAACTGGAAGAATTCACTGAAAGAGATAGTGGGTGAAGCCTCAGAGATGTGATAAGTCTAGAAATCAATATTAATAAACATGAAACTATCAATTCAGGATCTTCCTATATTGTTTTACCTAAAGAAATCCAACTTAAGCATGCAGTTATCAACATTAAAAATTATGATGAATACTGTTTTGCTTGGGCAGTAACAGCTGGATTGCATCCTGCTACTAACCCACATTCAGATCGAGTATCTTCATACCCGCATTTTAGTACAATTTTGAATTTACAAAATCTAACATTCCCCCACCCATTTCACAAATCCCTATATTTGAGAAAAATAATAATATTTCTATTCATGTGTTTGTTCTACAATTATGTAGTAGCAGTAAAAATGAAAATGGGGAGAAATTAAAGGTTCTCCCTGCATACCTAACCAAGAATAAACTCGAAAAACACTTCAATTTATTATTGATTCAAGACAAGTATTATCGCGAAGAGGAATCATCCTCCTACATTCAAGTAGATCCGATAGTGAAATTTCATTACTGTTTAATTAAAAATTTATCAAGACTAGTAAATTCTCAAATTACCACCAGAAATAAAACTTACTTATGTGAGAGATGTTTGAATAATTTTAAAAGTGAGATCAAGTACAATAATCATATCGAGGATTGTGGTAAGATGAATACTTGTGAAATAACATTCCCCGAAGAGGATTATTTGAAATTCAAAAATCATTCAAACAAACTGCCTATACCTATTATTATCTACTTTGATTTTGAAGCTCTATTATTACCCATCCAAAACTGCTCTCAATCCAGTGCAAATTCGTACACAAACAGAACGCAGCTACATGAAGCTTACAGTGTAGGCTTCTACTTGAAATGCCATTTCAACGATTCCCTATCACGTTACAATAGTTATAGAGGGTCTAATCCGGCTAAATGGTTGACTGAACAATTAGATAAAATTGGAGAATTCATCGATCTAAAACTAAAATGTAATATACCCATTGATTTTGGTGGAATTAGTATAGTCAGTATAATGTATGAAACCAAATGTCACATTTGTGGTGTGTTGTTCAAAGAGGAGAATATTCGTGTTAAAGATCATTGCCATTTTACAGGAAAATATCGAGGATTAGCCCACCAAGATTGCAATTTAAATTATAAATATAAATTTGTGGTACCGGTCGTAGCTCACAATTTGAGTGGGTACGATGTTTTTATTAATTAGAGATTTGGCTAGATCGTCTAAACAAAATATTCAGATGCTCCCCTTGAATAAAGAGAAATATATAAGTTTCACCAGAAGCTCCACAAATTCTATCGTTAAATTTCGATTTATAGACTCGTGTAGATTTTTGGATTCAAGTTTAGATAAATTAGTTTCTTATTTGAGTGAGGATGACTTGACTATTTTGAAACGCGAGTTCTCCCACTTATCTCAAGAAAACTTCAAACTGTTAACACGTAAAGGAGTTTTCCCATACATACACATGGTTGAGTGGGGGAAATTAAACGATGAAAATCTTCCTCCGGTCGAGAAATTCTTCAATAAACTCCGAGATGAATCGATAAGTGAGGGAGATTATCAACACGCTCAATTAGTTTGGAATCGATTTGAGTGTGAAAATTTAGGTGATTATTCGGATTTGTATGTGAAAACAGACGTTTTATTGCTGGCCGATGTATTCGAGAATTTTCGAAACAACTGCACTACTTCACTGTTCCATCATTCACACGGGATTGTATGCTAAAATATACAAACGTATCGCTACAATATTTAAAAGATATCGATATGGTATTATTTTTGGAACGGGGGATTAGAGGGGGTGTGAGTCAATGCAGTAATCGATTTGCAAAAGCCAACAATAAATATATGCATAATCACAATCCACAAGAGGAAAATAGTTATTTAATGTATTTCGATGTGTGCAATCTATATGGTTGAGTTATGATTCAATATTTACCTTACGATGGGTTTAAGTGGGTTGAAAATGTTGATAATATCGACGTACAAAATGTTTCCGATGAAAGCCCTATTGGGTACATTCTAGAGGTTGATTTGGAGTATCCTACAACATTGCATGACCTTCATAAAGATCTCCCTCTTTGTCCAACTCATACAGCTCCACCGGGTAGTAAATTACCAAAATTATTTTCATAAAAAATCAGGATATATCATTCATTATAGGAACTTGGAACAATGTTTGACTTCAGGAATGGTACTAACTAAAGTCCATAGAGTTCTGGAGTTTAAACAAGCGACGTGGTTGAAAGCCTATATTGATTTGAATACTAGATTGAGAGCGGCTTCTAAGAACGCCTTTGAGATAGCACTATTCAAGTTGCTCATCAATGCTATTTTCGGGAAATCGATGGAGAACGTGCGGAAGCATAGAGCGGTCAAATTAGTTAACAAATGGTTGGAACTTATGGAGCTCGTTATTATATTTCACAACCCAATTTTAATAGTACTAAAATATTTGAAGAGAATCTAGTGGCCATTGAACAAAATAATTTAGAAGTGTTATTCAATAAACCAATTTTTTTGTTCTAGAACAAGTGTGTACGATTTTCATTACAACTTCATGCTTACACTTTATAAAGATCCTGAAATGATAAGATTATGTTATACTGACATAGATAGTTTGATCAATCATATAATTACTGATGATGATATTTATCAGAGCATCATCAATAAATATATTCATAAATTCGATACGAGCGATTATGCGCTAAACAACAACTTTGAGATTCCACTTGTAAATAAAAAAGTAGTCGGCTTAATAAAGGATGAGAATGGGGGGATGATTATGGATAAGTTTGTAGGGTTAAGATCCAAGATGTATAGTTATACAGTTCAGGATCGTAACCCAACAAAGAAAGCGAATGGGGTGCGGGATTATGTGTTGCGGAACACAATCACATTCGAAGATTATGTTAGATGTTTGGAAGAAGGGATTGAGATGTATCGCATACAAAGATCTATCCGCTCATTCGATTTCAAATTGTATACAATCGAACAAAATAAAATTGCTCTCAGCCCTTTCGACAGCAAAAGACACATAATTGGTAATGGGATAAACACTTTACCTTATGATCATTATTCTTTAAGAGTATTAGCTAATAAGCTTTCTGGTGCAACATCCATAAAACAATACAAAAGTTCCATATAACTAACAAGACCCCTCATTGATTTAATTATTGCAATGACCTTATAATGATATGAACAAAATTCAAGTTGTTCAAGGAACGACACTCGATGAAATAACACTTCATCGTTAATTCTAATGATTTCACGTACATCTTGCTCGCTCAAATAAAAATCAGTATTGTGCTTGGTACTATGCTATTCGCATAAACGCACTGTAATATTTGACAATAATATCCACATGCTATAGGTGTAGAATCGAAATGTGCATGTTGACTCTCAAAGAATTCCTTAATCTTCATCCGCACTATATTGATGAAGTCGTTCCATTCGTATCTTCCAAAGACGAGTTTTCCATATTGATTTCTTTGATGCAACGAGATAGTTGGTGTGAATTTCCTCGCAGGGTTTAGTCCACATCTAACCTCCAAATTTTCTCTCAGTGGGTAAACAGTATTCATTAATAGAAATTGTTCATCTTCTGAGGCTATTTCAATTTTTTCTAAAATTCTATCCAACTCTTCATCACCACTAATACTACTACTATTCGCGTTGGAAAACCGACTGTCTTGCGAAGACATTTCGTAACAACTGACTGTTGCATTCAAACTTCTCTACCACCAACACATATCAAATATTTATTTGAAGATGCGCAGATCATACTATATCGGTATTCGGTATCCAACTCTTATCCTCCATACCATACCATTTAACTAGCATTTTATTACCTTTTTTCGAAGTACTTTCTCAATTAAATATACTTCGGGTTGCTTCGTTCTTTGTAATTCCTCTTCGTAGAAGCATCCGGTGATTGGGGAATCTTTCATATCTTTGAGTAGATAAGTAACAGGGTTCGTAATTTTAACTTTTATAATTTTAAATAATTCCGCCGACCAATTGGGCGTATACGATTTTTCGAAAATATTTTTTGTCTTACTGATATGCACCACATCTCCAACGTTGTATTTGTGTGGTAGAGCTAGCTTGACGTGTGAGTAGCATCGCTTCAATATCTCACTTTCGTTATGTTTTGTAACTTTACACGGAGCCAGATTGATCGTTCTATGCTCACGCTTATTATATTTTTCAGTGATCTCTTCGAGTATATCAAACCATTTGTATTTCCCACTCAAACTGAAATGTTCATAGAGCGTTTCTTTCAACGTTCGAATAACGCGTTCTGCAATGGCTGCTTTTTTTTACAGAATATGTATTATATTGATTGATTTTATGTTTCTTCATCAACTCTTTAAAGTGCTTATTGAAGAACTCCTTTCCTTGATCGCTTTGTAAATGTGTGGGTATACGCCCGTTAGATTTCAAAAAAATAGAGTCAACAGCCTTCCGAACCTGTTCAGCTGATTTCGTTTTCAACGGACGAGTTCATAGATATTTTGAGAAGCAATCGATCATCACTAAAATGAATTTAAATCCTCGATTTTCACGCGCGTAATTACCTATTTCAGCCATCTGCCACAGATCAACTAAACCTTTTATGATTGTTCGGCGGCGTTTGAAATTCTTTCTACTTGGTTTATGAAGCTCATATACAACCTGTTCTTTACCTTGTTGCAACATGCTGAATTATCGCATTAGGATTGACTCTATCAGAATTTCCTCCCAACACAACCAATTTGCTATCAATATTCTTCAGACTAGTGATGAATACATTTTGTTGTTTAGTTATATTATGAATGTCATTAGCTAATTTCGCAATATCATCCTCAGTCTGTTTCTTATATACGTCTATCACTTTCTGCACATCGGTTTGAAGATTCTTTAAAGCTTTATTCATAAGATTATTAGCCTTTGCATACTTGTTAAGAAGTTCCTTCAACCTTTTATCCACTTCAATTATCGCGCTATCGACGTACTTCTTATTCGCAGCATCGTTATTTAAAGTAGGTGTTTTCATATTGGAAATTTTTAAATTTTTAATATCCACATCACCGTCTGGTGTATGAGTCAAAACGTTCTTACACATCGAGCGTATTCGGAGAACATCGACGCTGTCCACTACACCGTCTCCTCCGCTCCTAGATCTCCTACCAAACTTGTCGAGACTCATCATATAACTGTTTCAAACGCAATTGTATATCATCTAATAAATGATATCTGCCTCTCGAAGATCAATTATAATTGCAACAATCTCATTATCCTGCGACGTATTCCCAGCTTGTTGAGGAGCAATCAATAGTTTTAGGCGTTCCACAAGTTCGTTTGGATCGTCCCAATACACGTTCTCCACTGGTTCGTTGTTATATGTCAATTGCATACCGCTACCGAGAGCTTCCTCATGAATTAGAGGTCCAATTATTTTGATGTACTTGTATCTTCGAGTACCTTTCAAGTTTCCAGCACTATTTCTATGGGGATTTGTCAAGTTCAGAATCATCCTGTAATTCATCTTATCTTTCTTGGTGAAATTTCTAGGTTTGTCATAGAATATAAGTTCACACAGACCGACGGTACTTTTGAATTTTCTCCCTTGTGTCACGATAGTATCTCTATTTTTGAAATCGATTAATTTACCTCCTAGTAACCATGACAACGAACTAGCATCGTAAACTGGGCCATAAACTCTATCGATTTTTCTACTCCCTAACCAATAATCACCGATATATTTTTGAAATAACTCTGGGTAAGATTCTAATACGTCATACTCATCATCGTTGTCAGACTCTTCAATAACAGTTTTCATACTTGCATCGCTCACATCCAATACCGTTCCTCTTTCATCTTCCTCCTCTCCCTCATTCTCCTCCTCCTCCTCCTCCTCTCCATCCACATCATCCTTTTCTTGCTTAATTTCACGTTTAATTAATGGTGTATTATTGGATTTGATTATTTCCCGAAGTAGTTCCGATATGGGTTTAAATAATTTATTGATCGACTCGTTCTCTTCCGTTTTACCCAATTTCAATGTGAGATATTTCTTGCGTATAGATCGTGCCAATTGAGCGATTTTTCGTTTACGTGCTAACCGTTCAGCGTCCAATGTGTATTTGCTATAGACTTCACGTTCTTACTTTAATATATACATCGAAACCTTTGCGGTATCTTCCATTGTTCAAATCGAAATCTTTAACAATTATCAATGTTCCAAATTTCTCCATCCAACACATAGAACACATCTTTTTGAATCGATCGAAAGTAACGTCTGGGGATACGTGCTCATCAAACACGTGTTTTAGATTTATTTCATCCTGTTTGAATAACACGATCAGGTTAGAATTATCGCAAATCAGTTGTTTAGGAATTTTAGAGTATGTTCGACATAGATATGATGCGTCAATGTTTCTATGTCTACACATCGAATAATATTCTCGAATTTTCTGTTGTGTCTCACAGGATATGTCATCAAAAATGAAGATAGAATTTGGTTTTGCATCGTACGGACTTATAATTTCTTCATTGTCTTTATATGGGAAATAACCAACTCCTTTTACTCGTTCCAAAATCTCCTACAACAGTATGTATTTATCTTGATATAATGACTTCGAGTATACGTAAACGTTTTCAAACTTGACACCATTTGGATCGAATAACAACGATAACACAACGTTTGTTTTTCCGCATCCGCTCGGACCACAAATTAAAGCACAAAAAGAGTTTGGTAACAGTTTATCATGTTTACCAACGCGATTAGTTCTAACTTTTAAATCTAAATTCTCGATTGGAAGTGCCTGTTCTTGTTGAACGTTCTTCATCGTGTGAAACATTTCTACTTAATGATAACGTATAAAAGGAGAAATCACCAGAGCGTATGCTCATTAACAATGTTGATTCATCCAGGTGAAGGTTTATTGAATACACTCATAAACAAGCTCCCGTTTGAATTACACATTCCTTCATATCAATTCTGTGGTCCTGGAACTAAATTGGAAAAGCGTCTTGCACGCGGTGATAAAGGTATCAA
This sequence comes from Endomychus coccineus, assembly GCA_958510875.1. Classification (NCBI taxonomy): domain Eukaryota; kingdom Metazoa; phylum Arthropoda; class Insecta; order Coleoptera; family Endomychidae; genus Endomychus; species Endomychus coccineus. The sequence goes on along the minus strand of OY294067.1, from coordinate 156,546,663 downwards.
TCCTTTAGATTCCGCTTGTCACGAACACTATATAGCTTATTCACAAAACAAATCTCTGGAGGAACGTCATAAAGCCGATAAAATATTAGAGGACGCTGCTTGGAAGCGAGTTAAATCAAGAGACGCTAGCGCAGGTGAAAGACTCTCTAGTTTATTGGTTACCGGTGGGATGAAGGCTAAACGAAAACTAGGTATGGGTATCAAGAAACAGGGGCGACAACGAGGATGTTGTTTCCGGAAAGATATCGTTGGAAGCATCGCAAAGTCAATAGAGCCATCTTCTTCATTGAGAAAGTCCGCTATGAACGCGTTGAAAGCCGCACGGATCGCGATTAAACGAGCTGGAGGTAAAAAGCGTATCAGAGTAACAAGAGTAATACCACTACCAAAATCTGGAGGATTCCTCCCACTATTACTACCCATCTTAGGAGCTCTAGGAGCATTAGGATCGGTTGCAGGAGGTGCGAGTACCATAGCGAAGGCAGTAATAAATGCTAAAAATGCGAAAAAGAAGCTTGAAGAAGATCAACGTCACAACAAAGCTATGGAATCTTTGGGTAAAGGTTTATTTTTGAGACGAAATTCTAAAGGAGGCCTGGGATTGGTTTTGAAGAAGCAACAAAAAAACTTCCAATAAAGCTACCCTATGATAGACCGCTGAACGATCGGGATTTGGTGCGTTTCGCAAATAAAATGAAAATACCACATTTTCGAGGTGTCTTTATGCGAGACAATTTACCTAGAAAACCGTGGTGTCAAGAACGCATCATTTTAAATTTAGATTTAGTGAAAAACAGCGGAACTCAATGGGTAGCATTCAAGAAAAACGGCAACGATGTAGAGTATTTTGATTCGTTTGGAAATTTAAAACCACCGAAGGAACTCGTTCGATATCTGGGTGGGAACGTTAGGATTTTCTATAACAATGATCCTTTTCAGAAATACAATCAAGTAATATGTGGACATTTGTGTTTGAAATTTCTCAGTCTTACCTAAACATTTAGCGAGTAACAACCATCATGAATTTCGCTTCGGTATTAATACAATACAAATGCGAAACTGAAGGAGGAAGTAGTTTGAGAACAATAATTCATTTTATTTACGATAATTTGATCGAGGCTATCAATAAACCTACGAGCGAACTTACACGTAAGAATTTAATGTTTCTACCGATGGAATACATCCTAAAACATTTGGATGTGGTGTTTCTCAATCAGAATGAGGTTCCGGAACATATGTTCGAATACCTTTACTACCGTCATATGCAGTGTGAGGAACATGTCGATGAAGATTGCGATGGTCCACAACCCCCACGCAAACTATGTAATCAATGTTTATCTGAGCAGATTTCTCACATCATGGAGAGCGAGGAAATAACTCATCACGAGAAGCAAGTGCTGATAGAAGAAGTTTGCAAAGACGACCCATACTTTATGAGATCATACTTATTCCATCTATTAATGTTAAAATATAAATAGAGATATTTCAATCAATTTTTATTAGTATCATGTCTCAGTTGTTCACGTTAACAAGCACTAACCATATATTCTCGTTTACACCGCAGATTTCGATTGTGCTGAGGCCAGACAAAAAATATTATTTAGCATTGTTGGGATTCACTTCCTACAATTCCATACCGAATATCGACAACGAAAAATTCTACTATTACGAGAATAAAACTTTGAAAGAAATCGCAATACCTGCAGGTAACTATGAAATAACCGATATCGAAGAATTGATTAAGAGGAATCTGAAGCAAAAAGAAGATATATTCTCACTGAAACCCAATAACAATACCCTGAAGTGTGAAATATTCAGTACACATCTCGATATATCGTTCAAAAAGGATGATAGTTTAGCTAAAATATTGGGGTTTTCACGTAAAGTATTAAGGAAAGGTGTATTGCACGTTTCCGATCTACCTGTAAACATTATAAAAGTTACAAATATCCGTTTCGAATCAAACATTACCGTGGGAGCGTTCTATCGAGAGAAAAAGCTGATTTTTTTAACGAGAAAGTGCCAAGAACTGAATATCTTCCTACACATTGTAGATGTGTGTAACTTTGATAATACTCTATGTGAAACAGGAAAATTCGAACCTTCAAATAGAATGAGCTGCATGAATCACCGTAATGATGGAAAAAAATATATGTGTACAATTGAACACGTGGATAATCTACAGCAATGGTTCCTGAACATTATTCTACCAAATTAAATATATCTGTATATATAGTCATTAAATACATGTTATTATTATTATTCAATAAAACAACTTTTTATTATTATTATACGTATTTATTTGTATGTTTTTTAGCAATTTTTATGATGATTTCAAGTAGTAAAACTAATAAGACACTAAGGTTGAAACATTGCATCGCATAAATTTCGTTTACTATCTGTGTGGGTGATGGTGTGTTTGGTGGTGGTGGTTGAGAAGACATCGATGTAGGTGATGGTGTGAATGTTTGCCACTTCATAACATCCCCCTGTACCAGTTGGAAATAATAGCTTGAGCTTATAATTGAATGTGTGATTGGTGGTGGTGGTGGTGGTGGTGGTCCGCATCGTTTCGAGAATTATGTATGTGAATACCTCTAGTTGATTTTCGTTAATCATTTGATAATTCATTGGTTGCCATTCTGTTCGATTACATTCATTTCTCAGGTCTTTCCTGGGACATATATAAATACGTTCCACTCGATTCGGAACGTTTGTATACAGGATTCCATTCAAAATTGAGGTTAGGATTATAAAATTGGGTTCTAACATAACCATCCTCTCCGCCAATACTTAAACTATTCAATTGTCTTATAGCGATATTTTTATCTTCGTAAAATTTTAAATCTCTACTCAAAGCTTTATCTTTCACACCGAATTCTTCCACTTTACGTGTGTATCCTTCAAGAGACATATTAATACTGATAATTTCATCGACTATATACACACGCTAGTATGAACACCATACACACCATATGTGGACATTTACAATATCTTGGGTTTCGACTTGAATTTGAAAAAAATGCCTAAGCGGAAGTATGTAGGTAACAATGCTACCAACGATGTGGATTTGAGCAACAGTGTTGTCTCATCAATTCTTCCACTTTACGTGTGTATTCTTCAAGAGACATATTAATACTGATAATTTCATCGACTATATACTCACGCTAGTATAAACACCATACCTCAGATTTCTTATTACTTGAGCTCCAAAAATTCGAGTTTAAAAGCCGGGTTGCTTTTATTAACATCCTCTTTTCCCCTGTATATCAAAATCAAACAAGGTTTCATGTTGATTTGTTCCAAAATTGGGATAATCTGATTGGTCAGTCGATTGGGTAGGAACATAGAGAATTCATCGAACTCGAGCAATACGAATTCACCAAATTTGGTTCTTACTACTCTCGCTTGAAGTATTGTATAATGCTTATTGATTTCGAGTTCTGGAACTCTCCTCAATGGTTTTCTTTCCAAAAGAGCACAATGATTAAGTTTTGTTAGATCCATCATAAATCTGAAACAATATGAATAAAATTGAAGATTTTTAAATTCGTATTACACACACAAAATTGAAACAACAGTTATTTTATAAAAGTTAATTAATTAATTATGTACTATAATTTTTTAACTGTTTCAATTCTAATAAGAGGTTTATTCTGAATAAGAGACAAAAAAAAGTATGTTTTTATGGCAGTGAATCAAATGATTTAATTAAACTTACATTTTCCGTTCAATAGAAGACAGCACACGCAGGATATATGGAAACGATGTGTTTCGTTTGAGCTGTAACAGATTACTGATTGTTATTTGTTGACCTAATGAATGACTCCATTGTATTCACAGCTGCTTACGTAAGTAATGACTAATGAAACAACAATTAAATTCGCTTACTAGCAAGTCTAGACTAGTGTATATCACTTATAGTTATTTGTTTACCTAATGAATGACTCCATTGTATTCAATTACACGTGGTCGTATAAACTGAATGTGATGACGTAGGTGTATGCAGAATGAATTGCTTCCACGTGTTCACAAAATACCTCATAGATGTCGTCCTTTGACGTTAACTGTTCTGACATTGTCATTCAGCTATGATAGTTCATCGGTTTAGTGATAGATGGCGATATAGGCTACAACATCGGTAACATTTTGAATTGGAGTCTCATAGATGTCGTCCTTTGACGTTAACTGTTCTGACATTGACATCCAGCTATGATAGTTCATCGGTTCATGAATTTCCAGTGCAAAAACATTAACAAGATACCTCATAGATGTCGTCCTTTGACGTTGACAGGTACGCATGACGGTTGATCGGTTCATTCATAGATGTAGTCATTTGAAGTTAACTGTTCTGACATCGACATTTAAGTATGTTCATCAGTTCATCAAAAGATGATGGTGATGTAGCTACAACATCAGTCATATTTTGAATTGTGGTTTTGACGTTTACTCTTCTGACATTCGCTTCCAACGTCGGCCATGATAAACATCACCAAAACACCTCTACGTTTGAATTTGGCGGGCGATGACGTCACATCCAACTAACCTCCCATTCTATGACCCGGACCTCTATGGTCGAAAGTTCTGTAATCATCGTAAGCTCTATGGACACGTTTGAATTTCGCGGGTTAGTAATGTTACATCTGAAATTGCGCGCGCAACATCCGGTCGATGAGTCATTTCCTGGTGGAGAACTCGTCCACTTAATCTACTAATATATTATTTTTTATTTACTTAGTCGAACTGCGTAAATTGCCCCTTCAACGAAAATGCACTGATAGTCGTATATATCTGTACTTTACGTACAGATACGTATTTACGTATTTTTTGCCTATTTTCTTATTCAAAATTTTATGTATTAGTACTTTCTTTTATTTTGTTTCGTTTTTTTTCTATGTGTCAATTTCTTGTATTATAAATTAAGCCTGTCCGCTCCCTGAAACGACACTCAGTCCTAACTGCAAGACTCAAGAGTCTCGCAGGCTTAGTCTTGTTCTTGCTTAAATCTTGCACGGTCAGTCTTGGTCTTGCTAAAATTACGCGGTCTTGGTCTTGGTCTTGATCATGCAAAAATGCAAGAACAAGACCAAGATTGCAAGACCAAGACCGATTTTGGGCAACACTAGACTATGTATATCCTGCAGTATCGTACAATTTGAACATTATAAAGTTATATCTATGTCTTTGGTAAGAATATACTGACAAAACAACAGTCGGTTCCTGAAAGGAGCCATCGTTCCATCAACGACTATAGTTTCTATGAAAATTTTTGTTTTTTGGAATTTTTCACGAATTTCTCGATCACTATGGATGACAAGATGAATATATCTTGAAAACAGTTGAAACCTGTTGCGGCTCATGGTATTAGTTGATTTCTATACAAAATATGTTGCCTCCAATAATCGCTTATCTTTGAATACTTTACAACACCCATATTCAAAATGACGGCAACAATTTTTCTGTGTTTGTCGTCTTCCATCTGTGAATTATAGAATATTGCCTGACGAGTTTCATTTTTATGTTGGGTAGCATTGCGATTGGTTTCTTCAACTATCAAATTTAATATTTTCATATCAAGAAATCTTCAATAGATTTGAAAGGGTTTCAGGTTACTCTTACTGTCTGGGTATTCGCCAGCATGATCATCGCACTAAGTGTTTCCGGTGAATATTATGTCGAATCTTAGATGAGTACAGTCTACATTATTCCAGACATCTTCCGCCTCGACATCTTCGTCTCCATTTTTTCAATCAGGCCATTATCATCATTACTATCGTATAGACTTTCTTGGTTTGATACTATACACAATACGGCACAAACGAGATAGCATACTTAGAAAAAATATAAACTGTAACTTCTCATGGATTTTTTTTTCAATTTTGCGTAAGGATCCATTTAGTCTATGTGCAATTATGTAACTTCCAGTGTATACATTGCTGAAGATGTGATCTTACCAATGGCGGCTTTTTAAGAGAGGAGGCTCGACATAAAACGTTTCTGTAAAAATATACTCTATTTAGCCAATTAATTTAACCTTTGCGCAGCGACCGTACCAGCTACTTCAGTGACAAAATTAATTGTTGCCCAGCAAGAACCAACGTGCAGGTATAGAGTTTCTCTTGGCAGAAAATTTTTTTGTTCGTTTTTTGTTTTTTATTTTATTTGGATTTTTAATTTCTTTTTTTTTGGCATTTTTCATATTTAGTTTTTTTATTAATTTTATCAACTTTTTTATATCCTACAGTCTTTGGTTTGCGAAAAATAATCAATAACATTATCATAAAATGTATCGTTTTGTTTCAAGTGTTTTACTAAATCTTTTTCAATAGATATTAAACTAACATTGTATAAACAATCTTGGCCCACTGTATTCCGCATGTAAGTTTTAATTCGTTTGAGAGTAGGAAATGATCTCACCACCGATGCCGACGTGACAGGAATGGGGACTGTCAAACAAATTAGTTTATAAAACTGAGGTAAAACTTGTTGCAAATCATTGTCTATCATATATTTTATCCCAAATCGGCGTGACTGTCGTACTGGCCTAAAATATCTTTATCCGAGTATACAACGCATAATTTATTGTGCAGTGCTATTTTATCAAAAAAAATATATTTTAGAACTGAGTTATTAAAAGTGTATTGGGAAACTCTTTTGAAAAAGATTCGAAAAATCTTCTATTCGCCAAGTCGAAAAACTTCAATTCATGTAAATCGGAAAATCGAATCTCAATTTGAGCTTTAATAGTATCTAACATGAAAAAGTTGTTTTTATAATGTATTTTCTTGTCCACCAATTATATGTTTCCTCCTTTTCGCGGGAGGAGCCTCATCAGTTGAAAAATTTTATCAATGAGATGTTTCAAACGATCTCTTGAATAAATTATATCAGTGAATTTATGTTGTAAAATTTGAAAAATAAGATCAGTTTGTTCAAATATTAATTTAAAAGTATCAAGAAGAAACAAAAATTCTTCATTTTCAGATTTTAAACCAACAGCAACATTTAATGAAACCTGATTTGTTGAAAGGTCATCACTGTTTAATATAAAATCAAATGTTTCAATTAATTTTTCTTAAATGGAAATAAGTCGACAGGCTAGCCTACTGATGATAAATGTTGCCATTTTTGCTATGTTTTACGGTATTTAGCAATTGGACTGGTCGGAAAAACGGCAACTGTGTTGAGCAACAGGTGTTTACTGCTTAGGGTTTGAAATATATACAAAGTCTAGCCTCAGGGCACTGTTGCTAGATTAAAAATAACTACTGAGAACGGGGAATTAATTGTAAAATTAAAAAAATTATTAGAGAAACAGGAAATAAAATGAAGAATGATCTATAAGATAAATTAGTGAGGAGGCTGAGCCTCCTCAGCCTCCTTCGAGGAGCCGCCACTGGATCTTACATTTGATACTGTACCCCATATGGCACAAACGAGATAGCCTACTTAGAATAAATAAAAACTGAGACTTCTCATGAATTTAAAATTTGTTTTCAATTTCTTTTTGCGTAAGGACCCATTCAGCCTCTGTGCAATGATGAAACATTCAGTGTACATTCCGGATGATGTAAGCTTCAATTTGATACTAAACATAATTAGGCACAAACGAGATTGCATACTTAGAAAAAATTAAAACAGAGACTTCTGATGAATTTTGAATTTTTTTCAATTTCTTTTTGCGTAAGGACTCATTCAGCCTCTCTGTGAAATGATGAAACATGTAATGTACATTTCTGATGATGTTAGCATCAATTTGATACTATGCATAATACGGCACAAACGAGATAGCATACTTAGAAAAAAAAATTAAACGTGTGGCACTCGGGGACTGCCGCGGTAAAGCTATTGCATAGCACTACGCCACTGGAAAAAGTTGGGTAGAAAACATCCACTACTCCTTCAAAATCTTTACGAATTATGAGTAAAAAATTTTTTTGATCGCATAGAACATAGCTTGCTATGAGTAGAAAATGTTCGCAAAAGATATTTTCTATACGATAAACAGTTCCGGAGATATTTGCGAAAAACGAAATTTTTGTTCCAATTTCAACACCCTGTATCTCAAAACCTAAGCGTCTGCATATATGTTAATAGGAACTTTTTTCCTCAAAATCAAATTTTCTATCGACTGTTGAACCTATAGTGTAGTACCAAAAGACGCCTCGTACGGGAAACATAAAAGGCGTCACGTAAGAGTATCATCTTGATCTCTTTGAAGAGTATTTTGTGACAAGCATAGATAACTCCACTACCGGTAGTAGAGTTATCTAGGGTGACAGTTGACTTGCAAACACAATTTTATACGAAAGTTTCAACGTTCAGATCTCGATAACGCTTCCGCTCCGGGATTTTCAAGGTTCGAATTATATAAAAACACAATTGCATGAACGCCAGACGTCTTATGTAATTAGCTACGAACGCAAACATTTTGACATATGCCTCCAGGAGCTGCCTGCGCGTAAGTTAGAGTTTATACATTTTACCTCTATTTTGTTAATTTGGGGCCGTTTCGAACCCCGTGCGGCCGGCGCCAGTTGTAATAAAGTATTTTGGGCTATGGGCCGCTAGCTTTTACCCTCTTTCGGTATATTTAAGTAGCTAGAAAATTCCCTTTCGTACGTGGCACGTCAGTTGCTAGTAGGTGACAGCTGAGAATACCTCAAACTATTTTAATTAATTTTTCCTATTTAATCGACATTTTGGGGCCCGAGACTATGTTATTTAGTTGGCCCCGTTCATAAACTAACGACATGGAGAGAAAAGTCTTCGTTAAGACGTTCTATGTACCGTAAATTTGCACTTTTTCTAACTCGCGAGCTACGCGCTTCTCACGTGAACGTCATTCGACTTATCGAAAATTAACCAATTCAAAACAGTTTTCGAACCAGTTTGGGGCTATCACGACCTTTTAGAAGGTTCAAAGTTAACATTTCGAAACATTTCGACAATTTTAAGCTCGGCCGAGCTACATGGTAGGCGGAATGGTTTTTTTAAATTTCCGTTACGGAAGTATAAATCTTTTGTTTTTTTTTCTTGATTCGGTCACCGCGCTCAAAGCCCGCGATGAAAGATATATGCAATAACTTAATAAAAACTGAGACAGTTCATGGATTTTAATTGTTTTTCAATTTCTTTTTGCGTAACCTCTGTGTGCAATGATGAAACATTCAATCTACATTTCTGATGATGTTAGCCTCAATTTGATACTATACACAGTTTCTCTTTAAGTAAAGATCCATTCAGCCTCTCTGTGCAATAATGAAACTTCCAGCCTACATTTCTAAAGATGTGAGCTGTCATTTGTTACTATACGCAAAATGGCACAAACGAGATAGCATACTTAGAAAAAATAAAAACAGAGTTCTCATGGATTTTATTTTTTTCTTCAGGCTTACACACTGAAAGTTTCATCGTTGCACTGAGAGAATGAATCCTTCTTACGCAACAATGTAATCGAAAAAAAGAAAAATCTATTAGTATTGTCAGTTCTTATTCTTTCTAATTGTCCTATTTCGTTTAAGCCGTATAATGTATGGTACCATCAAGATGCTATTCCAAAATTAATAGTGGTACAAACAAATTGCATTCAATTAGAGAGTGGTATGTCCTATAATGAAATATTCAGTAAAACATGTGCGAGAAGCTTTAAGTTAGATGAGCGCAGTGTTGCCAAGTCGAAGTGAGGTTGGGTTTTACACATACATTAAATCATTGGCGTTTTATTGAATCGGATATTAACTATAATGTATGTGTATGTTTATTGGGAGTTTGAAGAAAAATTGACAGTGCCATCTAAAACCCAACCAAGAAAAGTTTTTTGAATTTGTAAATTGATACTGTTTATTGTTATTTGTTCATTTTCTAAAATATCCCAAAATACTTCAGCACCGAGCAACAAATCTCTTGTTTGCGACTTATGGAATTCAGGATCAGATAGAGTGACGTTTTTAGGTAATTGAATTGCTTTTTATCAAAATTCATTGACGGTAAATTATCCGTAATTTTTGAAAGTATTAAACATGATATCCTGGCACTGTAAGTCTCATCTCGAATGGAGAAATCAATATTGTCAGAATGTTGAATGTCAGTCATACGTTGACTTATTCCTGTTATAGAATAATTAACGTCGTTTGGTTTAAAATTGAGTTTTGTACAAAAAGTATCACTAATAAAATTGCTCATTGAACCATTGTCTAGTAATGCACGGCATTCGTTCAACTTATTTCTGCTCCTCGTATATAAATTATAGCTGTTGAGAGTAAAACAACTGGATTATTATGTTTATTTCTGATTGACTTTTATGTTGATATCTCGAACGCGAGATTTTTGTCAAGGCTTACTCCTCGTTGAGGGCTTTCGCTAGGACCCTCACCACAAAGCGTATCACAGTGCTATCTATAGATAGCCTTGTTCCAGGGTAGTCTCAGTGAAGTAAGTAACCAGGGGTCAGTAGACACATAAAATTCCAGATAAAAAGCGAAATCTGTACTGAAACTTATCGGAACCCAAAGAGAACAGACTGGGAAGCCTACAAAGCAGGCCTAGAACGTAACCTCCAGGGGACCCAAAGAAAGATAAGAACAAACATGGACCTCGAGATGGTCGTGGAACAAGTCAACGAAACGATCATCTCTGAGTTCATCAAAAATTGTCCTCTATCTACAAGGAAATCTACCAGGAAAGTGCCCTGGTGAAACAGCGCACTTGCGAAGATGAGAGGACAAGCCAGAAAATAATTCAACAGGGCCAAAAAAACTGGAAGGTGGGATGACTACAAGAACACCTTGATCATTTATGAAAGTGCACTGGAAAAAGCTAAGAGACATTCATGGAGGAAGTACTGTGAGGAGATTGAAAGCACTCAAGAAAGTGCTAGACTCCATAGAATGCTGTCTGAGGACATACAACAACCAATAAACTCCCTTAAAAACGAACAAGGGCAGTACACAAGCACAGGGGAGGAAACTATAAAGGAACTCTTTAGAGTACACTTTCCTGGATCTCAAATCACACACCTACTAATCAGATAACAATTGGCCTGGACACCTTGATACAAGGATCCAAGGAAAGTTGGAGAATGGCTAAAAAGGTGGTGACCTATGACAAGGTTCAATGGGCTATAAACTCATTCAAACCATATAAATCACCGGGCTTGGACGGGATTTACCCAGTACTGCTGCAGAAGGGGCCAGAACTACTGCAGATCAGGCTCTGCAATGTACTCAGAGCCAGCCTGGCTCTAGGGTATATTCCGGAATCATGGAGAAATATTAGGGTTACTTTTATTCCGAAACCTGGAAAAATTGGACAGGAAACGGCAAAGTCCCTAAGACCGATTAGTCTTATGTCATTCGAACCCAAGACTCTAGAAAAGCTAGTAGATAGACACATAAGGGACGGTGTACTGGTAGAAAAACCAGTGCACCGCGACCAATATGCCTACAAGACTCGCTGTTCAACAGAAACAGCACTCCATCAACTTGTAAAAAGGGTGGAAGAAACGCTGGAAAATGAAGAAATCCTTCTAGCGGCTTTCCTAGACATAGAAGGAGCTTTTGACAACACTTCAATTAATTCAATCATCAGGTTCCTCAAACACAGAGGAATCGAGGAACCATGTGTGGCCTGGATAGACTCAATGCTGAGGAACAGGATGATACATGCGACCATAATGGAGGAGACAGTAGTAGCCCGAGTGGCCAGAGGATGCCCGCAGGGGGGAGTACTTTCTCCACTCCTGTGGAACTTGGTCGTGGACGGGCTTCTGAGAACCTTCCAGGAGAAAGGATACAGAACCCTTGGATATGCCGACGACATAGTGGCCATGGTACAAGGAAAATACAACTCCACGGTCAGAGATCAAATGCAAAAGGCTCTGAACCTGGTGACAACATGGACGGATTTAGAGGGACTGAATATCAGTCCCCACAAAGCCACCATAGTAGCATTCACTCGTAAACGCAAAACAGGGGACTTGGGACCTCTGAAGATTCGAGGAGAAACCGTACAGATAAAAGGGGAAGTCAAATATCTCGGGGTGATACTAGACTCGAAATTGACTTGGAACCAACATCTGGGAGAAGTAATCAAAAAAGCGGAGACCTCATTATATGTGACCAGACGCTCCTTCGGGAAAAAATGGGGGTTACGACCGAACATGTTCTACTGGTTGTACAACATGGTGGTTGAGCCCGCAATAACATACGCCTATTTGGTATGGTGGCCTAAAACACAACAAAGAGGGTTCATGACAAGACTGATCAAGGTCCAGAGGCTTGCATGTCTTGGGATCACAAGGGCTATGAAATCTACGCCCACTGCAGCAATGGAAACACCACTGGGATTGCCACTCCTTCAATTGGTTATCCAAGGAGAGGCCAGGCTTGGTGCTTTCAGAATACAAAATACACTGGAGAATGTTCACATTGGGCCAGGACACATGAGTATCGTAAAAAACGTGACCAGGGACGTGCTAGGCATGAGAACAGATCACATCCCAAAGCGATACTCTTTCAACAACACATTCAGGGTATCAATACCAGAAAAGACTGAATGGGAACATACAAACCTGAACTTCATTCTACAGGGAAAGATCTGGTATACAGACGGGTCTAAGACTGAAAAAGGTGCAGGTGCAGGAGTATACTCAAGAAACCCAAAGACTGGCTTGAGCTATTCATTGGGTAAACACACCTCTGTCTTCCAAGCAGAGGTATATGCAATCCTCCAATGTGTGAAGGAAAACAATCGGAGAGCCATCGATGATGAGCAGATCCACATATTGACAGACAGTCAGGCTGCACTTAAGGCGATGAGAAGTGAGGAAGTGACATCCCGTCTGGTATGGACATGCAAAAAAGAACTTGACATACTGGTCGGAATCGCGTTGAGCTGTTTTGGGTGCCAGGACATCAGGGAACGACAGGCAACGAAAAAGCCGACGAACTTGCAAATAGAGGGTCAGAGAACGCTCCAGACCAGAACAGACAACGGGGGGACCAAAACGTACAGCACGAAGGTCTGTAGAAGACTATATCATGGAAAACCACAAAGAATACTGGGAAAAAATCCCAGGAAACGTACAAGGGAAGAAATACATCAATGGCCCGTGTAACAAAAGAACGACAGAACTATTAGCACTAAATAGGGAAAAAATAAAAGTCGTAATAGGGCTCATGACTGGCCATGCGCCAGTAAAAAGGCACCCAAACAAAATGGGACTGTACAATGGCTACCTGACATGCAGACTTTGCGATAAGGATACAGAAATAGTGACACACATACTGGGTAAATGCGAGGCGCTTGATCGCAAACGACAGTCAATTTTTGGAAAGCCTAACGGCGAACCAGAATTATACAGTTCCCACTCTGTAAAGGACTTGTACAAACTCGTACAAGGTACAAAAATACTTGAGTGGATACCGTAAATAAACGAAACATAGGCGAGATACAATGGGCCAGTAGGCCTAAGTGTCACCGGAGGCAATAGCCAGACAAGCCTACAAAGGGGGTGAAGTTTTTAGTGAGTATGCCTGGAATGGTGACTCTCACAGTAGACCTTGAGATTCGAAGGCTCATAACCTCCCCATGAAGGGTTTTCTTCACCTCCACGACAAAAAAAAAACCAGGGGTCAATAGGGTAGACTGAATGGTATTAGAATTGCAAGCTTTAATTACAATTAATACTTGGTTACTTCTCGGGTACTTAAATGTTGTTGCAGAAATTTATGTTAAACAAACACGGAACTTCCCAATAATAAGTTTATTTATAGCTTTAACATCGATAAATATTTGAATCTGTCTATATAATAATAATTTATCCCGACCCGGGGGAAGCACAAGGAATTTCAGAAACAATAATCGCAAAGAAAGCGGTCCAATATGCAGGCTATTTCCTCATTATAGTCATGAAAACAAATTTTCATGAGAGTATTAAAAACAGTTAATTATGCACTAATTACTTATTACCGAATTAATTATCATGCATGGGATACTGAAGCAGAGCAAGTGAAAGCAAGTATTTGAGTTAAGGTGGTTCCTCCGCAACACCCCCACTACGCCCGCGTAATATCAGTAATTTTATTTGGTACTTTTAATTAGAGTGAATACTGAGATTCATTTATCCTGCACTTCTTTCAGGTTAGTACGCGTAGATTCTCGACAACGGTCTCCCGGTAATTGTACGACAGTGTCAAGCACTTATATACTATCCACACATAAATTTGGCAATTATAACTCTTACTTCCAGGTTAACACAGAGTGTTAGAATTATAATTATCATGTCAGCACTTTACCACTTTACTTACGGGTAAACACAGCGCTTACAGTGGATTATACGACTCTCAAACATACATCCCCCTTCAGAGCCTACTTCCGGGTTAACACAGCGTATAGACCCTGGCGGTGAACTATCTACGACGCACCCTTATTTCCGTGTAAACACAGTATATATTGGTGCGTCGTGATTCAATTTCACTCTATTCCTCCTTCAGAGCCTACTTCAGGGTTAACACAGCGTGTAGACTCTGGCGGTGGACTATCTATGACACACCCTTATTTCCGGGTAGACACAGTGTATATTGGTGTGTTGTGATTCCCTTTCACTCTAATCTTTAACACTTTTTGACAATACATTTACTTAATAAATTTATACGTTTATCGGTACCGAAAACAATTAGTTTTATCGGGACGTTATGGAAATCTGAACAGGATGAACTAATCAGGTACAATACAAGAATTACAATTACTAATTAAACGACATTTAATATTACAAGGCCATACCGCGAGCAAAACAATCGAACTCAATGTACTAAGTCAATTAGCAAAATTACCTAATACTTCAATGGTAACTGAAGGAACACTTAATTTGGCGGCACAAATGATTATTTACACCCACTTCGGAAGACTCACATTGACTGTCTGACTGGCCCATTTCCTCAGGTTGCCAATTTAACTTGCGAGTCGTTCTTTTTTACCAATCGAGGTGCTGGTCAACTACACCAGCTCCAGCCTAACCCTTTTTTGCTCATTTCAAGCGAATGATGCTCCACCAGTTCCTCAATCCTGTGCCGTGGTTTTTATGCTTACATCTGTTTTGTTATTTTATGTTGACATTAAATATACACTGTTCGGAATGAAATCAAATATACGCGGTTTATGAATTGAAATGAATGTAAATCTGATCCTTATACTACACGGATGTTTATACCCGGTACTATCTATATTCCTATACAACAATATAATTATTCAGAATTATGAATTCTATATACTAATATAAACGAAATCTAAAATTTATGATCAATATACGTGTTTCACATTAAATAATTATTCAATATTTCGTTACAAAGTTGACAATCCTTCAGATTTGAATATGATTTTCATTTGACATTTCCACAATTGCAAGTTTCGACCATCGAATTTTTGAATATTGATATTCTCCATCTTGTCTATTGTCTTGCTGGATTGGAGTCTCTGGATTACAAGGATTCAGCAAATTTTCACACTGACAGTGAATCTAATGAATATTTCCTTTTGATTTAATTATTTAAAAATATGAAGGTGCACTGTGCACTAATTTCCATTTCTAGTTTGCGTGACCCAGGCCCATAACCTGTTGATATTTGTTAGAAAATCGTACTCCTAATATGAATCAATTATTCAATTGAACTTTTTATTTTATAGGAAACATCTTCATTATAATTAATGATTACCTACATATCTTACGTTACAACAAAACTAAGTGATCATAGCAATCTACAACATGATCAATAGAATATCTTCAAATGCAGTTCGACTGACAATATTCCAATACTTTCTTGAAATGTGTTTCCTTATATATATTAGATCATCTAAAACATCTGATAAACATCTGGGTGGAAAATAGTGTTTTTATGAATTGTTGGAAAAATTCTATTGTCATTCCGCTGTCAAAAAATAATTCACCTTAGGATTTAAAAGATCTGCTCAATGAGCATTATGCCTGCTATGTTCAAAATTTTCGAAAAGTGTTAGAGAGGCTGTTGCGAAAACATCTTAACGCAATAATTTACTTCCGGAATTTCAATCACAGTCACTTTTGCAAAATTACATGAAAGGGAGATAACAGAGAGTTATTCTGAGGAAACAGTTTCTAGTTCTACCGCTTTGTCTGTGTCGTTCTTCAGAGGTCAATCTTGGGGCCACTACTATTATACTCGATGTACCTATACTCCATTTCTACAAAGACGATTTGCAATTGTATTATCCATTTTGTACAGCCTGCCTTACTCAAGCATTATATCAGTAAACTTGGATTTATATAGATTGGTCTCATTTTCAAGTTACTTAATACTAACAAATTTGTTGTAATTCTATTTGAGAAAAAACAGGACCGATTAAAGGTCGTCAATGATTTACACATTGCTTCGAATAATATCGAACTAAAAATTGAAAATGATGGTAAAAACTTAGGGCTAGTTTTGAGATACTAATTCCGTTTTCAAACACATATAAGTTCTTCATCACACAAAACTTTTAGCCATTCCGCGGTAAATCAGTTGTGAAACATTCATTTGTAAGAGTAAATGTTATAAGTGTAAGATGGGCGATTTACCTGCAGATAGGGTTAATGCATCATGCATCTAAACCTTTTTCTAACACTTGTATTGACTATGTTAGTTTATTTTTTATAAAAAGAACATAATATACCGTAAATGAACTAAAGACTCGGTGTAATATCGGGACACTGATGGAACTATTCATGTGCATGTCGTCTTCTTAGAAGTGCTGTTCGAAGTGTACTTCCATTGAACTATGAAAATTTAGATTCTTAGAACATTTTTCTTGGTTAACATTTGTTCCATTAAAACTTTTAAGGCTTTCAAGGTCAGATGTACGTTTTGTTTATTTATTTGTCTATGTGCAATTAGTTAGTTTTCTCTGTTTCGAGAACTATTGTTCTATGGAGTAGTTTTAGTTTATAAACTATGAGGCTGAAAGAAAAAAACAAGGTTTGTTATCGTAGGTACCATTTGAAATAATAATATACTTGACAGTTAACGAAAAGTAATTTCCATTAAAATTGAATTCAGTGTTTAAAAAATAATAATTCAGTCCATTGTGAGCGATAGAAAATTTTATTCATATTGTAAAATTAAACACTACTATGTTAATATCTTATTATAAGAGTAGTTGAGTTCTGTGTTTGATATCATTTCAATTTGAAATTTCCGTTACTCCAGTTTCGGCGTTTACGCCATCTTCAGACGGTATTCGAATACCTTAAGTTCATTTATGAAACATATAATCGTTCAATTGTATGTTTTGAAAATGAACTCATCAAGTTTGAGATTGCGATCAATGTTTATTAAATAAATTCAATGATAGTTAACGAAGCGATAGTTAACTATAGCTCTATAATGGGATATCACAAAGTAATGGGCAATTCAATACAAGGATTATATCGGTGAAGATTCTATACTCCCTCGACATATTTAGGTCTACTTATCATCATGAATTATTACCAAGAACCAAACATGCATTTCAATTAAAATTCAATATTCATTACAATCATTATTATCCTCTAATTTAAGTTTGAGCTTTGGAATTATAAAAAATCAAAATCAATTCCAAATAGTTTCCAATAACTATTGAAGATTAGTTAATGAGTAAAACGGGAATTACGATCGATATAGTATAATTTCAATGTTATGTACATACTGTTTTTTTATTGCAGATTTGATATGAGAGTCATTATATAAATAATTGAGTGTTCACTATTTCGTGTAGTTCCTTTATCGTAGGTATTTAGTATTATTAAATATATCATCAATTAGGTATGAAATTTCATATATTACTAATAAACTAGAAAAATATGATCATTCTTCAGCGCTTTTATGAGTTTTCCCATGCCCAACTGTTAGATAGGATTAAGTGGACTAAAATAGAACGAGGTGTCATTGATAAACATGAACTGCTTTCCGATTTTGAAGTTTCTCAATCGGTGTACTAAAATCTACATTTTGTGTTTTATACTCTCACTAATCAGAAACGCCACTGCTAAAATTGTACCGTGAAGTGCACCTTTACAATTCCAATGATTATGAATGTCATGTGAATGTAACAAAGATGGTTCAAAGAACTATAACTGGAACAGATTTGGAAGATTGGCGAGGCAATCAATTCTAGTGGAATTCTCTATAGAAAAAGAGATATGCTTTCACTGAAGGTCAAAAAGACACCCCTTCTTAAAGTTACAATGATGAGCATCTATAAAAGTAGTTACGTTTTACTATTCTGTCAGTGTTCAGTTGTACGAGATAAAAATGTTCAAGGTAAGTGGTCCCTCCATAGCATTATGAAAGACCTGAAGGATTTACATAGAACATATAGAATCAATAATATGATATATAGATACGAAAGCTATCTTGGTAGCATGATTAAATTAACATAGTACTCAACCATAATGTAGTAATTTTACTGTGATATATTGTTCGCGATAACATGAACATTTTTGAATGAAAACGATTGTGTTAGCTTCATCCAACATGCTACTCTTAATCCTTTAAGCTAATTTTGATAGTTAATTCGTTACATTCAACCTCTTGTTGAATTTAATAATATGCATATTCTTTTGCAATGTTTATTATCTTTATCAAAATTGTGAATTCAACAAGAATAATTTCAAGAACATAAATAAAAGAATATACATATTTGATTTTCCTCAATTTTGAAAGATAATAGCAAAGTTTCTAAAAAAAATAAAAATACTATGAATTGAGGATTTCTGTTTCAGAAAGAATTTTGAATGAGTTCATCATATTTGGAAATGATTTGTGATCGAGTCTCGGAGCATAAATTGATATTTTCCAATTGCAATGATATAATATTTTCCTCGTTTAGTATCAATTTTTATTGAATTGTTCGTTCATTGTTCGAAAAGAACGTTATTATTGATATTTTTACTACTTAGCCCATTATAATATGCATCTCTTACAAATCCCTAAGTACCATCGTTAAGCATTAAACTCGGAATACAATATATACCATGTTTGAGGTGACTAACACCCTAGTTGCTACTTTACAAACAGTTTGTTTATCAATAATTTCCAGGCCCTTAGAATGAAGTATTATTCCTTGTCATTTTGTTCAAAAAATATAAATTTATATTCACAATTATTTTTTTTTGTGAACATACTTGATAGAACAATATGTTTGCCACGATGATGATCTTGGCAGGTGGAAAGTATGTTTTTACTTATTTTCGGTATATTTGCAAGAAAGAGCGAGATAAGAAAGCGTCATACAATACCTACTTTGTCATGACAAAGCTGGTAATTCATTTCTCAGGCATCTCTATTGAATCTAAGGTTATAACTCAAGTTATGAATGCATATTAGTTTTCGATATTTCTTGAACTATTCTAACAATGTGACCAATCTGTTGGAATAACTTATCGGAAATGTCTAACTACCGACACTCTTTTACTCCTGTATTATTTTATCGATTTCCATGTGATATTATCATTATTATAGTAACAGGCTTTTCCCAGAGCCTTTTACGTTGTTAAATTCTAATACAATAATTTATTATTCATGAATCACGTGTTACTTGTTCTTATCAATATATTTTCTTCCACAAGTAAAATAAACATTTTTATACAGAATGCAATTGTGGACCTAAAGGTAACATACAGCACCACAATCCTCTATATCATCCTTGTGTATATTAGAGGCTGATTATGTATATTGAATTCGGTATAAATGACATAATTTTAAAAATAATGATCTGAGTACCAGTATTATGCAAATGCCGCCGACTTTAGCAAACTTTTGAATTATTTATTTAATTTTCACGATTCAATAAAAACGAGTACCTACATCATTATTCAGTACTTTTACTTAGCGATCAATGTTTTATTTTCAAATTATCCAATTAAAATATTTAGTATAAAATATTTATTATTTTCGAAGTTTTGCACTTGGGCGAACTTAGCCGACTACGCGGGTAATAGCGCAGGGGTGTAACCTTTTTTGTTTTTGGCATTCATGTAATTATACTTTGTTAATTGAAAATTGACGGGTAATACTGCCTAAGGTGAGCAGTATCAACCATCTTCGCCTTTTTGCTTACAATATGTTTTTCTATGGTGATTTGTTAAAGATATCATTAAAACCGATGAAACGTTGAATGAGAAAATGAATAAGTAGCATAACGAGCCAAAAATTATTAATTTCTATCAAAAAACATGGTTATTTTGAGCAGAGAAATAATTACACCAGCGACACATCCAACGACATGTTTGTCTGTAAAGGCAATGAAAATGAATTCAAATGTGCGTTCGGCTTCTCTACGGCTCTAAGCAATAACATGTGACTTGAATGCTGCCAAATCTACTGCTTCTACGTAATATTAAGATTCTTACGGGAGTGAGCGGTATTATATGCAGGGCAGCAATATCCACTTTCCTCCTAATAGTTACGAACCATGAAAGAAAAATTCAGGAAAAATTAGTAACACGTGAAAAAAATATTATTTTATTGCAATTTGATAATATCAATTTATGGTCCGAGACCCGATCACAGATATGGCGAACTGATTCGACATGACTGATTGTTTCTGAAACACATATCCTTCATTCATCGTTTTATTTTTCTCGAAACTTTGTTCTTATCATACTTTTATATATAAAAATTAAAAAGAATAATACACCCCCGCGTCGAGGAAAATCGGTGAGTAATTGATTGAAATTGATATTTTGCAAACAATTGAATCCACTATGTAGATCCAGTATACTGCGCAACACGAGATTCACGAATCTACTACAAGCCAGGGTGAACATTTCTTCTGTCCACTTATTGTTGAGAGAACTCTGTTCAACATTCTTGATCACAAGAAAGAACTGAGCTACAAAACAAGAGTTTGATCTGAATTTATATGTTAATTGGCTAAGCCGTTTTGCAGTGCAGGATTACTCAAGTGAACATGTTCATAAATTTTATAAAAGAATTAATATGAGTCAAAAGTATAGAAACACCATCTATAAAATATTACCGCAAGGATCAAGAGCATGATACTTCAGCTCATATAATGTATTTTACTTTGGGGCATTATCATATCCAAGCGAAATAAACAAACAATGTGTTAATTTAAGATCTTGTGTTATAGCAATTTTACATTTTCAGTATCTTTCTGCAAGTGTGCTACTGGCTTTAGCTACAGGAGAGCCTCCTTCATATGCAGGTATGTGTGTTCAGTGAATTGTTCTGCTAATATTCCTAGATCTCGATTTTGATGAATTCACGATATGTAGAACCAGCTGGTTGCATTTAACGATTTGAGGTAGGCTTCATCATTCCATTCTTCCCTTTTAAGGAAGGATATCTTGAAGCTTTTCGTCAAGCGAAGGCCTTTCAGGTGATCTGATTGGTAGTATGTGACCCTTGTTAAATCTTTTCAATACTTCGGTGTTTAGACCTCCCAAAGAAATCCTGTTGTGGTTGTTGATAGTTATCCTATAGACTCCTTTGCCTGTAACACTAAAATGGAGAGGCCGTCTCAGTAGGGGTTCGATACACACACTTCTTTAAATATGAAGAATATTAGAACGAAATGTGTGACAATATCCAAATAAACAACATTGAATCATTTCAAGGATAAGACTATTTTTTTTTAATAATACGTAAAAAAATGAAAAAAGGTTCATTATTTGGCTAAAGTAATATACTAATTTTTTGTGTTGATAGGTTTCAAAAACATTTCACGTTAACTTATGTGTGGCTCTCATATTAGATTACTCGTGGCGAATCATTTGAATTATAGTCTTGAAGGCATTATATCTACATTTATTCACAGGGAATTCTACAGGGCAGTTTCAAAATCTCTTCAGTCTAAAGAGCAATAGCAAATATGCTTCCGATAATTGAAATTATTTCATCACTATGTAATCGTTATCAAACATACATCAATCAGTAAATTGATGAATCTTTCTTTTAACATTTTCGGTCATCCATTTAATTTTGTATTTTATAGTTCTTATACAAAAGTTAACCTTATTCTTACTATTACATTCAATTCGAACTTTGTAAAATTGGATGTAATATTTATTCATTTGCATTCTATAAGAAGCATGGGACTTACTCACTCTTAGTCTATAGTGGTCGAAGTATAGATTCATTCATATACGTATGATACGTTTGGCTATGAACGATGGAAGCAAATGTTGAGTTCTGTCGAGACAGATTTCGTTCATAATCTTAACGATTAAACTGTTCATTATATTGGATCAAATTCTATTTTCTGCCATCTAATTATGATAAATCTATACACCAGTTTCGAAAGTAAACTAAAATTTTCGATATTAGAAGAAATTTGTTTTTCGATTATTTGGGTAAGGTGGATCGGTATTTCGTTATAAAGCTCGTTGTCTGAATTCATAATGATTTATAGTCCAGGAGAAATAAACCAAAAAAATATTTTTAACAGGCTGAATGTTTGCATGTACCTTAATATTACAGCCTTCAATAATGTGAAATTTCTCATCGATTTGATTGCCGCGGGTTGAGTGTTACGCGAGGTCAAACGTCGTGAAAAATAGTTTTTCGCAAATATCTCGAGAACGGCGGCCTTTATTGAAAGAAATATAGACATTATGATTGTATTCGACGGGTATGATGATCATGAAATAAATATCAAAGCTTCAAAGCAACTTCATCGATGTGCTACAGTTTTTTCATCCGTTGATATTCTCGTTTTTTCATCCGTTGATATTCTCTTTGAGGGACCAATGACAGTGCCGACGGGTCAACAATACTTTCTTATTAATAAAATCAACAAACGTCGATTTATTTCCATGATGATGCTGATGTTCTTATCATCGAAATAGCGATAGAACAGTCGGATACGAGTACTATTCTTATTGCTGGCGAGGATGTGGACTTTATCTCCATATTAATTGTTCGAGATCCTCAAGACCAAATATTGTATTTTCAGATGCCTGGCAAAGCGAAGTGGAATTAAAAATGAATTCTTTTGACAGTTTAGCTCCACGCAATTACTGGCTGTGATATGACTTCTGCGCTATTTTGTAAATGCAAATATGATCAATTATGCTGAACTGTTTCTAACAGCTAACAACAGTGCTCTCAATGATATTTTTGAGAATGGCCTACGTTTCCTTCTACAAGTGTATAAGCAAACAAAAAAACAGATCCAATCTATAACTGTGCTGTTTCAAATTTATTCAATTGACAAAACTTAAAACAGCTGTGCAATTGTCTACGCATCCTCCAACTTCTATCGGGCATATGACGAAATACAAATATGGCTAGGAATTGGCGATTGATCCTCAGGACTGGGGATAGGTACTACAAAATAATATCTTAGAGTCGGTTACAACTCTGCTCCAAGCGGCTCCTGATGTTTTACTCAATACAGTATTTTGTAACTGCAAGGCAGGCGGGTCTAATTGTGAATGTCGGAAAGTAAGGTTGAACTGTTCTGTAACCAATGTCATGGCCAATCTTGTATTTACATGGAACTTTTTGATATCGATAACGACCTCGATCCATCGTCTTTCCTCGACCAAACTTTGGTGACGGAACAATCGGTATGCGAAAATGAATGGAAGTAATACCATTTAATTTAATATACATTTTAAATGCACATATAAATGCAAAAAATGTGCAATGAATGCATTCACTAATACATTTAAAAAAAACATTCCTCTACATTCTTGGTGTTTTTTGAAACGCTATATCTAATAAGCAATTGTCCCTACAAAAAAAATTCCAAGCAAGCTTCTGTAGAAAATCACTTTAGCTACAAAGTAGCTTTCTATATCATTTTCAAGATGTTTGCGAAAAACTATTTTTCGATACCTTTGACCTCGCGTAACTCAGCCAGGGCCAATCAAATCGATGGGGAACTTTCACACATTATTGAGGGCTATAATACTAAGGTGCATGCATATTCAGCCTGTTACATTACTTTTCCATGTAAAAAAATAATATCAAACCTTATCGGATGCCGGATGGCTCCCGCTCATTTTGGACTTTCGCTAAAGCAATTGGTAGAAATTTCACTCCCAGTTCATTCCCTCCCCTAACCAAAGATGATGAAACACTGGCTACTACACCACAAAAAAAGCCAACCTTTTTGCTAGAATATTTGCAGCAAATTCCACTTTAGATCCACAAGGGAAGGACCTTCCTAATATTATTGCCATGGACAACCATATGTCTGAAATTGTCTTTCGCCAGCGAATAATTACGCGCATTCTGCTCGATCTCAATTCCAAAAAGGCTATGGGAGTAATGTTGAGATGTTTGGCGTTTAGTTCCCGAACATTCGCTGAAGCTCTTGGATTCTATCCAAAATATAGCTATTCTTCTGATTGATGATGCCACACTTACAAATTCATTGACCTTTCTATAACATCGTGAAAGGTGAGCGATCTCTCCATTTTCTATAGATATTTTCATGGTCAGCTCAAATTAGTCAAGCCCGAGACCTACCGAAATTCTCGCTACCCGACTTCATTTTTCTATCGAACGGCGAAGTTTTGGAACTCTATGCTTAGTCTTTCCTTATACCTATAACCTCCAAAGCTCCAAGAAAAATTCAAATTCCTATCTCCTATCCCAACATTCCTCCGCTGGCTCACAAGATGTTCTCCGAACATTATAGGTCTTCCTCTCGTGTAGTCAATGTATAGTATATGAAATAAAACAACACATCAAATTATTATCGTTTCATTCATTTTAAAGGTCATAAATTATCTTTTATTCAACTTTTGAAATTAGCAGTTGGTAGTCATGTTATTATGATGACGTGTACGATGACGGACCTTTAATGGTAATTTTCTAGATTTCACACATTTAGAATAAAAGAAATAAATTGAATTTGTTTGAATCCCTAGAAATGAATAAATATAAGAAGTCCGATACCCTATTGAACGATCAACAAATACTTAATAATTATCCCTTGTTAAATTTGTGTAATTTTATTTTCCGTTTGCTACCAGTTTATCTTTTAATCCCTCAAAGCGTTGAACCCCGTTAGGTAAAATTTCAACAACCATCTATACTAGTATTATCATTAAAGTTATATATCAGGTAGCTCTTTTTTAGTAGGTTAGTACTTTGTAAAATAAGCTACCGTTTTAGCGAAACTATAGTTAGATTTATTTATTAAACTAGTGAAAATCGAACTTTTATAGTGATTTTATTTAAGTTTCGAATGGATTTTCATCACGTGATGGCTGATTCTATTCAATTTTTAGAGATAAAATATTCTGTTTGTATAAATCCTGATGAAATCAATAATTATCTCAGTGTTATTGAAATATGGACTGACAGATTAATAGATAAAAATGCAGTGAAAGTTCGGAACGAAAAGAAACAAACTATCTAAATGATCAAACGGTAGTTTACTCATGTTACTTTTACATTCATTCTCGACGAGACTATTACTTTCCACGCTATGTGCAAACATCAAAGTCATACAACCGAGAAACTCATGTATTGTGCGGTAGATAGGACGGCCTTCCCTCGAACTGACAAATCGAAAGGATAGACGAAATTGTTTTTGTGTAGTCTGTATTTCTATGAATGATAATCAACGGTTACAAATACTATGCCTCAAATACAAGAATAAATAGTTAGTATATTTATTGTTGTATGTACTTATTAGTCTACTAGTTATTTCCCGGTAGAATCAACACCATAGTGATGTAAATATCGCAATTAAAGAGGTTAAACAAATTAAATTCAAATACATACGATAAACTGATCGGATATTGGGCCACGTTGTTATATAATTGACATCTAAGAACGCTTTGAAGAATAGAAAAAATCACTTTTCAAACGTGATCTTTTCAATTCTTGCCAAGTTTTGGTCAACCTTATGAATCCTAACCAAAATTTCTCTATAGTCTATAAGCCTAGAGCATTAGCCTCAATTATATGCAAATCTATTCGAACTCGCTAGTTCAATCTGAACGTAACACAAATTTACACTCTGACAACAATATATCAATAATTGTCATTTATTATTCTATAAGAAAATTGTTTAACTAAAGCTGCTTTTTTGTTGGCAAAACGTTTGATATTGAAGAAAAAGTAACCAAATTAAAAAAAAACAATTGTGTTAATGATAAAATTAATTCCAATCATTTTAATAATCTGATTCAAACTTAACCAAATTCAGATATTTTGAATTACCACTTTCTATTTCATATTTAATTGAAACTAAAGAGATATGTATTATCTGAGATGTTATATTTATGACATTGACAACTTAGAAATTAAATTCCGTAGTTATCTTACACTTCATTAGTTGTTAGTAATATAATATGAAATGTAAATCATAGAATAGCTAATTCATAAAATAATCATAGTTATTTAGATTTGTAAAATCATAGAATAGTATCTTAAGAATTATTAAGCTAGATTCAATCCGTTTCGAGTAGATCAATTTGATAATTAGCCATACATTACCCTTTCACACACAACCGATCAAATGTTCCTTCATCATAATCATCATCACTTGAGGGGAGGGGGCTTAGCCCCCAAATGCACTTAGGTCACTTAACCTATTCTAGCAGGTTTGTGGCCCGCCAGAAACCCGGAATATTGCCAATGCTGGCTTCCATAAGTTCTTCTGGTAGCAGTTTTGATTCTCCGAAGTATTGTTGCCTGTGGGAGGCTAATGCTGAGCATTCCAATATAGGATGTGAGAGGCAGTTTCTTCCGCTTCTCTGTGTTTCTCACGTATTGGGTCATCTGTCATGCCCATAGTGTAGAGGTGTTTGTTAAGACGACAGTGACCAGTTAGGATTCCACTCATCTCTCTGATGTCTCTTCTGTTCAGAGAAAGGAGTTTCTTTGAGAGCCTAGGCACAGGCTCTTCAATGAAGAGCTTGGCCTGCCTCATGCGTGGTGATTCTCGCCCCAGTACAGACCAGTTTTTATTCAGTTGGCTCAGAAGGGCGAAATCCCCCAATCGTTTCAACGAGGTCTTTTATGTGTGCGAGCATGGATAACGAAAAAGGGGAAGTTATTTTTAAGGTGAGTAATACATTTTGACAAGAGTAACAGTTCTATTCCTCTCTCAAATCAGAATAGTAAATATTGCGTTACGAGAAAAATTATCTTACTTAATAATGTGATTGTTGCCATACTTCGATCCAAGCGCTAGCTGGTGACTGAGCGAGGGACTACGAGTTTGGCGACATGTAAGAGACTCATGTCAAACATAGAGTTCCCAGACCTGTATGTACGACCGTGAATAGGACTCCTTCCTGTGTATAGCCTTTTGTAGCAGTGGTTTATACAACGCATCCGTTATGTTGCGCCTGTATCGCACACGTAGATAGCATAGCTTCAATCCACGGGACAAATGTTGGACTGACTCCATGTTTCTCTGCGGACTATGTTCTTCTCTGCCGTGGCAGAGAAACTCGATAACATACATAGTTTGGTTATGGAGGAGGACAACGTCAGGACATTTAAAATTTAAGTAGGGCTTAGGCATCTATATTCGATGAATCATTAAAAGCATTTAATCTTGCAATTGGTGATAGCTGGTGCATAAATACCTTTTAAATTTGACATTGTCCAATTTGATTATCTAACATTTAAATCTTTCGACCAAGGAAGAAATACAATATATTTCAGGATTATTTGTCAGATTTAGTATTCATAATCAAAATTTTTTAGGGTTTTAAGACATTTTAGGGGCTCAGAAGTTGCAAAAAATTCTATCTCTTATATCAAATTTTTCTGAAATTTTTTCGACTTCATTTCTAATTTCGATTAAGAACTTCTTGAATTCCGGGAAATCATCTACATATTCATATTGATCGACTGTAGAGTTTTGCTCACAAAGTGGTTCTTTTGAAATATGTGAAGCAATAAATGAAAACGTAGATTTTGTTGCTGCTAGACATTTAGCGTCATATTTTGCCTTTTGCTACCATTCGATAATTCATATAAAGGATTATAAATATCTGGTAAATTACTGAAAAATCGTTTTATGGCATTTATTCTACAAGCCTCTTGTATTGGAGAATAGTTTCCGAACAGAAAATCACTTTGAAAAATGTTCCTATCATTGCATTGTGGTCAAAGCATTTGGAATAATTTTTGTCATATTTGTCAGTTTTATTTTTAATTAGAAAAAAATGACAGACTGATTTGTTTGAGATATATCCATTTGTTTGCGAGGAGGTCGGGTGCACTCGATTCTCTTTATGAGTTCGTTTTGCTCAAATTTGATCGAAGGCTAAGGCAAACATCGGTGTCCCCCAATACTCTCCATATACACATATATATAGGGTATTGTGCATGCCCTTTAGTTTAATCACAGGGCCAACGTAGACACCAGAATCTGCGTCTATTTCTGTATTTGACCAAGTGGGCTTAACCTCCTGTATTATAGGAGGTATTGGCTGAGCAGGCACATGCAATCTGCAGTTCCAACGGTAGAGTGTCTGTTCTGGGCAAATACCCCTGTGTGGGCAGGCTTGACCGCATCGTGTGATTATTTTATGTTTGTCTGCTTTGGCCTACTGATGATATGATTTTTTACAGGGCCAAGTAGACCCGATGACGTTCCTTTCATAATAGAAGATGTATAAACCAGTGGTTCTATAACGCTCATGTATTTGAAAAAATTATACATTCAACGTTAACAAAATAAAGAAACTAAATACATAAGGTCACGGTGTGTCTGTAAAACGTGTCAGCTTTGGCCTAGTACAGCAAAGTACACACAAGGCCAATATACACCACACACCATTTTATATTTTTGTAAATTTGCGGTTAAGGGACTTCCTTTGTAAAAA
The DNA here is from genome assembly GCA_958510875.1 of Endomychus coccineus. NCBI lineage: Eukaryota > Metazoa > Arthropoda > Insecta > Coleoptera > Endomychidae > Endomychus > Endomychus coccineus. The sequence continues at coordinate 156,517,838 of OY294067.1, read as the reverse complement.
TTGGTAATAGATATGGGTGTAACTTGGGAGGTACAATACGGAAATAACAACATTTTCCTTGGTGCTCAACGTGTAATTTTTGTACAACTTTGTTTGACTAGAAGATAATTTTATCATTCCTTACCCTCAAAGGTGGCTTGCAATTTAATTAATGCTCAATTTTTGTTCCATTTTGTCATAGTATCAATGACTTTAAAACTACTTAGATAGAAACTTAATTTAACTAATTGAGAAAATCTCGTTTTGGAAGTAGTGGACAGGAGTCTCGAGACCTGTATTAATTAAGGGTATCTGCAGGGCACCAACACAATTTACACACAAAAGTAGAAGCATATTGAAGTAAGACATATCAGATATGAAAAGGCAGTTTAGTTGGTACTAGGATTGTAATTTTGAGTGAAAAATGATTTTGGAAAGAAGATATAATCGAATGTTCCCTCAAAAATCGGAAATTCAATATTATATATCATTTCCGCCTACAGAATTCAAATGTTTTCTACAGTTAGAATTTAAGAGTTTGGCGCCAACTCAAAAAGTTTATGTTTATTGGAATTTCATTCGTATTTGTTCTTAGGTAAGAAATTCTGTAGGTTATAAAACTTATTTTCAATTCTTCGGTGCAACGAAAATAAATCGATAAATGATAAAATACCTGTATTTTTCATAATACCGGTAATGCTGATCCTCTGTTTCAATTAACCTACATGACCGAACAATCAATGCACAAATACATGAGAACAAATACACACATACAAATTCAAATCTTCGAATAATTTGCAACTTTCGTTTATATTACGTACCATACATAATTCTGAAAGTAAGCGTGTAAATCGAAATATAACTAACAACATTATTTACCTAACTAATATTCTATTTTCTCCCAAAGGAATAGGTGGATTGAGTTTGGGAAGCTACAGTGGCGGAGGAGGACATGGATTTGATGGAGGTAGTCTCAGTCTTGGCGACGGAGGAGGCAATAAATTTGGCGGAGCTCTAATCGCGGATCATTCCGGCCTGAGTTTGGGAGATCACAGTAGTTATAATTTAGGAGGAGGTGGAGGAATACCAAGTTACGAGAGTGGTGGCAGTGGCTTAAGTGCAAGTCATGACGGTGGCAGTAACCATGGGGGACAAGGATCTGACTATCACCACGGCGTCAGTATTGTTGGGACCGGACAATCTAAAGGCACAACTTTCGATTTAACGAAATCGCACGGTAATTAATAATAATTAATTATATCGCGATAACAGAATCTGGACAGATCCTGTTTAGTGGGTAACTATTTATTTTATCTTCTATCTACACGAGATGAAAATATATAATGCTCGCAGAACATCGTGTGAGCCAGATGATTTGGGAAACGAGGTAGGCATTGGAATTTTTCTTAAGATTTTGAGGTTATGGGCATCAGGAACAATGTGTTCCACAGCTTCGGCATTCGATAGAAAAATGAAATTTGGTAGAAAGACAAGTCTCGAGCATGACAATAAAGGGGTGACCACCCCGAGCTCGTCAAGTCTACCTACCTGGAATCTTCGTGGTGGAATAGAATACGACATTTCCGATGAGCACCGACCATGGGAATGTGTATTGAAAAGGTAGAAGTGGACCACCGTTCAGAGACATTATAGAGAGGTCAATGCATTCGTAAGTTTGGCATTACCAATTAGACGAATAGCTTTTCTGAATATAGTTTAAGAGCTTCAGCATATGTTTTAGGGGTGAACTCCAAACATGTGAATAGTACTCCAAGACAAGTCGAATCTATCCTTGATAAATCATGAGGAGCGGCTAGAGTGTAAAGTAACTCTTGACACGGAAGATAAACCCAAAATTTTGTGAAGGAGTTTTCGCAATGGACCTCACATAACGTCCCTCACATGAGTGACATAATCATATTTTATTAGACATTGTAGGATCTGTCATCCTGGAGAAAATGCAAACTAAAGTTTCGTTCATGATTTTGGAGCTCTCTAGATATTGACCTCAATGAACTTCACTTCTGAACCACAAAACCAGGATCTCACACAAGTTCAATCCAATTCCATTTTTTATGGACACATAAGATATAATGAAAATAGCTCTCTATAACTGCACAGTGACATATTTTTTCTTCGACTCTTAATACTGTGAATAAATTGGTACAATTTCAGATGTTTCACAAAATTCAGTTCATAAATCGAATGTCTTTGATAATCAACGGGCTTCCATTGCCTCGTTTTATCAATAAAGTAACTCATTTATCATTTGCTTTCCTGATTTCCTGATTCTAGGGATCAGTAGAAATTTCAACTGTCTACATTGATAAAGACGATAATAATACGTTACCGTATAAATATTTTCAAGCATATACTATTTGTTTATGTTAAAGGTGCTGGACATCAAGGGGTATTTGGGGGGAGTTTCATTTCTTCTGCTAAATATGAAAACGCCGGTGGTCATGGAGGTGGTGGTCATGGAGGTGGCGGACATGGCGATAGCAGCGGTCATTATGAACTACACCAACCTGTTCAAGATTTTGCAGCTCATTATACCGACGTATTGGGAGCAAGTGATGATAACTCACATGGCTCTTTATCCTCTTACGGACATGTAAACACTGGTTCTAGTGATTATGGGCATCATCCTGCTCTTTATAAGTAGAGATCGAGATTTGCATTTGATATTTGTTTGTACATAGTTGTTGTTTAATAAATTTAATTTTTGTTAATATAAATTGTTCTTCCTAAAGAATTAATTATCTAGATATAAAAATTGGATAGTAAGATAGAGTATCCTAACAAAGTTTGAACTTAATATTTCGTTTTCCCCCAATCATGCTCCTCTTGTTTTATTAATGAGCCTTACTTTGAACTGTCGTTGAAGCAGATTTTTAAGCTATTGCATAGCTTCTATCGCGGACTTTGAGCGCGGCGACCGAATCAAGAAATTCCGTAACGAAAATAAAACCTAACAAACCCCACTCCGCCTACCATGTAGCTCGGCCGAGCGTTCGCTTAACGTGTATGTTTATGGTACGACTGTACGAAGCTTGCACATATCGAGACGAGCTGCTCCGAAATCGGACGAATACGTAAGCAGCTGTTTGTGAGAAAGTATATAGGTGTTTAGGTATCTATCATATCTTTATAATGCCACACTCACCGCATGTGCGCCCCGTAAGTATACATGTGGTATACATACTGTTGTAGATACTGTTCCAAAAGATGAGGTAGCTATTAACCAAAATAATACTAATGTTACTAATATTATGACTCCGAATATTGAAATAAATATTGCACACGTTAGCGATGTTAATGTTAGGCGCTCATTTGTTGGAGATATTTGTGCGTGCTTATGCAAACTTAGAAATGGCCTACACATAGTCATGGTAGCAATTTACATTTCTCCGAATCCAAAATTGGACGAGGTAGAGCATTTTATTCATCGCACTTTACTGGAGTACACTGAAGAAGGGTCGAATATACTTGGTACAAATGGCAATAAATTTCTACTTATCTTGGCTGGCGATTTCAACATCGACTTCGCTGATAAAAAATCAGAGCGGTTGACAACTTTTCTTTCGGAAAAATTGAATTTGAAAATGAATAATGATCCACAAGAATCCACAACAAAATATGGGACCACCATTGACGCGGTATTTTCCAGATATTTAGAGTATATCAAGTCTCAAACTTATGTTTCTTATTTCAGTTACTATAAACCTATAGTTTCAATGATAAAAATTCCTGAATAACCTACATGTATTGTAAGATAATAAAAATATTTTAAACGATATTAACTTCTCATTTATTCAATAAAAGAAAAAAATTGTTTTCTCATCGGTCACCACGCTCAAAAAGTGTAACTTGGATTAATATCAAAGAAAAAAAATACTGCATGAATAAAAAATATATAAATAATTATAATTGCATAAGTTGATAAAAAATGCTATGCCATAGCTTTACCGCGGCAGTCCCCGAGTGCCACACGTATTTTTTTTTTATTTTTACGGGATACAAACATAGAATGGTACCGGTACCTAATGGTGTTGATCATTCATGTTGTCTGAAATACGTATTATTCAAAGTCACAATTCACAAAGGTTTCCTTTTTTTTGACTAATAATTGAGGTTACATATTACTTCTCAACAATCAACATCCATATTTTATAAACGTATATTTAATATCTATGTTTGTCATACTGTTGTTAACTGTTGAGCCCAACGTCAAATATTAAATGAACAGTTTGAACGTCAGACGAACAGAACGGTGAACGGTAACGACAATATCGAACAGGAAATTCAACGTCAAGTTTACAAATCGAACTTTAAGATCAATCAGAATACGCCTAATTGTGCTCTGACAAATGACAATTTCAGGTATATGGGCTATTTATGTGGTGACAACATCAGAAAGAACTTACACTTGTGGATCTGAAGTGCAATTTGCTTCAAACATTTCAGCATTTCCTAGGCGGAACCTTTCGCAGCAGCACTAATTTTGGAAAGTCTTAGAGTTATTCAAGGGACTGTGACAATGAACGTTCTCTTCCACGCCAAATTTCTACAACTACTTTCTACATTTATTGAATAAATGGGATCGCAAATTTTGAATAAACGTAAAAAAATATTTGAAGTTACATTTTCCATCAACAAAAGGTTTCGTTACTTGTGGGCAACAATTTGGAATGAGCTAAATCTATGGACATCTGATTCATAAGTGTCTATTTTGAGTTATTTATTATTATTAATATTAATGGGCCCCGTTTCTTATAATAGTATGAATATTCAGATTTCACATATTTACACTCTATTGTATCTATTATATCAGAATGAGATATAAGAAAAGTTTTTGTTATGACTAGAGCTCGGGAAATATGCACTTAAAAAACCCTAAAATATGCACAAAAATTAGTTGAAATATGCACTAAAATATGCTTTTATGCATTTAAATATGCAGTTATAAAAAAAGCAGTAAACTTTATATTGAAGATATTTTATTTATTATATGCTAAATTCACAAAAAATATTTATTAAAATTACTATTACTATTACCTACTTATTACTTATTATAGCTTATTTTCTATTACTACTTAACATATTATAACTTATACTATGTAAATTCATTTTATTTATTCATTATCAATATTATCATCAATCATCATTATATTCATGAATAGTTAAAACTATATATTATTAAACGTTTTTCTAAATATTCTAGGGAAAAACTGTGCCGTCTATTGTATAATTGAGGGTTCTACCAGTTAAATAAAATCTTCACAATTTCCCATTTTTATAATATTACTTATATGAATTATTTTATGATAGCCCTCATTTTTCTTCAACACCGTGTAGAATTTTTTATACACTTTGTTGGTTCACCCAAGGTGTTTAACGAAATGTTTCGCTTTTCAAATTTCGTAATTGATTCAGCAATATTTACAAAATTGGTTTAGATAACTGCCAAATGACTTTTTAATAATGGATTTCTTGAAACTTCCATACATTTGTTTATAGCATCTGAGCTATCTACATCGAAATTACAAATGACGTCTCTAATTCCCTCAGAATTATCGGTTATGAAATTTTGAGGCTTTTGTGCACGAGATTTATGCGTTGCAGGGGGGTATTGATCATCTTGAAACTTTCTTTCACATACAATCTGAAAATTGGAAATGAAAAAGTTAACCAATAAACTTGTACTACTTCGCCAGTTTAAGACTTTTGGTTTTCACCTCTATTCAAATTTTATATACAGGATGTAAAATAAAGGACGGTTTCCTCAGTTAATTTTTGATCTTGGGAACAGCGTTAACCAAACACACTGCATATTAGAATTTTATAAAATTTGTTTACCGAAGTGTCTCCTATAAACAATTTTTTAATTTTCATAGTAGCGTTTTTCTTGAAAAAGATCAGAGGTTTTAGTAAAATGTCACATTTCATCATAAAATAAAAAATAACGTATCAATTTATGACGAACAAAACAATGTATGCAAGTTAGTGTCAGGACCTTTGCTAAAAACAATTTTAACACCAGTGTCTTAAAATAAATAGATTTTAGACACTGACAGTACCTATTCTAAAACTTATATTTTAACGTAAAGTTACATTTGGCTTATATTCTTAGAAAAATGTTTGAAAATTAACACAATAACTACTTAGACATAATAATACTTACCGGTTTGTTGCAAACTGTGCAGAATATATGGTTGTCATCAATGATTTTGAAGTCTTTTTATTATTAATTCACTTCCTCAGAAGAATTGATTTACTAGCACTTTGTTTCGACATTATCACACACTTCTGATAAACACTTAAGCAAACAAAACTTTACTGAACTAACTAAAGACAGGACAAAACTAAATCCTAGATTCTTTCCAAACTTCAAATTTTGAAGGTGTGATTTCATTGGCTCAATGACAATAGTTTCCTCCACTTATAAAATCTAAAGTCGATTGCAATTAGGGTATTTTGGTAACACAAATTCTGAAAATTTGTTAAGCTTTCGGGAAAAACCATATTGATTTTATAACGGCAATCGGCTTATCGCTCAGTAGGGTCCATTGTCGTATTATGCTAATACCGCTAATACTGCTAATAATATGGGGTATTTCCGAGAGATACCTATTTCGCTTATTTCATTACCTGTTTCCACAGATGTTTGTCCATATTGAAAATTTTAAATTTTTGCAGAGATTCGGAAATACGCGAAAATAATAAACGCATATGCACTCATAGAATTTATTCAAAATATGCAAATATGCACTTAATACGCATTTTACATATTTCCCAAGCTTTATATATGATTAAACAGAAAAATATGCAAAAATAATTTAAATATAAAAGATTAATAGATAGTTTTATGGACAACAACATATGTTCAAGTCAAATCCTTCAAAACGAAACATTCATTCTCTGAATAGGTAGAGGAAATGGTGAATTAGAAAGTGCCATAAATGCTTTTTTAATTATTTCAAAAATCCTAAATCGTCGGTTGGAAGTAATAAAATATTGCCTCAACTGAAAGTTTAATCTGCTTCTTTTTCAAACTTATTAAATCGAATGAATCAGGAAAACTACAGTGCAGACAACGCAGCCCGATTTGAGTTGCAGTAATAAATAAGTTTTTCACATTTTTCAATATAAACAATACAAATATCTACCCATTACAAATAGATTACAAAATTATAGCAAAAGAAACCATTACTTGGTGGGCGAATATTTATACATGTGTTGATAAATATTTAATACTTGTGAACAGAAAAATTTTAGCACTGCTACCCTCACAACGTACATACTCCCCTTAAGCTTGTAAAATTCCAGTTACGACTCTTGCTGGCGCTTATCTTTTAAGCAAAATGAAACGATACAATGCTATCTTGAATTTGATATTCTTTTTGTTTTCTTATGATAAATATCCATAGTCCTTACTGTTATCATTAACTTTCTATCTAAAAACAAATCTCTATGTAAATTATTGGACATTTTTTCCCTAGAATTATAATTTAAGAGAAATGGGTGAGTTGTTACATTTATGCTTCAGTTCTTTGGAACTTATTTGCTGATTGTAATCAAATAAGTTTGAGGATCATGTATGATAGCCAACAATACCTTTGTTTGAAAGAACGTTTTCTTTAATATTGGTTCGTTAGGAGTTACGAATTACGCAGAAACAGAAATTAACCTATATTCTTAATTATTAAAGAACTTTACTGAATTTGTCAGCTTAGAAATTGGATGGTTTCTTTCTATCAATTTCCATGTTCAACCATATCCTCGCTTCACAGTTTCATTTTACTTGAATTGTTAATATTTTTTCACTCTTACCGGTTCGATTAGAAAATTTATTACGGATAATTAATTGTTTGATTTCTCTTTTAGGGAAACGAGTCTTGTCGAAAAGAAATATGTGGCTTTCCATCATCTCATAAAGCGGAAACCAAAAGTATATTTTCTGAAAGATTAGATCAACATTTTTTTTATAGTCATAATTGGTGAAGATTTTGAAGGGGTAGTTGGTGTTTTTCTCCCCAACTTCTACGCCACTGGAAAAAGTACGGTTTTGAGACGACCATTAGAACCGCCAAAAAAGGTACTCCTGGTCATAAGCAGCTCTAAAGTTGACCGTTTTCGAGAAAAATCAACTTTTATGTTGGAAAACATGGTCAATTCTTACTAATTAAACAAAATTTATTCAACCGTTAGAACAAGTAACAAAACCGAAAAATTGACCATGTTTTTCAACATAAAAGTTGATTTTTCTCGAAAACGGTCAACTTTAGAGCTCATGACCAGGATTCCTTTTTTTGTGTAGAAAACATTGGCGGCTCAAATGGTTGTCACAAAACCGTACTTTTTCCAGTGGCGTAGAAGTTGGGGAGAAAAACACCAACTATCCTTTCAAAATCTTCACCAATTATGACTATAAATTTTTTTAAATCAAACAGAACATAGTTTACTAGGAGTAGAAAATGCTTGCAAAAGCTGTTTTCTGTACGATAAACGGTTCCGGAGATATTCGCAAAAAACGAAATTTTTTTTTCAATTTCAACACCTTGTATCTCAAAAACTGAGCGTCTGTGCATATATGTTATCAGGATTTTTCTTATCAAAATCAAATTTTCTATCGACTGTTGAAGTTCTGCTACTAAAACCTGGGACACTCTGTATAATGACGTCAATGCGGTTTGCCATAACAGCTCAATAATCAAACTAGAAAGATATGGGTTCCGTGGAAACGTACCGAAGTGATACAGAAGTTTTATTTCAAATATTAAACTATGCATTCAAATAGGAGTTGGATAGGGTATCACTAAGTGAAGGTGCCACAAATCAGATCCTTATGGACTTATTATTTTCAAAGTTTATATAAATGATAAAAACAAGAAATTTTTCCTTGTCAAATATCACTCTATTTAAAAGTACGTTGATTGCAATTTCAAACTTTACAGTTCATTATCAAAACATGCAATGAGAAAACACTGGACATCATAGTATTTATACGAAATTTACAATGAAGTGAATCTATTCTGAGAATTAATGGTACACAAAGCTACTGAGGTTAATCGTGTTGAGATAGTAAACGGAAAGGGATTAAACTCTCAGTAATTGATTATATAAATGATCTATCTTTATAAGTTGAGGGAGTTGAGTGCTGACGGTATAGTAATTTATATTGTGGGAGAGTCTTGGGAACCTGAAAGGGCTGAAGCAGAAAAATTTCTCCAAACCATAAAATCAAAGATGGATTATAATTCTAAACTGAAACTAAATATGAAAAAAATTCCTTTGTATTTCCAGCAATAAAATTGCACAAACTCTCTTCAATGAAATAATAACACCTCATGTAATTATCTCATTGGGGTCAACAGGCAATGATGGTTATCGGAGTCTGAGGGCGATGCTGAGCCAAGACCGTCTGTGCGTGATCAAGGATCGCACCCTGTCAGAGGTGACCCTGCTTTTACTGAATGCAGCAGATCTAGACCGGGAAGTCGATGAACATCCCCCAAGCTTAGGTGTTAAGATACCGTGCCTTTGGAACTGGGCCGAATCTCGGGTGTATCAGGCATTCCATCCATATGAGACTCCAATACTCGTGGGGATCCTATGGAAAAACAAACAAAAAAACCGAAAACAACCCAAGAGAGCTCCTCGCAGAAGTCCTTTTTTCTTTTCCCTCAACCAGAGGACTCCTTACAGGAGTTCTCACATCTCTTTCCACTACCTGAGGGCTCCTTACAAGAGTCCCCATTCCTCCCTTCCTCCCACTACCACCTCGGATGGCTCCCCACAGGGGTCATCTGAGTCCTGCGAGTCATGCCCCAGACCGAGGAACTGACCACACTGATGAATAGGGTGAAAGCTAATCGGCCTGGGATGGGGCTACCTAGCGAGGTCCCATGGGACTGCTACTCCTCCAAAACTCAAGATTTGTAGATGTTTTGCTGCCACCATGTCAGTAAAATTTCTACAAATCAACATCCAGCATGGTAATAAGTCTTCAACTGCTGTGCTGTGTAAAAAGCTCAAGCGAAAAATTAATGTGTCGCTTATTCAGGAACCCTGGGCCTACCAAGGTTAAGTCAGAGACATGACTCAAACCAGGGATACATTAGATTATTGCACAACTGTAGACCGTCCTATAGGCTGCATATTCACTAAAGACGTGAATGTGACCCCATGCCGGAATGCCTTTCCAAAGACCTAGCAGCGGTCAGGTTGAGGTATAACTCTGGGAACTCAGAGAAAGAGATGGTAATTTGTTGTGCATACATCCCTTACGAGTCCCAACATGTTCTTCCAGTCGAGGTGGCCGAATTATGTCGCTACTGTGAGGAACAGGGGATTCTGCTTCTCCTGGGGTGCGACGCGGTTGCCCACCACACAATGTGGGGGAGGAGCGGTGTCAATCTTAGCTCCACACAGCTTGAAATCCTCAATAATTCATTTCACAACTAGAAGGCAGGAGGTTATTGATCTGACCCTTTGCGCTAGGGCAATAGAGATTCAGGTTTCGAAATGGATAGTATCCTTCTCGAATCATAGACACATCATGTTGAATCTATTACAAATGAGCTTCAGAGATTCAGGAATCCAAGGACCACCAACTGGAGCATCTATAAGGAGGAGCTAGGTGGTAGGCTCCTTATGCTTCCGACCTATCACGGAAAAGAAAGGGCGGAGGCAGAGACTGCAGTTGCGGGTCTTAGCTCCGCCATCATCTCTGCGTATGAAGCCAGCTGTGACCTTAGGCAGAGGATCGATGCTAAAGCTAAGAGATCTCGGGGAGTCTTGGATTGGAAAAGCTACAAAGCGGCCCAAAGAGACTATAAAGAAGCCTTGAGAACATCAAAACGAGATACTTGGCAGACTTTCTGCGAGGATTTCAAGGAGATGCCCTCTGCAGCAAGACTCTGCAAAGTTCACTCAAAAGATAACAGAGCCAGAATTGGATCAGTGATTCTTACAAGTGGTGAGTACACCACGTCTCCGGAGGAGACACTGAGACACCTAGTGTCGGTTCATTTTCCTGACTCTGGAGGCAGAGATCTGACAACAGAATGAGACGATGGACATAGTGACAGTCGTAACGGTGACTTTCGTCTATCCTCCGACATAGTCAATTATGACAAGGTGAAATGTGCCATATCCGGGTTCGCACCGTACAAATCTCCGTTCGAAGATGGAATCTTCCCGGCTCTCCTACAAGAGGGTCAGGAAATTATCATCAAGTTATTGATGAAAATCTTCCGATTTTGCATAGCCACTGGCTTTATTCCAAAGGTATGACGGGCAGTAAAAGTCATGTTCATTCCAAAGGCGGGTAAAGCTGATTATACCCAAGCTAAGGCATTCCGCCCTATTAATCTGACATCATTCTTATTGAAGGCAATGGAGAGATTGTTTGACAGACATTTGCGAGATGAACCACTGAAGGCTGTAACAGTACGCCGAGCGTATGTTTTATAAATCTGGAATTACTCCAGATTTAATGTTTCAGGAAAAGTGAATAGGTTTGAGAGCCTATATCACTGCTGAACCTCGTGCTTGTAATAGTCGGCAGGGTATTATTTCAGGTAGCGTTAATAACTCATCGACGTGTTATGTGAAATGAGAATTGTGTATTGGAACTTGCTCGGGTATCAAAGATCTTAGTTGATCCGTCTACCCTTGAGGTTCTTTTAAAGCTGCTAACACTAGGTGTATAGTTCAGCCCACCTAGAAGCTGCTTTCGACTACGATGCCTTGATCCCTTCCAAGGAACCGCCTCGTACAATTACATCTTCATAACAATTCGAGCGTAAATTCTGAAGGTCGCATTCGCTGAGAGGTGATTAGGAATTACCAGTTAAACTCGTTGATCAAATTGAATGATAAATGTATATTGAGTAAAAAAAAATTTGATGCATCACAACAAACGACAAACGAATATAAAATTAGTTCAAAATCTAGAAATGGGAATGATATGAATTTAAAAACTTCTAATTCAGGTTCACCCCAAGTGGGTGCCTGGGAGACTCTCTTAAGAGAGTTGGAATCAGTGAAAGCTAATTATTAAAAACTCCGAATAGTGATCGATTTCGCACTCGATCACGCCGATGATTGATAGAAGATTTAGAATTTAAGAAAGATTCCTCTCTTTCTGGTAACCTGGGGTAAGCCTAACGACCTGATATTCTGTCATATCCCCCAAGTGATCTCCGATAAACGGAATTACAATTATTCACTTTAACTAGCCTGAATGGCTAGAAAGAACATATATTAACAAAATAAACATTGGTGTGCGGAGCGTGATCTGAAGGTTAATTAACCAAATTATAGTATATCGCCGATTCAGAGGTTGAAGTCAATATAACAGTTGTACTTTGGCAATCAAAATGCACTCACCCTGTTGGTCTGATATCACAATTCCCTCTCGAATTCCTTGTAGAAATAAGGCACAGAAAAATTACACATTCGAGTTCTACGTCGGATCAAGTTATGAATGTTATGGAATTGTCACAAGATGATTTTTAAGGAACAAACACTTTCCGCGAAACGCGAAAGACGCGAAAAAGTCCAGCGCTGCTTCAGCCCCAGGAATACATAACCCTTGTTGCACAAATCCTACGTTTAATTTTGCTACACTACTGAGTTGTAACTATGAGCCAGTTCAATACTCCAAACTACCCCTACGCAAGCCACCTACAGCTCCGAGTATCTTTCTTTTACAATACTACAAGCAAAATTTAACGTAGGTTAAATTTAAATAATTTCTTTGTTGACTCATATGAACACAAATTGATAAATTAATTTAATCCCTATAAATTTCGTGAATTTAATTTGTTTAAATTTTGACAAACATGATATTAATTGATTTCAGAAAAATATGATCTTTGGAACAAAAATTAACTTGCATTAAGGTTCTACATAGTCCGGTGGATTGAAGCCATGCTATCTACTATGCTAACATAACGGAAGCGTTGTATAAACCACCGCTACAAGAGGCTGTCCACAGGGAGGTGTCCTATCTCGGCTTCTGTGGTGCCTTGTAGTCGATGGGCTCTTGGAGGAACTGGAAGAGGCTGGATTTTATGCCCAAGCCTGTGGTCGGTGGTGGTGGGTGACAAGGATTGGTATTTTTCAGATCTCTGGACTGTCTGCAGCGGCTTGCATGCATAGGCATATTGCCCCATACTATATGTCTCTGAAGTATAGAGGGCAGGGCGGAAGTTGAGGTAAGGTTCGAAAAAGGCTAGACTATAGATTTACCAAAAATTCCAACAATTAAAAAAAGTTACGTCGTTTGGCCGGAGTGGACTATTGAAAATTAGGGAAACATCGAATTTAAAGCTTGGGTTCTTCAGATTTCTATGGCCGATGTCGGCAGGGTAAACCATATCAATATTTGTTTCCTACACTTTGACTATATCGTTAGAATAACATCGTGTGAACCAGCGGTGGAATGTTGGGAGAGATTATTATTATTATTAATTGAGTGGGGGGGAGGGTATTGCGGCCCCTCAATGCCTAGGCCGAAATCTGTGTCAGGTGTCATCTAGTGGAGCGGTTTCCACCGACGAGTGTTCAGTTGTTCATCAGTCCCCCAAAGGACAGTTCCCAGACGGAAGTGTTCACCATGCTCTCCAGATTAATGATTAACGTGTTACCTAGCGGAGCGGTTCCCACTCACGAGTATTCAAATATCAACCAGAGGGACAGTTTCAGTCTGAGAGTGCTCACTATTCTTCCTCAGGTGAACGATTCCTGAAGAGGTTAACACCAACTTCTTGATATATTATTTAAACTTGGTCCTAGTGAAGCGGTTCCCACTAGAAAAAGTTCACCTGGCTTCAGATATAGGCGGGATCGGATCCCACTCCAGAGTTTTCACCAGGTGCACGAGGTTGACAAACAGCCACCTACTCAACTCCCAGTCGGGACTGGGTAGGTGGTTGATATCCTGAAGAGATTCAGCATTATCTTGTTATCTAGTTTTTGGATCTCCTCAATGTCGCATAGCTCTACCGAGTGCTCTACGTTTCGGGGGATCAGTGCATGTGCACAGAATGTGCATTGATGTTTCGTTTTTCCGTTTGCACCACCTGCACAAAGGCGAATCACTAAGGTGTTGGAAGGTCGTGATGCTGTCCACGTATACTTGTCTATGATGCACTGCATTTGAATTTATTATTATTTTCTTTCAATTTTGATGTGCGGTGTCATTATGTATTATATTTTCTCATATACAAGTAAACACAATGTTTTCAAGTATTATTTACGTTTTAATTAATTGCTATAGCTACTAGTTTACCCTATCAGTGGTAGCAGAACGTGGTTGGAATATCTAGTGGCAAATGGAAAAAGCATATTTAAAATAGTAAGTAAATGAGAAAATAAAAATTTTAAAATAAGCTCGAGTATCAGAAGCATAGAACCGTTGAAAAAATCAAATTACGATACCTGGTGCTTACAAGCACAGGCGATTCTCGTAAGATACGATTTGTGGGAATATGCTAGTGGTGAAAAAACGTTAGCGGCAACTGCGACTGCCGAAGAAAAGAGTGCATTCCTAAAGGAAGACTCAAAGGCAAGGTCAAAGCTACTTTTACTTATATCTCCACCAGAACTTGAACAAATTAAAGGGTGTAATACATCCAAGGAGGTATGGGACAAACTAAAGTCTGTACATCAAAGTTCAGAGCCGGCAAGAAACTAAAGCAACTAGTATTGAAGGAAATGACTCCACAAGAAGATGTGAGAGACCATCTCAGTAATTTTATGGATGTAGTAGGTAAATTAGAAGACATTGATGTCAAAATTCATCCAGAGTTATTAAGCATAATGCCGAACGGCAATTGAGTCGAGAGATGTTCTGCCAAGTCCTGACAATTTAAAATTAAAAATCGTAGAAGAATACGAAGCAAGAAGGCAAACCGAAGCGAGTGAGCCTCAGACTTCAGAAGCATTCTACACAAAGACGAAGAAAAAGGTACAATTTTGCAAGGATTGCAATAAGAAAGGGCATTTCACAGAAGCTTGTTGGTCAAAGAAGAGACCCAATAACCCCAATAAAACTGAAGGTCAAGAAAAGACATATAACATCTGTTTAACAACAGGAACGTCGAAATGTAGAGGCAATTTATGGTGTCTTGACAGTGGCTGTACGTCACATATGACGGGTGATAAAAGTATACTCCATAACTTAATCCCCGCGACTGACACTCTAAAGCTAGCTTCAGAAAAGCGTACGACCGAAGTTAAAGGGAAAGGAAAAGCCGAAATTTATACAAAGGATCGACGCTATAAAATTAGTCTTTCTGACACATTATATGTACCTGTTTTGTAAAATAATCTGCAAGCAAAATTACGGATCATGGCTATAAGGTTATATTTGAAAAGGAACAAGCCAGTGTCACAAAAGGCGGAAAAACTGTATTAAAAGCTAACAGAAGAAATGGATTATACTATCTTGAATTTGATAAACCGGAAGAGACAGCAAACTTCACGCCTAGTGATCAAAGCGAAATTATGAAATGGCACAAGAAATTAGGTCACGTCCTAGCCTCAATGAAAGAGACCTAAAAGAAATGGTTAAAAATAAAATGATGCGAGGACTCGACTTTAAAGAAAAAACTTTGGGTACCTGTGAGACTTGTAGAAAAGGAAAATTTTCCACTGTACCATTCCAAAGTCATGGACAAATAATCTCTACCGAAGTGCTCCAGATAATTCACAGTGACGTGTGTGGCCCATTTGAGAATGAATCAATGGCCGGATCAAAGTATTTCGTAACATTTATTGACGATTATACAAGATACTGCTGTGTATATTTCTTGAAAGAAAAGCGCGAAGTAATCGATAAATTCAAGGAATATAAAAACTATGTTGAACTGTTTCATAAGAAGAAAATTAAAAATCTACATTCTGATAATGGAGGCGAATACAGGTCTAAAGCGTTTGACAAATTCCTCAAAGATAACGGTATAAGCCGAAGACTATCTGCACCTTATACCCTACAGCAAAATAGCTTGAGTGAAAGAAAAATCGGTCGCTGATGGATAAAGTCAGATGTCTGATGCTAGATGCCAATATCCCTGTAAAATTTTGGGCAGAAGCAGTAAACACTGCAAACTATTTGATAAATAGAAGCCCAGCAAGAGCTCTTAAAGGCGATTCCCCATATGAGAAATGGGTACAACGAACACCATCAGGAAATCACCTACACGTATTCGGAAATAGAGCGTTTGTGATGAAAAAAAACCGACGAGGAAAATTCACAGCCAAAGCCACAGAAGGAGTATTCTTGGGATATGCGGAATATACAAAAGGTTTTAGAATCTATATACCCGAAAGGGATGATGTTGTTATCAGCTAAGATGTAAAAGTAATCGAAAAGATGCATTATGGCGGTACTCTTGCTGAGAAACAAGAATATCTTACTCCAGAACCTGAAACAGAACAAATTGAAATTGAAATTCCAGAAAAAAGAAACAAAATTAATGAGAACTTACCTTTTCAGGAACCTAACCCCCTTTATTCCAGCTCTAGTCAAGATCCTGTTGATGAACCATCTCCCTCAAGTGGAAGACCACAAAGAGACGTGAGACCACCAGCATGGACCAAAGATTATGAGTTAAGTCGCTGCGTGACCATGTTTACGTCAGAAAATAATGACGACTGTGACTGCTCTTTACTCACATACGAAGAAGCTGTGCCTGGCACCGACAGACGAAATTGGGAGAAGGCGATACAATCTGAAATGGAATCATTACAGAAAAATATCACCTGGGTATTAGTTGACAAGTCAGAAGCCGAAGGACACAAAATACTGTCGAACAAATGGGTATTTCAGATTAAAGATGACGGTACGTACAAGGCTAGATTAGTCGTACGTGGATGCGAGCAGAAAGGAAACCTGGATTTCGAAGACATTTATAGCCCAGTAGTAAGTCAATCTGCATTAAAAACTTTATTAGCAATTGCCGCATCTAAATCTTACTACTTCATGACATTTGACGTTAAGACAGCTTTCTTATACGGAGAGTTAACATATGAAGTTTATATGAAATTACCTGTTGGCTATGAGACTGACTGCAATACTACTGAAGTAGTTTGCCGATTAAAAAAATCGTTGTATGGATTAAAACAAGCTCCATATACATGGAACAAAACTTTCACCCAAGTGATGTTTGATTTGGGATTCAAGACAATCAAAACAGATCGATGTGTTTTCATACACGAAGATGAGTCAATAATAATCAGACTATTCGTTGATGACGGACTTGTCATAGGAAAAGACAAGAAAAAGATCGAAGTTGTTTTGAAGAAACTTGAAACCAAATTTGAAATGAAAAATAATGAAAATCCAAGTACTTATCTGGGTATGGAAATAAAAAACTCAAAAGAAGGAAGAATTCTTACTCAGAGATCCTACATAAGTGACGTACTGGAAAAATACAACATGAAAAATGCCAAACCTTGTGACACGCCCGCAAGTAGCGATTCAAAGTCGATACAGGAAACTGCCCAGGAGAAGGAATATCCCTATAGGGAAGCAGTGGGAAGCTTACTGTACCTGTCTACCAGAACCAGACCAGATATCGCACAAGCGGTCAATCTAGTTAGCAGGAAGGTCGAAAACCCTACTAGAGAAGACGTCACAAAAGTCAAGAAAATATTGGAATATTTAGTGGGAACCAAAGAGAAAGGCATTTTGTTCAAACGAAACAAACCGATAGAGAACATCGATGCTTACAGCGACTCGGATTATGCTGGAGACCCATTGACGCGAAGAAGCACTTCTGGCTCCGTGCTAATAATAGCCGATGGACCAATATCATGGGCATCCAAGAGGCAGCCTATAGTAGCGCTATCTTCGACTGAAGCCGAGTACATAGCCGCAGCAGACTGTTGCAAAGAGGCATTGTATCTCAAATCTCTATTACAAGAAATAACCGGTTTGGACATGAAAATAAATTTGCATGTTGATAATCAAACTTCGATTCAACTTGTGAAGTCTGGATCCTTCAACAAAAGGTCGGAGCACATAGACGTGCGCTATCATTTTATACATGAACACTTCGTGCATGGATTAATAAATATTAGCTACTGTCCTACAGAAATTCAGTTAGCTGACGTAATGACAAAACCATTGTCAAAAGTAAAGTTTGAAAGACACTGTGCAAGATTAATGCATGTATAGAAACGTGTCTCGGCAACATGAGTGAACATCAGGAGAAGGTGTTGGAAGGTCGTGATGCTGTCCACGTATACTTGTCTATGATGCACGGTCCATGTTCTGTCAGTATTTGTGTCAGCAGTGTGGCATCGGTTTTAAACATGTTCCTCACTTGCTGAGACCATTCTTCACTAATGTGCGGTCCAAGAAAAGCTTTCGACTGTTTACAACCGTTCACTATGTCACGGGTCGAAATGACACTAAGAGTCATTACCTGATTTCGTCGGTTTGTTTCAAACTTTACGCAATATTTCAATTATCTCTGTATATTGGTGCATTGCAATCTTACTGATTAAGGAGCGTTGGTTATAGTTACTAATTTGTTATAATAATAATATCAACTTGTTTCATTCAACTGTATATTACATAGAATCTCATACTATATTGTACCATAGTTTAGTTTGTATAACATACTGTATAACCATAATTCTATGTTTCAGAACGGCACTGTCATAGAATTCAATTCGTTCTTCCTATTTCGATGTATTGTAACGAAGCTTAAATTTTGAAAGATTATTTGATTTAGATCGGGCAATAAATACGGAAATGTAATTTCAGTTTGAACAGTTCATTATTTCAATAGATATGAATGAATTCTGAATGTGTATTCCGTGATTGTCACTTTTCTAAATCTCCGTAATTTCAAATAACTATAATTATTCAAATAGATGAATCAAATTCATGTCCGTTCAAAATTGCATTTCATTCCGATAAAATATGTTGCAAAAACAGGGGCCTGGAGAGCTAACGCATCAAACTTTGTGCAGCCTTATGTATAAAAAGGGCGAACAACCTAAAAACTCCGATAACTCTTGTTTAGTCCGCCGGGAAGAACTGGTGTGATATCATGAGCGTGAATTTTAGATCTAAAAAGTAGCGTCACTTTTAATCATTGTTCGGGGCATAAGTAAAAACCATTGGCACAAAAATAAGGATTTGGTGGAGCAGACCTGTCCAGAACCTCGGAAAACATATAAAAGCCGTGACAGTCAACAGATCGCTCTCTTTTGTGATTTTGCATTTCAATAAGTACAGTTACTCTTTTGTGCTCTTTTTGGTTATTGTGATTTTTCAAGCCGTACAATATCTCTTGTATTTTTGAATTTCGATCAGTGCAGTTACTCTCTTGTGTGTTTTTGATTTTGATCAGTAAAGTAGCTCTCTAGTGTTTTTTTTGAATTTATTCGAGTGTGAGTCAGATATTTAAAACTGTGAATTAATAATAGTTTTCCGTGCAAGTGAATTGTTTCAGAAGGTAAATGATAGCAAATAAGTTTATATTTTGAGCATTACGATATATTGATTTCCGTAATTTATGATTGTTATTGTAATTGGTGAACGTTTGTACGATACCTGGGTTCTGTAAGTAGTATTCAGTAATTTGAATTGGTGAATTTGAGTTTATCCTAGTTTATCATAGCTCGAATCGCGCACGATTTGAATTCGCGCGTGAATTGAAATATTCAAGTAATTGTGTAGTGTGTATAGAGTGTGTATGTTTGAACGACAGGGGCGTCTTTGGGTATATTTGTGCACGCCGGGCTGATACCGGAAGTATAAGTATATCATAGACGACCAAACCGCCAACAGTTTGTGCACGCCGTGCTGATACCGGAAGTATAAGCTGAGGGTGGTTGTGTGATTGTGTGACGATTGAGAATCGTAATAATTCCCTTAATACTATGAGAAGTCCTCGGCCGTGGATATAGGGGTTATTGCAGATAAGATAATTAGGGTTTGTGCACACTGTGTTGATACCGGAAGTATAAGCCCTAATTGTTTAGGTTCCGAATCTGTAAAGTGTATAAAATCTAACACTGTCACACAATTACCGGGTACTCCGTGAAAGTTAGTACAAGGGTGGGTGAGATGACAGAATAAACTCAATTAGAGTAATTAACCGAAACATAGTAAAATCTGATATCGTACAATCGGAAAACTAGTGCAAACAATATTTTCCGAACCAACCGAATATATCGTAGTGTGATTTGAACATTTCATTTATTAGTGCTGCTATCTAAAATTTACCGCATACCGCTCATTACGCTGAGACATGTTTGATTCGTACTTTTCCGCAAATTGATCATTCTGAATGATTCATCAACCGTTCCCGTACCGCTGAATTAAATTTAGCGACCGAACTTATCGTAGAGTTGACTTCTTGAAAGAGTTTTCATTTACCGTTTGAGCTTCATCACATTTTCCGTCTGGGTGTAATTTTGTGAAATAATACCGTTCAATTGCATTTAAATTGATTATTCTGAAAGTGTACTTGTTAAAATCCTTATATATTTTAATATTTGGAATTCCCTGTTTTATTAAATTATTTCTGCTCCATCTTTAACGAGCTAAGTTATAACCAGGTATCAATTGTAATTAAAGCCTACAATTTCGATACTGTTTTCTGCCCATTGGACTCTGGTTATACTTCACTGTAGCTACCCTAGGGACAAGGCTATCTTTAGATAGCATAGTGACAAGCCTTGTGGAGAGGACCCTAGCAGAGGTCCTCAAAAGGAGTTAACCTTCAGAAAATCTGGCGCCCGAGGATTCGAAGCTTACCGCAGTAAGCAATTTACCGAAAAGCGACAAGGTCACGTTATAGTATCGGTTCACTGAAATTAGGTCAAGTTCATTGTTCATTGTCTTTTCTTTTTTTTTGCAACTTAGCTTTCGTATGTGTCGGTCATAAGTTATTACGCAAGTTATGATTGTCATATTAATATAAAACTGCATATGTAAACGTTATTTCTGAGAACTTGGATCATTATAATATTATATTACACTGAGTTGTAAACAGATTTGTTCAACATGTTTTTAGATTAATTCATTCTTATTCTAACATCGAAAAGAGTCACATGTCTTTAAATTGTGAATTAAATAAAATAGTTCATTTTTTTGAAAAACGTTTTTGGAAAGCCCTCACGTAATTGGCGCATTCGGTAGGATATTACGTTGAGGGTAATTTCGAATCGACGGAAAAACCTGTCCGTTTTAACGTTTAATCGACGTAACAAATTCAGACTTTCCAAAATTGCAAAAAGAGTGAAAGATAGTGTTCGTGCTAACATCGCCGTAGCTGTCCACAACTCACCACACCTCTAGTGAAAAGAACTACATCGTCCCTTCATATTGGAGGAAAAACTAGTATAGGAAGACCTGGGAGACAGACCAACATAGCTGGTTCCTATCGGCATTAGTCGTAAGGCAAGATGAAGATGAATTATTGAAAGTGCAAATCCTTTCTAATTCCTAATCATCATTTTTGTTTGAAAATAGTTATAGCAACAAGTACATATTTCAATTAATTATACTAGCTTATGCTTACAAACGACTTAGAAGATTTAGTAGATATATTTTTAAGATTACACCTAATTGAACCAAAATATTCTAATATGGCTCTAAACATCCCTTTGATGAGATATCGAGCTGATCACATACCACCCTTTGACGGTAATCCGAAACAGCTGAGTAGATTCTTAGCCGTGAGTGAAAATTTTATCGAAAATTTCCAAAATGTACAAAACCCTGCAGATGCAATTAACGTTCGCATACTTGACACAATTTTAAGTAAGTTACGAGATCGAGCAGCTGATTTAGTTTATAGTAGAAATGAAATAACTACCTGGGCAGGAATAAAAAATATTCTTACAGTAACGTTCAGTGATCAGAGAAGTATCGATTGCCTGATACAAGATTTAATTTCTATAAGACCTTTGAAGAACGAAGCACCCATACAGTTTGGCATACGCATTCAAGACGCACGCAGCCTCTTATTTTCAAAATTAAATACTGAAATTATTGATCCAGCCGAAAAAGAAGTTAAAATTAAACATTACGACGAGTTCGCTCTGAAAACTTTCATTAATGGTTTACCTTACAATCTTCAACTAATTGTTAGATTACGAAATACGAATAGCATAGAAAATGCTCTTGCTGTAGGTAAAGAAGAAGAAAATTTCATTTACTTTAAATCCGGTCAGAGTACAAACTCATTGAACAATACTTACAAACCACAAGAACGGACTTATCAATATTACCAAAATCCCATACCCAATACATTTATAAATCCGTCTATAACCAAACCCTTTGTTAATGTTCATCAGGATACCACACCAATGCGTATAACTACACAGTTGCAGGGATTTTCGTCATTCCCAAGACAAAGTTTTAATAATAGACCTTTTAACCAACCCATGTATAATCAACCTAATACAGGTTCTAATAATATGGCAAGTCCTGCAAATGTATGGAAACAACCATAGCAACCGTATAATAGAATTCCATCCCAAATACATCCGCAATTTTCAAACCAACGCACTAATTTTGTTCAAAATTCAAATAATGAAAACGCTCGAAATCCCCAACAATACCGCCAAGAACCGATGGATACTTCATCGAGTAATACAAGAACACAACCAAAATCAACAAACTTTGTATCCAAGGAATTATTTAATCAACAAGTGAGAAATACCGCTGAAAACTATCAGATAGAATCCGACTCTGGAATGCAACCTGATACAAACGAACTCTGTGTAAATGATTCTTGCATAAATAGCCTTAGTATAAACAATGATAATATGTACCAGCTGACTTCTTGTGAAGAACAATTTAATCTCCCTCACACCAATTCATATGATTATCAACTAGAACAAAGTAATTATGATGCTGATAATGTATACTCTTCAAACGACATTCAATCCGATTTATTCGAACAAGACGTAAATTTTCAGGTAGTCCCGAATCAAATCGATCAGACGTAATAAATGTTAATAATTACAGAATGGATTTACCATACATTCATATACCAGAGATAAATGGCTACTTCTTAATAGATACAGGAAGTTCACGATCATTAATGTGCCCAAATTTAGCTAATAAAAATTTCCAAAATTTCATAACAGAAGAAGATTTCTACATTAAAACTGCTCATGGTTTATCACATCATAATAAAGTAATGAAAATCCCAGCATTCAGTACATTTAATACAAATCAATGGATCAAATCCCACATATTCAACTTTTCCGATAAATATCATGGTCTAATAGGCGCAGATATTTTAAAACAATTAGACGCTAGTATAAACTTCAGTTCAAAACAAATAATTACTCTGCATACTCGAATTCAAATGATCTATAAAGAAACGGAAATACCCGATATAATAAACGAACCCGTAAATACACAATATCATACTAAATTTAATTATTCACTTATCATACCACCTCGAATGCAATATGTTTCGAAAATACCAGTAAATATGGAAACAGGCATAGCAATTCTTGAGTACACGAATCTCGGAAACGGTATCGAAATTCCAAACTCTGTAGTAAACGTCAAAGACAATTTCGCTTACATCATGATCACAAACTCAAAAGAAAACCAAGTCGAAATTACTATTTTTGACCCACTGGAAGTAGAAGCAATAAATACAGCAGAGATGAATTTTGTAGAAAAAATGGAAGTAGATGAATGTCCTTCAAACACCTCACACGATAACAAATTGGAAGCTAATCTTAAAAATTTGCGTTTAGGTCACTGTAACCGAGAGGAAAATGAAGCAATAAGGAAACTATGTTTAGAATATAAGGATATATTTTATTGCGAGGATACCCCTTCAAGTTTCACTAGTAAAGTAACTCATAAAATAAATACCGTAAATGAAAACCCGATATATACAAAAAGTTACCGTTACCCCGAAATTCATCGCCAAGAAGTAAAATCACAAATTGAAAAAATGTTAGAACAGGGAATAATACAGCACTCTAATTCACCTTACTCGAGTCCAATATGGATTGTCCCTAAGAAGCTTGATGCTTCCGGAAAAAAGATGTGGCGATTGGTAATTGATTACAGACTTTTGAATGAGAAAACCGTGGACGATCGCTATCCACTCCCTAACATTACGGACATCCTAGATAAATTAGGCAAATCTATCTATTTCACTACACTAGACTTAGCGTCTGGATATCATCAGATAGAAGTGGATCCGAATGATATCTCTAAAACAGCATTTTCTACACAAGGCGGTCATTTTGAGTTTAAAAGAATGCCATTTGGGCTCAAGGGCGCACCGGCGACATTCAACGCGTAATGGATAATATCCTTCGCGGTTTACAACATGAAACATGCCTGGTGTACCTCGACGACATTATAATATTTAAAGTTTCCCTTCAGGAACATTTAATACGTCTTAGAAAAATATTTGATTGACTTCGAGAATCCAATTTAAAAATTCAATTGGACAAATCGGAATTTTTAAAGAATGAGGTTCATACTTAGGCCATATCATAACACCCCAGGGAGTAAAACCTAACCCCGACAAGATCAATGCCGTAAAGCACTTCCCAATTCCCAACACACAAAAAGAAATAAAAAGTTTCCTCGGTTTACTAGGTTACTATAGACGTTTTATAAAAGATTTCGCCCAAACTACGAAACCAATGACCCGCTGTCTGAAAAAGAATGCAAAAGTTACACACTCTAAAGAATTTCTAGAATCTTTTCAAAACTGCAAACATCTATTAATAAATTCACCAATACTGCAATACCCCAATTTTGATAAGCCCTTTAACCTGACAACAGACGCCAGCAATTTTGCGATTGGAGCCGTGTTTTCGCAAGGTAACGTACCAAATGACCTACCAGTAGCGTACGCTTCTAGAACTTTAAACGAAAGCGAAACTCGATATTCAACAATCGAAAAAGAACTACTTGCAATAGTATGGGCCTGTAAATACTTTCGTCGATATATTTATGGAAGAAAATTTACTATCTACACCGATCACCGTCCACTACAATGGCTCTTCAATTTAAAAGAACCCAATAGCAAGTTAATACGTTGGAGACTAAAACTCGAGGAATTTGATTACAACATCCTACATAAAGCTGGAAAACAAAATGCGAACGCCGACGCACTTTCCCGAATTCATATTAATGCCATAGATAATTCTAGTATATTTAATGAACCCGGAGATTCTGACCAAGAAATTGTAGATTTCTTGTTATCACTTGAAGAAGAAATGAACCAAACTAATGACAACCAAAATTTAGATACCCCAAAACCAGATATAGGAAAAATCCTACAAGAATTGCAATCGGAATCTAATGTTCACAGTTCACGCCCTTCCTCTAGTAATCAAAGACAATCCAAGAATAAAATAAAAATTCTGCAAGACATACAATTACTTCCACCAAATGCTCCAAAAAAAGAGTTAAGTGAAACAATTAACACAACTCATTCGGACTTTAATGACTCCGCAAATTGAGACATAGAAATCCTGGACGAAATTATTAATAATAAATTCAATCAGATTATCATAACCCCTAACGTTCACAACAAACTAGAAACAAATCGAAATGATTTTCAAAAACATAAAATCTTAGAAGTTAAAATACCTAAGTATAATTGCGAACTTATTGTGGAACTATTACGTGAGTTTACAATGCCCGATAAAACCTTTTACCTATATTTTAAAGACAACTCACAATACCTAGAATTTAACAACGTATATCGAAATTATTTTTGTGGAAAAGGTGTTAAATTAATCAAATGCACAAAAATAGTTAATTCAATAAGAGAAAAAGATGAACAAATAATGTTAATAAAATTCCAACACGAAGGCAAATGCAACCATCGTAGTATACAAGAGACATACGAACATCTCCGAAGAAATTATCATTGGCCTACGATGAAAACTGACGTTACGAATTATATAAATTCATGCCATCTTTGCCAAATAGCGAAATATGCTAGAGACAAATCATATTTTCCCATAGCTATGACTGAAACGCCAGCGAAACCCTTTCAAATCCTTCATATAGATGTATTTAAATTTGACGGTCAAAATTATCTAACTATTTTCGACAAATTTTCTAAATTAGGACAAGCATTCAAAATCCAAATAAAATGTGCGATAGAAATATGCAATGCTCTAATAAAATACTTTAGTTTTTATGGCATACCGGAAAAAATCGTATCAGACAATGGTACTGAATTTAATAATGACACTGTCAAGGAACTATTGAAACTTCATAAAATAAATATCCACTTCACAACACCACAACATCATGAAAGCAATTCACCAGTTGAACGTTTCCATTCCACTATTTTAGAACATTTAAGATTATTGAAAAATCAACACCCAACAGATACTGCATTGATGGAATATGCCCTTATAGCATACAATAGCTCAATTCATTCAGTCACGAATTATACACCACACGAACTGACTTTTGGCCATACAGCGTCACGTGACCCCCATGAACTCATAAGTAATTCTTTTTACTCGGACTATGTCATAAACAAATTGTGCAAGAAATAAAAAGGATAATAAATTTAAAGGACCCTTCGAAGTTATCGAACTTCTTGAAAATAATAAAGTCACGGTAAAAAATAAAAAAACAAAAAAGAAACTATTATTCACACTAAAAAACTGAGAAAACCACTTTCTGTTGCAGATTCGTCATCTGTATAACCACTGCAGAATACCGTAATCCCATCTATCATAAAATTGAAGACAACCCGGGACTATTACCCTTTAAATTAGGCATTGCTCAAAACCAAATAGACCAGTGGTCATTTCTTCAAGCTTTTGATCTAAGTACAATTGTGCGACCGAATTCGAAACGTTAACATTCTCAACAGAAAACTTAAAAGCAACATTTCAAAGACATAACAACAACAAGGATTATAAGATTGACTTCAATAACTCTCATAACTTAATCGAAAATTTAGCAAGTAAAATTAAAACTCATTTAATCCAGATAAATCCTTCATATTTAAATCGTAACGCTACCCTCCGAAACAAACGTGGTCTAATTAACGGATTAGGCTCGATTTTCAAAGCTATCACCGGCAATTTAGATGCGGAAGACGCTGAACGTTATGATCAAGCTTTTCAAACACTGTCCACAAATCAAAATAAATTAAAATCAATTGTTGAAGATCAAATTACAATAATTGAAACTATCGTAAAAAAATTCAATAATAGCATTTCACGTTTAGCCAAGCTTTTCAAACACTGTCCACGAATCAAAATAAATTAAAATCAATTGTTAAAAATCAAATTACAATAATTGAAACTATCGTAAAAAAATTAAATAATAGCATTTCACGTTTAGCTCGTTATAGGAAACCGTATGAAGGAAATAGAGAAATATATTAACGAAACAGAAATAAGGTATATAGAAGATTACTTTCTCAGTGTAATACAACCCTGTACTTCATATTATAATTTTGAATACCAAATGATTAGCGAAATCCTCGAAGACTTAGAAACTGCCATAACATTTTCGAAAGAAAATACCTTACATAATTCTATAATACAACCTCATGTACTCCTGCAAGAAATTGAGAGCATCAAACAATGTTTAAATATCGAGAAAAAACTACCGTTTGAAGCAAAATTAGATAATATCCTTTTATTTGAAAAAATCA
This sequence comes from Endomychus coccineus, assembly GCA_958510875.1. NCBI lineage: Eukaryota > Metazoa > Arthropoda > Insecta > Coleoptera > Endomychidae > Endomychus > Endomychus coccineus. The sequence goes on along the minus strand of OY294067.1, from coordinate 156,490,194 downwards.
TTACAGTAAAAAGTTACATAAGAGGCGAAAACTATGACTATTTTCAACTTGTCCCTGTACCCATAAAAGAAGGAAACCTATATACAGCCATCCTTCCTAATTCCAAATATCTAATCCTAAATGAGCACTATTACTCATCACTACAACAACCTTGTGCCGAGATCACAGAAGACCAGTTCCTCTGCCGAAACCACAACCCAACCGAGATAGGAACTAATATACCGTGCGAAGCTCAATTGTTACGCTACGAACAAAAGTTGATGAACTGTTCAAGATTTTCGATCACTTACGGAGTGTTACAATACAAAGACTTGCAAAAAATAAATTTCTTCTAGTTATACCTAAAAAGGTTGTCGTAATACAGAAGTGTGGGAACGATCACGAAAACGTACCTTTAAGTGGACTTTATATTTTGGAACTCACACCGAATTGTCAAATCAATTTAGAGAAATCTATCATAAGTGTTTTCGAACAATCAAAAATTAAGTATAAAAGCATTGCTCTTCCATCGATACTAACAGTGCTAGGTAATCCTGACGGACCAACAATTAATAAGAAACCATTAAAATTGGACCCCATCCAACTAGACGACTTGAAGACAGTAGGAACTGCTTTAGATGCCCAGAAGGAGGAAATCGATAAAATTCAAGACTCAATCTTAGAATTTGAGAACTTTAATTTTTGGAGATTGTTAATTTATATAACATTATTCGTATGCCTATTCATATTCATAGTAAAATGTTTTGCTAAACGAGGAATCTTAAAATTCAATATATTAATGAAAAAATCAAATAATCAAAACAAAACCAACCAAGAAGAATCTAGTTATCTAGTTCTCTGTTACCAGATAACTTCATCTTAAGAAGGGAGGAGTTATGATTGTCATATTAATATAAAACTGCATATGTAAACGTTATTTCTAAGAACTTGGATCATCATAATATTATATTACACTGAGTTGTAAGCAGATTTGTTCTACATGCTTATAGATTGATTCATTTTTATTCTAACATCGAAAAGAGTCACATGTATTTAAATTGTGAATTAAATAAAATAGTTAATTTTTTTTAAAAGCGTTTTTGGAAAGCCCTCACGTAATTCGCAGTAAATGTGTATATGGATTTAATTATTTAATCCTTCGATTTTATATCGGATTGAAAGCACTTTTCACTGAATCAAATCGTAATTTATCATTGGGATATAGTTTCGTTGGTGTATGAATTATTTATGATATTTACGAGAACCACGTTGTGTGGGATATGATTGGAAACCTTGTTTGACTGACAGACATTCTTTCATACGAAAAACCCGTCTATCTGGGTTTTCTGTTTTTGCTTTGGGTTTCTTTTTTTGGCTTTGGATTTCTGCCTTAATTTATTACCCTCGTTTTTATTAATTACATTATTATCTTTCCTGATTATACTATCTGAGATTTTCCTTGGTAGTCTGGAAAACGTTCCTGACTCACTTATTTGGATTGAACTTGGTGAACTTGAACTTTTGAACCTTCCTGAACTCTCAATCGAAATACTAGATTCATCCTGAATTTGGAAGGTTATATCGAGCAGTTGGACATCTACTAGGACTGCGAATTGAAGCCTATTAGTAGAGTATGTGAAACCAAAAAATAAGTGTGTAGGTATAAACTATGTATTATACAATGTAGTAAAAACGGGTCTCTCATCTTTACAATACGATGAATCTGTCGTATACCTGAGACAGATATGTACCCCTCATATTTATTATAGTATTCTATAATTATTATACACGTGCATTTACATGTAGGTATGTGTGTTCTGTTATTATTATTATGAGATGGATATTGGGCGTGTTCAAGTATATGTTATAGACCATTCTGTGATTTTTTAACGCACGCGTAATAAGGCACGCGCGCGCACATACATACATACATACACACACACTTACATACAGACACACTCACATACACGTACACTTACTTACATACACACATACAAACACATTAACACGTATTTACACATGCATATTTGTATTCACAGGCACATTTTATGATTTTTTTATGTTAAAAAAAATTTATATACCTTTATCACCTAAAATAGTATCATATTGCTAATGTAATATAAAAACGATGATTACTACGTAAAAATATATGCAAATGCCTATATTTTGACGCTAAGCAAATGTCAATCGGATGAAAAGGACATGAGATATTTCAATTGGAAAATTAGCTAAAAAATTGACTTAAGCTCGAATTTCTCAGAAACAATTTGATATTTTGACTTGAAAATCGGAAGTCAGTTTTGAGGGCATAAAACCTACCTATAGTTCAAATTTCAGTTGAATTGGTTGAAAACTGCCCGAGTTAGCCGTCACGCAAGTTCCCATGCATATATGTATATACATATATATATTGCGAGGAAGGGGGAGGTCGGATCAACTTGAAATTTGAACTGAGAGTTCCTTAAACATTGACAATAAAAGGGTTCCAGTTTGGTTTTCTAATTCCCAATACAACTGGAGATATAATTTTTTTTTCATAAACTTCCCCTAAAAATGTCCAAAATACCACAAAATGGCGGAAAAAAAGGGGTTGCGGTCAATTTAGGAGGTAGAAATTTTGTACTTTTGTTTTATACACCAAAACGAACATTTTCCGTGGGGTCGCGTTAAATCATAAACATTTTTCGATCAAAATGTTTCACATACTCTACTATATGCCAGTCACCGTTTCATCGATATAAACGAGATCTGCACACTCAATAACTAAGGTTGTATTCAATTTATTTGTCTCATTCTGTAATTTTGATATCATTACTTAACCTTTCAATTTTATTATGTATGTAACTGAACTATTGATTATTAATTAATCTTTTGTAGAAATTTATATGAAGATAAATTCAAATATATCTTTTTCCTTTCTATTCATTTAATCATATTATAGACTATATTATATAACTAATTTTGTTAAATATATCATTTTTTTTCTCTGAATCATTATTTGAGCTAGTTAGCCGGGCACTGTGATAACTAGTTTCCACTCTTCTGAGTGTTGTGTTCTGACCCAATAGTGGATTGTCTCTTTGATGTTACTCTTCGAAATGCCCATCGATGGTTTAGGGCCTATTAGGGATTATATTGGCCCCAGTTTTGGAAGCTCATCGGCTATTTCGTTATTCTAGAGTGACCAGGACCCAGAATCACCCTATTCCTTCATTTCTGCCAAGATTGTTTAGCGTGTTGATTCACTCCCACACTAGCTTCGATGTTATTCTCATGCTACCCAGCGCAGCAAGGGCTGCCTTGCTGTCTGTGCATATACTGTTGCGGGTTTGCATTCTTTCTTCCAGCGCTATTTGGGCACACTGCGTTATTGCCAGTATCTCCGCTTGAAGAATGGTGGCATGTTAGCCCAGAGGTATAGAAATACTTTTACCTGGGCCCTTGCGGTATATCCCTGCTCCCGCCTGCCCATGGTTTCTGGCTCCATCAGAGAACCAGATTTCACCATTGGTTGGCAGGGCTGATTGGTTATTATTTAATCAATCTTCTGTGTGAGGGTATGCTTATACGATACTTCTTATCAAAGGTATATCGTGGTTGCATCCCATCCGTTCTCATCGAGTAGATGAAGTTTGTTTCACCACTGATTAGTAGTGAGATGTGGCTACCGTTTGCCTTTCATATTCTTATTGAAATAAGTCTGTAGGCAGCTTTTGTTGCCGCACCTTTCATGATCAGGTGGAATGATTCCACCTTCATTAGCGCTCCAAGTGCGGCCGTAAGAGATCTTTTCGTAGATCCCGTGGCAGCACCTAAGATGACTTTTCTCGGATGCTCCAAGATTGATTTGGTCATCCTGAGCTCTGCTCTTTTCCACCACACCATCGAGGCGTATGTCAACATTGGCTTAAGCATGGCCTCAAAGATCCTCATTATGGTGTTTGGGCTGAGGCCCCAATAGTGTACAATATCCCTTCTGTACAACCAGAAGGCTCCAGTGAATTTGTGGCATAGTTGTTCTAGTTGTGGTTTACATATAAGTTTCTTGTCTGAGATAACTCCTAAACTTTACTAACAACGATAAAATTTCTATTATCGTTGGCGCAATAGACGACACAAATATCGCTTCAGCTGTGGAAGAAGCAAATATAACCGATCCGAATGATTTGTCTGGTTTTCTAAGAAATAAAATATACAACAATACGCAGGTTCGCGCTCAAAGTAATTTTGTTGCGCGTAAAACAATTCAGAATAATAATACAGGAAATTTCGGTGTTCATAAAACAAACCTAAATAAATATATTCCAACTGTTACAGTTTTTAAGGGAACACTTATCAAATGAAAGTAATTATATTCTAAAAGAATTACAATCTTAAGAATGACTATTCATAATTAATATTACGTCAATAATACGTCTGATACTCTCTTATGCTGAATGCGTAACTCCCCTCTGCCTTCCTCGCACTTCTATATACCTTCCTCATCGCCCACCCATCGAGGGATCTCCCCTAACCAACTATAGGACTCCCTCGGACCGTCCCTAACAGTGCCGTACTGATAATAAGTTATAATATTATGGAAAATAGTTTTCTCACTAACCGCCATACGATATGGATTATAAACTACCGGTTCATCTGTTTTACATATTATACTCATTTCAGTCACCTGGTTTGATCCTTACAATATGTGGTTGATCTAAATAATCATTACCGATAATTAAATCATATTGTAAAAACATATCATCTAAAACCACAATACGAACGATTGCATGAACTTCATCAATGTTTATTTCACTAATTACTATTTTATTGCTTTCAATGACATTCCCCATGAAACAACGTAATGAAATACCATCATCAATATCTTCAGTTTGTAGCTCTAATTTTAAAACCACTGATGTTTTCATAAGAGTGCACTAAGTGCCCGTGTCAATGAGACATTCATCAACTTCGCTCTGTCCTACTCTTGCCACTTTAAGATGTGTATTGTCTTTTAATTTTATGGCACCACTTATATTTTGGCCCTTTTTAAATTGTTTATCATTACGTCTAAAACATTTTTCACTTGAATGTCCGATTTCATCACATACTGTACATGTATTAATTTCTGATTCGGCAGTACCTACTTCGCCTTATGATTACCTTTACAATTATAACATTGCAAGTGTTTATTTCGACGTCCATCTGTTCCATATTGATTGTTACGACGAAATTCTAGTCCGTTAGTATTGGGAAGATTTAACTTCTGCGGCTGGACGTTAGTAGTATTAACACTTATGTGATCTAGATAGTTGGCTAGATTTCCTATTGTTTTAAACTTAGCCGCTCTCACTGGTAATGTAATAGAATCATCTTTAATTCCTTCTATTATAGTAGATTAACGGGGCTACTTCAGGAACAGGATATCCGGTCTCCACTTCCGGTCTAGCTGTCGATGTGCATCCGGTGTGAGGTTGTCCTTATCAGTTTTGAAAAGACGCAGGTGATAAGGAAAGGATGTGAAACATTTTTCACTTGATGTCCGATTTTATCACATACTGTACATGTATTAATTTCTGATTCGGCAGTACCTACTTCGCCTTATGATTACCTTTACAATTATAACATTGCAAGTGTTTATTCCGACGTCCATCTGTTCCATATTGATTGTTACGACGAAATTCTAGTCCGTTAGTATTGGGAAGATTTAACTTCTGCGGCTGGACGTTAGTAGTATTAACACTTATGTGATCTAGATAGTTGGCTAGATTTACTATTGTTTTAAACTTAGCCGCTCTCACTGATAATGTAATAGAATCATCTTTAATTCCTTCTATTATAGTAGATTAACGGGTCTACTTCAGGAACAGGATATCCGGTCCCCACTTCCGGTCTAGCTGTCGATGTGCATCCGGTGTGAGGTTGTCCTTATCAGTTATGAAAGGACGCAGGTGATAAGGAAAGGATGTAGGTGATAAGGTGTGTGTGAGATAAGGACAGGTTGTTTGTAAAGAGTATACAGGTTGCTTGTAAAGAGTATGTCACATGTTAAATATACAGGGTGTACGTCACGCGGCTATCCCGTGACAGACGACGCCACCGCGTGACAGCTGTCATGGCGGACGATTGTTGAAGGTACAGACTGCTTCGTGGAGGTGTCACAACCACCACCGCGTGACAGCTGTCATGATTGTTGAAGGTACAGACTGCTTCATGGAGGTGTCACCACCACCGCGTGACAGCTGTCATGATTGTTGAAGGTACAGACTGCTTCGTGGAGGTGTCACCACCACCATCACGTCACAGCTGTCATGATTGTTGAAGGTACAGACTGCTTCGTGGAGGTGTCGCCACCAGTTCGACTCGCCCGACTCGTCCGACTCAAAACTGATCGGTCGAGCAGTATGTTTTAGATAAATGAAAAGTCTTGACATGCAGAATGTTAATTTTCATATTTTTGATGAGGTAAAATCAATATGATGCATGCAAATTGGGTGGGGAGAACATCTAACTATAGCTTCATGTGTATCAAAATACACAATGATTTTGACGAGTAAGTGATGTTTTATTGAATTGAAAATCCGGCGATCATAGTTTACGAACGATGATGACGTCACTGCTTCAAACCGATGGTAGTAACTGATTCAATCCGGCGACCATAGTTTACGAACGATGATGACATCACCGGCGGCGGTCATTGTTTCAATCCGGCGACCATCGTTCACGAACTATGATGGTCAGATGAGGAATAAAATGCGAATGATAATGATAATGATATCTACTCATTATTCATCACATCTATATTGAGAACTCTATGTGTAGCAATGTGAATAGTTGAAGGTTATGATACAGATATCCAGTAAGTTTGTAAATGTGCCATTATGCATATATCTTTTGAAGAATACACACGTAGACTTTGCAAATTTGTGAAGAATGTTCATGAACTAAGAAGAAACTTGAATTTTTACGAAGATAAAATGGAAGTTATAAGACTGTTGAATACATTAAGTATAACAAGTGAAGATAATGATGGGAGCGGGGGTGTTAAAAACAAATTTCGTGATTCTAACCACAATTCTGAATGGTATTCTATACGCGAACGTCCCCCAACACGTTGAGCGCATTTATATTTGTTTGAAGGATGTTGCAACCGATGGTGGTGGGGAGTGTAACGATACCGAAAGGATTCCGATGAATTTTCGAAAAATCAACGATGATCAATTGGAGGTATTCGCATTCAACATTCCACAAGGCAATTGTACCACCATACATTAAAAACTTAAACTTTTATTCTTTGATCGGAGTGAGGGAGATATGGCTGAATGGCAAATGATCCAACAATCATCATGTTTACCACATCTCATACAAAAGACAATATCAACACCATCCACACCTACATCATCCTCACTAGACGGAGAAATTTCTAAAATTTTCGCAATTTTGTATGCAATTTTATCATCTTTATCAGTACTAATGTTGAAAATGTTTGTTAAATATGTAAAGAAGGCTATTTATCATGTGAATAAATGATTGTATGAAGATATAAGTGTTTTAATAAAACAAAAAGAATGATAACAATAATTCAGATATATGGTGATGACTTCACTGCTTCAAACCGGTGATGCTAACTAATTCAATCCAGCAGCCATAGTTTACGAACGATGATGAACACTTCAATAATGGAACATACATATAAACATTAACGCAAGCGCATTTTATAGTTACCTCGGTTTTATTTTTGAAATAATAGAAGAACTTAATATTTTAACAACAATATATTGATTGACATTATCATTTGCTAGTTCATAAGCTTTATTTTTGTGATTGATAACGCGTTCTATCAATGACTCGATGTTGATATCACTAATCAATTGTTCACCCCCCTCTTCTTCCGCGGCACGAATAAGATTTCCTCTTGCATACCATTTCAAATCGCTACGGAAATTCTGTTTCACTTCGTTACCAATATCGATAGCATGAGATATGTTAGACCGTTTACGTATTAATCGCATTCCCCGATTTTGTAATTTTCTGTCGGCATCACGCCAGCCATCCTCCTGTCGACGCATTAGGTACCATTCAGGTCTCATATCATTCGATGTTCGATATAATCCTGAAATTGAAGAAAAAAAACGTATTGTATACATTTTATTATAAAAACGAAGTAATTACCTAAATTTCGTCTCTTTCCGGAATTTAGGGGAGGTGGAACAATATTTGGCGCAATGTTATTCCGTAAGGTGATACATTCATTTGAATTTGTTGAGATAAGCGTTGAGATCGTTCTTTTGCACGACATTCACGTTCCTCATCAAGTTTACGTTCAGTTTCGGCTTTTAGACATTCATTTTCTGCTCGATGTTCACGTTCCTCAGCTCTTTGACGCTCTTCCTCGCCTTGTTCTTTCACGGCCAACACTAAAGATCTCAACTCTTCTACTGAGTGTATCAATTGGTTATTTTTTGTTTTCAACAATTCCACACAATGTTGTTCATAGAATTTCTCGTACTCACAATATTTCATCATAATAAATTTCATTAACGAAAACAGTTCACGTAACTCGATGACTTTAGGAGTTCGCATTTGCATCAATAATGATTCGAAATCAATAGCATCTACAACATAATATTTCTTGCATGCATCAGTCTTATCACAAATTTCTAAATGGTGTATATGCGGGTTTTTCCTCAAAAATCTTGTTATAACACCCTTTTCAGCATAATATTTTTTGCCGCGATAACCTAACCAATCTAATAGATCTTCATTCATTAGAACGCGTTGGTTTAGTTGTATATTCCAAAATAAATACTTTCTTTTATCGTTTCTCATATGGATCCCAAATTTTAGACACACTTCATAAACAGTTAACTTAATAAAATTGTTGGTGAACCATGTAGCCACATTTGAATCGCGAACGCGCGCTGCTAAGCTCATTTTTTTCACTGAACATTTTTGGAATGGTTCTCTCTTACATACGTGAGGACGTGAACGTAAATAGTGGGGGTGGGGGTAACTCTCCGTTTCGATCTCATTGCAAACGTTGATAACTGACTGATAACGTCACTAGTTGTTTGAATTTGTTTCATTTCCAGCAACCGGCTACCATAGTTTACAAACTATGATCGCCGGATGTTTACATCACCACCTACCGTTTGAGAAGTAAAATATCAAATATAGTAATAATTACATTTATTTGGAAAAATACATTTTGATAGTACATCATTTAGAACTAAAATAATAACATTATGATTCATCACCTGGTTCTTCACACCAAATTCCGAACTGATCCTGTAATCGGAGAATACTCCATTATACGGTCGTTAATGATGATGCAATAAGCCCGGGTGTTTTTGGGGAAATTCAGGATACTTTCCATCTCTAGTTTGACGTCAACTGTTAATGACTTTATAGCATCGTTTTGTTTTGAACAATCAATCACAAAAATTGCTTTATTCTTGAATGCTATATAATCTAACATCGGCTCGCTTATCATTTCATCTGAAAATGATTTCTGGAAATCATAGTACAAATGGTATGTTTCCACGTATTGCTGGTTGGTGAAATTCAATTTCATTGCTTCATATGGATAACACTCTGAATTCAAGTATAATTTTATATTCAGCAAGTTTATATGATCGAAATATGTACTTTGCTTAACAGGATTATTCTTTCGATTAGTTTGGAAAGCTAGAATCACATATCTGGGACGTTCCAAATTCATTGATGTTTCAACAGCCCAAATTTCGCGAGTGCTCTCCTTCATCAACAGATTTTCACGCAGATCCCTAATACGGAATGGAATCAAATTAGGCTTCTCAGCACTCAAATTCCCCAACATTTGAAATTTAACTTGATCATTTGGAAACACATGTCGCACTTTTAATGGTATCGTCTTCACATTCATTTTAGCCTTTTTTGTACCTGTGCTATTAGTATAGCAATCGTTATCGGTTCGAGACCTTATCAAGAGCAGCTTATGTCTACCACATTAACTTTGTTATAGTCCATGAATAGGCCTAGTAGAGAATTTAACGGTATCCATAAATTGATTTTATAATTGTGGACTGAACTCATTGCATCCTTATATGCCCATCAAGAAATAGCTAGAGGTGTAGATTCATGTTCGGCATATGTTAGATAAGCTCTGATGGTGCTGACAATATCAGGATCACGTACTTTGTCTATCTCTTTTCCATTCAATTCGTAACTGATATATTCGAAGAGAAACGCTCCGAAATTATTGGTTAGGGTACATTCACCATCACCACTTGCTTCTGGCTGGAATTCTGCCTCGATGAATGAAGCAGACGAGGCCAAATCTATCAATAAATCTTGTTGATTGATTATCATCTCAATTTCATCGCTGTTGCCAAAAAATGTTGTGTGTGGATAGTAGGTATGAGTTTCTTCTCGGATTATATCTTCATTGAAGTTTGGCTAGTTGAATATTTGAAGTTATTCCGACATTGTAACCAAGGAACTTCAAAGAATTTATATTTTCCGATGATAGTGATGCAGAAGCAACCTTCTCCCTTGAACTCGTTGTAGATAATGACTGATGGTCAATATGAGGATGTCCTTTATTGCTGAAATCCAAATCCATGTTCTCTAGTGACGTCTACTGCAACAACAACCTTCTCAGATGAATTATTTTCATATAATGAAAGCTGGTGAGTATTGGATTATTATTTATTGTTGTGAGCCATAATCTCTTGTTTTCTTTTTCAACTCCAACCGTATAATAATTTCTTCCCCACGAAAATTTACCCGTTTCCAATTCTGATCTAAAATATTCAGTGTGATGTTATCGAAGGACGTCTTGTTGATGATCGGTAGATAAATAAGATTCTTCGGCTCTATATCAATGGAAAACACAGGTGGTACAAGAGGTGAAAACTCATATATCTTATGAGCTAACTTATTGTTACAATATGCTCCTGCGGTTAAGTTACATTGTTCGGGATGCTATTGTACGTATGCAAACCAATATTGGCGATAGAATAATATGAACGAGGATCTAGTTCTATAGTTGGGTGAAAATCTACAGATAAGCGGGAGCTCTTACCCGTGATAGTGAAAGTCGGAGACATGATTGATGAAAACTCCATCAACAATCTATTTATATACTTATAAATGCAGGGTTAGTCGACCACAACTGGAGAGTAAGAGAGGAATTCCAAACATAACTGACCACAATTATAAGTGTTATATTGCTGAAAATTCTCGTGATTGAATAATATCTTACACTTTTTGAAATAATCCACTAGTTCGTGCGGGGGGCGTAAATTGCCAAAACTGTCATAATATAAAACCGTATCACCGACTCTATCAAACCCTACCCAGTGAGTGCCTTCATTGTCCGAGCTATCCAAATTAACTATTCCACGCTCGTTTTTCCATGGTCCGTTGGATGGCAGTTCATCACGCATAAATACTCCTCTAAAATGGAAAATTTTCAGGGTTCAGAGGTCTTCTGGGTAGACCAAGACCTTTGCGATACTTTTTCAAATATAGACCAGATCCTTGTTTCCCCAAAGCTATAGCTTCCATTGTTTTATTATGTCTTTCCGTTCCCTCCAAGGTTTTCCGAGCTGCTTTGCTGTCGTTGACGGCCTTAGCGATGCCTGCACCACCTCCCGCCAATGCTCCAGCAGCTGATAAGCCGGCAAACAGAGGTATTAAAAATGGTAGAAATCCAGTCTTTGGGATAGGAATAACTCTCGGTAATCGAACATTTTTCCGACCGTCTGCTTTTTTGAATTCTTCTCGTGCAACTTTCAACGCTGTTTGAGATGTTCTCTTCAGATTGGATGGGTCAAACTTATTCTCCATAACTTTTCTCACCCCATCGACAATTGCAATTTCGAACCCAACCTTCTTTCGCATACCCATCCCCAATTTCCTCTTTGCCTTCATAATTTTATTCACACCGAAAGCGACATTCCTCTCTCCAAATTTTGTGTCTTTAGATTCGACACGTTGCCAAGCAGCGTTCTCTAATATTTTTCCGCCTCGTGACGTCGTTCGAAACTAGCGTTTCGCAGATATGAAATATCGTGTTGGTGGCAAGCTTTATTGAGTGGATTGATACCTGGATCTCCTCTTTTCAACCGTTCTTCTAATTTTGTACCGGGCCCACAGTATTGATAGCCAGGAATATGAAGTTCAAGCGGGAGCTTGTTTATTAGCGTATTGAGAACCCCTTCTCCTACGTACGCTTCCATACAGACTGATGGGAATTCAAGATTGCACTGTTATTTGAAAAGGGGGGGGGAGAAGGACCAAAGATCTCAGAATAATATTTTTTTAAATTAATTTCAAAATTTTCTCAATACAAAAGACTTGAGTATAATCTTAACAACATACGTTTCCAAATATTATAATCTTCACTCCTGATTCACCCTCACAGTCACGGAATTTTGTTCTATTATAATATCCATACCCTCGAGTCAACAATATTCCAGCTTTTTGTTTGTTTCTAATAATCTCCAAATGGTCAATGGTGGGTTCATTGAACGAGATCCGAATTATCGATCCAACTGTTGTGATTATTATCTAGACCCAACCATTCCACATACTGTTGACCCCTCCTCTTTCGTAATATTTTTCGACATAATACACATCGGGTTGTTTTGTTTCCTGTAATTCCTCCTCGTAGAATCCTCCACTTATCGTATTCCCCAACATATCTTGCAAAATATATGTAACAGGAGCTGTTATGTGAACTCTTATAATTTTAATCAATTCCGTCGACCAATTGGGCGTATATTCTTTTTCAAATATATGTTTAGCCTTACTTATTCGCACCACATCTCCAACGTTGTATTTGTGAGGCAGAGCTAACTTAATGTGTGTGTAGGATCGCTACAATATCTCACTCTCAATCTGTTTCGTCACTTTTATTAGAGACATATTTATAGTACTATGTTTACGCTTATTATGTTTTTCTGTGATTTCTTCAAGTATATCAAGACATTCGTATTTCCCGCTAAGACTGAATTATTTGTAGAGCGCTTCCTTCAACGTTCGAATGACACGTTCAGCAATGGCTGCTTTTTCTACACTATACGTATTATAATGATTGATATTATGTTTCTTCATTAGATCGTTGGAGTGTTTATTGAAGAATTCTTTTCCCTGGTCGCTTCGCATATTCCTAGGCTTACGATGTCCTTCTAACAATATAGAACTGACAGCTTTCCGAACCTCTTCGGCAGATTTCGTTTTCAACGGACGAGTCCACAGAAATTTCGAGAAACAATCGATCATAGCCAGAATGTATTTGAATCCCCTATTTTCACGAGCGTAATTACCCATTTCAGCCAGATCCATCTGCCACAAATCATCCAAACCTTTTATGATTGTTCTGCGCCGTTTGAAATTATTCCTACTCGGCTTATGAAGCTCATGCACAACTTGATCTCTACTCATCTTATCAATGCGGAAATCTAGTGTAGAATTAATTTTTTGGGTATATTCACAGGATTTGGAGTTATACGTTTCACCTGCTTTGTTGTTGTGGAGGATGAGGGTCTCTCTCCACTTCACTAGTAATGTCATTTAGACGCATGTTCACACCGTTAAATGTGTTACTGATCTCTTTTAATTGATTTCTGTTTTCCCTCACACTATCACTGATTGTTTTATACTCTGATTCTATATAGGCCTCCATTCCATCATATTTATTCTGAATGTCCGTCAGATGTTTATCAATGTTGAGAATAACCTTCTCATTCGTTAATTTATGTTCATCCAGATCCTTGTTGATATCTTCGATCAAATTATCAACCCTAACATTGAAGGTATCTTTAAGCCTGGTTTCCGTTTCAAGGTTCAATTTGTGTATCATTTTATCATTATATACTTTATTTGTAGCGTCTTCATTATCATTCGGTGATTTTACGTTGCACACTCTACGATTCTCCATATCGTAACTTCCATCGCTCGTTCGAAATAATCTTTGTCCGTGAGTTGTTTGAAATTATTATTAAATATATTTGTATCATATATCCACATGGAAGAGGAGGCTCTGCCAAACTTATCCATTGAAACCATCTTCATAACTGTGATGAATTTGTCTTACACACGGTTTTCGTTCAATTACACCAGCTTCTATCAATTCACCTATTATAGAGACTATCTCGTTGTGATGATTATTGTTACCAGCATGCGAGGATGCAACAAGTAGTCTTAGTCTATCCACAATTTCGTTAACGTCATCCCAATAAACATATTCGATAGATTTCTCGTTATATTCGAGCATATCATTTTTGATATATGCATTTCCAGTGTATGTTTTGAACCTTGGTCTTTTCATGGAATTAATCAAAGGTTTCAGTACATGTTTGTATTCTACAGTGTTTATTATTCGATCAGCTGGATCGTTATTACGTCTATGGGCACTAGTCATTTTCATCATTTGACTGTAATTTTTCCCATCTTCCACACTGTAAGTATCAGGTAGAACATCTCTGTAAAATATCAAACTATACAGTCCTATGGTACCCTTGAAAGGAGTACCCTTAATAATTTTATATATTTTTTGTTGTTGTGGAGGGGAAAAAAACCCTTTATGGGGAGGTTATGAGCCTTTGAATCTCAAGGTCTACTGTGAGAGTGACCATTCCAGTCATACTTACTAAAAACTTCCCCCCCTTTGTAGGCTTGTCTGGCTATTGCCTCCGGTGACACTTAGGCCTACTGGCCCATTGTATCTCGCCTATGTTTCGTTTGTTTACGGTATCCACTCAAGTATTTTTGTACCTTGTACGAGTTTGTACAAGTCCTTCACAGGGTGAGAACTGTATAATTCTGGTTCGCCGTTAGGCTTTCCAAAAATTGAATGTCGTATGCGATGAAGCGCCTCGCATTCACACAGTATGTGTGTCACTGTTTCTGTATCCTCACCGCAAAGTCTGCATGTCAGGTCGCCATTGTACTGTTCCATTTTGCTTAGGTGCCCTTTTACTGGCGCATGGCCAGTCATGAGCCCTATTACGACTTTTATTTTCCCCCTATTTAGTGCTGATAGTTCTGTCGTTCTTTTTTTACACGGGGCATTGATGTATTTCTCCCCATGTGCGTTTCCTGGAATTTTCCCCCAGTATTCTTTGTGGTTTTCCATGATCCAGTCTTCTACAGACCTTCGTGCTGTACGTTTTGGTACCCCCGTGGTCTGTTCTGGATTTGGGGCGTTCTCTGACCCTCTTTTTGCAAGTTCGTTGGCTTTTCCGTTGCCTGTCGTTCCTTGATGTCCCGGCACCCAAAACAGCTCAACGCGATTTCGGTCTGCCAGTATATCAAGTTCTTTTTTGCATGTCCATACCAGACGGGATGTCACTTCCTGACTTCTCATCGCCTTAAGTGCAGCCTGACTGTCTGTCAATATGTGGATCTGCTCATCATCGATGGCTCTCCGATTGTTTTCCTTCACACATTGGAGGATTGCATATACCTCTGCTCTTCCAGAGGTGTGTTTACCCAATGAATAGCTCGAGCCAGTCTTTGGCTTTCCTGAATATACTCCTGCACCTGCATTTTTCAGTCTTAGACCCGTCTGTATACCAGATCTTTCCCTGTAGAATGTCGTTCAGGTTTGTATGTTCTCATCCAGTCCTTTCTGGTATTGATACCCTGAATGTGTTGTTGAAAGAGTATCGCTTTGGGATGTGATTTGGTCTCATGCCTAGAACGTCCCTGGTCACGATTTTTACGATACTCATGTGTCCTGGCCCAATGTGAACATTCTCCAGTGTATTTTGTATTCTGGAAGCACCAAGCCTGACCTCTCCTTAGATAACCAATTGAAGAGGCGGCGATCCCAGTGGTGTTTCCATTGCAGCAGTGGGCGTAGATTTCATAGCCCTTGTGATCCCAAGACATGCAAGCCTCTGGACCTTGGTCAGTCTTGTCATGAACCCTCTTTGTTGTGTTTTAGGCCACCATATCAAAGAGGCGTATGTTATTGCGGGCTCAACCACCATGTTGTACAACCAGTAGAACATGTTCGGTCGTAACCCCCCTTTTTTCCCGAAGGAGCGTCTGGCCACATATAATGAGGTCTCCGCTTTTTTGATTACTTCTCCCAGATGTTGGTTCCAAGTCAATTTCGAGTCTAGTATCACCCCGAGATATTTGACTTCCCCTTTTATCTGTACGGTTTCTCCTCGAATCTTCAGAGGTCCCAAGTCCCCTGTTTTGCGTTTACGAGTGAATGCTACTATGGTGGCTTTGTGGGGACTGCTATTCAGTCCCTCTGAATCCGTCCATGTTGTCACCAGGTTCAAAGCCTTTTGCATTTGATCTCTGACCGTGGAGTTGTATTTTCCTTACACCATGGCCACTATGTCGTCGGCATATCCAAGGGTTCTGTATCCTTTCTCCTGGAAGGTTCTCAGTAGCCCGTCCACGACCAGGTTCCACAGAAGTGGAGAAAGTACTCCCCCTGCGGGCATCCTCTGGCCACTCAGGCTACTACTGTCTCCTCCATTATGGTTGCATGTATCATCCTGTTCCTCAGCATTGAGTCTATTCAGACCACACATGGTTCCTCGATTCCTCTGTGTTTGAGGGACCTGATGATTGAATTAATTGAAGTGTTGTCAAAAGCTCCTTCTATGTCTAGGAAAGCCGCTAGAAGGATTTCTTCATTTTCCAGCGTTTCTTCCACCCTTTTTACAAGTTGATGGAGTGCTGTTTCTGTTGAACAGCGAGTCTTGTAGGCATATTGGTCGCGGTGCACTGGTTTTTCTACAAGTACACCGTCCCTTATGTGTATCTACTAGCTTTTCTAGAGTCTTGGGTTCGAATGACATAAGACTAATAGGTCTTAGGGACTTTGCCGTTTCCTGTCCAATTTTTCAAGGTTTCGGAATAAAAGAAACCCTAATATTTCTCCATGATTCCGGAATATACCCTAGAGCCAGGCTGGCCTTGAGTACATTGCAGAGCCTGATCTGCAGTAGTTCTGGCCCCTTCTGCAGCAGTACTGGGTAAATCCCGTCCAAGCCCGGTGATTTATATGGTTTGAATGAGTTTGTAGCCCATTGAACCCTGTCATAGGTCACCACCTTTTTAGCCATTCTCCAACTTTCCTTGGATCCTTGTATCAAGGTGTCCATGCCATTTGTTCTCTGGTTAGCAGGTGTCTGAACTATTTGAGATCCAGGAAAGTGTACTCTAAAGAGTTCCTTTATAGTTACCTCCCCTGTGCTTGTGTACTGCCTTTGTTCGTTTTTGAGGGAGTTTATTGGTTGTTGTGTGTCCTTAGAGAGCATTCTTTGGAGTCTAGCACTTTCTTGAGTGCTTTCAACCTCCTCACAATACTTCCTCCATGAATCTCTCTTAGCTTTTTCCAGTGCACTTTAATAAATGTTCAAGGTGTTCTTGTAGTCATCCCACCTTCCAGTTTTTTTGGCCCTGTTGAATTCTTTTCTGGCTTGTTCTCTCATCTTCGCAAGTGCGCTGTTCCACCAGGGCACTTTCCTGGTAGATTTCCTTGTAGAAAGAGGACAATTTTTGTTGAACTCAGAGATGATCGTTTCGTTGGGTTGTTCCACGGCCATCTTGAGGTCCATGTTTGTTCTTATCTTTCTTTGGGTCCCCTGGAGGTTACAATCTAGGCCTGCTTTGTAGGCTTCCCAGTCTGTTCTCTTTGGGTTCCGATAAGTTTCAGTATAGATTTCGCTTTTTATCTTGAATTTTATGTGTGTATGGTCTGAGCAGGTCTCCTCATCGGACACATGCCATTCTGTAACAAAATTACTTCAGTAGGTAGAGACTATTGTTACATCGAGTACCTCCTTCCTGTTTTTTGTAACAAAAGTTGGTGTGTTTCCCACATTCAATGTGTCCAGATTATTTGCCAGCATGAATTGTAGTAGCGATTCGCCTCTTTCATTGTTGTTAGTGCTTCCCCATAGAGTGTGGTGCGCATTCGCGTCGCAGCCAATGATCAGCTGCAGTCCTTTTCTCCTGCAGTGAATCACCAGTTCCTCCACACTCTCCGTGGGTGGTAGCTCAGGATCGTCGGATGGGAAGTGGGCTGATCCGAGTACTATTTCCCTCCCTGATCCTAATCTTTACCGCTGTC
>OY294067.1:156394054-156471945 GCA_958510875.1 Endomychus coccineus | reverse complement strand
ATATTCTAAGAGTTCAAGGAAACCTTTGATCTGTTTAGTTGTAGTTGGTAATGGGAATTGTTTAATGGCTTTTATTTTATCTTGATTTGGTTTAATTACGTCAGGTGTAACTACGTGACCCAAGTATGCTACTTCCTTGCGTAAAAAGTCTGATTTGTCTAATTGAATTTTGAAATTTGCTTCGCGAAGTTCCTGAAATACATTTTTAAGTCGTTCAACATGTTCTTGAAGAGAGGTCGAAAAAATAATAATATCATCTAAATACACTAAGCATTTCTCATTTTGTATTCAGCGTAGAATGTTATTCATTATTCGTTGGAAAGTTGCGGGTGCGTTTTATAAGACCAAAGGGCATTCGAACGTATTCGAAATGTTCGTTTTCCATGTTAAAAGCCGTTTTTGCGATATCTTCTTCTTCCATTTCGATTTGACGGAATCCACTAGCAATGTCTAAGGTCGTAAAATACTGGCATTAGCCAAGTTTGTCTAACAAGTCAGTAATATTAGGTAGTGGAAATTTGTCACCTATAGTTTTCTCGTTTAGTTTTCTATAGTCGATAACTACACGCCATTTTTGTTTACCGGACGAGTCTAATTTCTTTGGGACAACCCAAATTGGACTGCACCAAGGAGAATTACTATGTCTTATAATGTTTTGGTCTAACATTTCCTTCATTTGTCTCAACTTCCTGTTTGTGAACGTATGGATATCTATAGGATTTTGTGTATACAGGTATTTCGTCAGTTGTTTTAATACGGTGTTTAATTGTATTCGTAAATGTTAAAGGTAAATTAATGTTCCTGATGGAAAATATCCGAATATTCGTTACATAAGTTCAGAATCCGTACTTTTTCTTCATCATTCAAGAGGTTGGTGTGAATTTTGGTTAAATCTAATTTAGTATGCTTTGTTCATTCATCGAAGTTGTTTAAATTAATGTTTAAAATTTCTTTCCTATCGAATTTTTCAACAGTAATTGGCTCTGAAAAATCCAAAGTAACTGGTTGAGTGGTATTATTCAATATTGTTGTTGAAGCTTTACCATCTTTAACAATTGTTAGAGATTCGGGGATTTCGCAATTATGAAATTTTTGGTGGGGTACGATAACTTCTCCGTTAGCTATTGATGTCTTTATATTTACTACTTGTTCGGAACGTGGTTTCACTGTGATAAGGTTGAGTTCATTTTGAATTTCATGATACAGTAATTTTATGTTAGCGTAAGGTGTTATCAGTGTTCCTCTGTTAAAGTCTAAGTTAGCTTGTAAGAGTTTCAAGTTATCTAATCCTATGAGTCCGTGAATTTGTTGTGGAATTTAAATAAGTAGAATTACAAGTTCGTTGCCTTTGGTAATCTGAACAGTTTTGATGCAATTATTGAAATACTATGTTTATGTGCTGATTTCTGGAAAACGCTGGGAACTGGGAATGGATCGTCTCGGATATAATTATGATATAATTTATAAGCGATATTTGGTTCAATAAATGATTTTGTAGAGCCTGTGTCAATTAAAAATTTAAGATTATGTTCCGGTAATATAACATATGGTAGTTCGCTAGAATGACTGGCATTATATGATATTATTTGCTCTTTTATGTTTCGTCCTGGATTAACCATTCCGTTTGAAAATTTACTTTCTCCCTATTGTGATAATTTTCTGAAATTGGGTCTTCACTTTGATACTCATCGTAATGTTCATCGAAATTTTGAGTAGTGTTCTTACTTATTATTTCTTCCGGTTCAGTTACTTCGGTATTAAATAGCTTTTCCGAAATAAAATTCTTTTGCAAGGATTGCGGTTGTGGTAAAGGTCTTTCTTGGTTGAGAATACTTGTTTGTCTGGTTGATACGCTCATCGGATTTGGGTTATTGAAGGGTTTGTTTTGGTTCCGTCTAAATTCGTTTTGGTTTTGAGGTCCTTGTTTAAATACTTGCGAGTTTGTAAAATATCTCTGCGGTGGATTATTCATTCTTGGTTGATACGGTATTGGTTGAGATGGGAAGTTATTTCTTTGATTAAAATTAGACATTGTAGGTTGATCAGTAGTTAATTGAATGGGATAACGAGATTGATTAACCATTTGATAATTAAATGGTGTTTTAGAAAAAGTCTGTATTGGTCTATGATTTTGATTGGTAGGTCTGATTTGACTAGGAGTTTGATTAACGTAAGATTTATTTGTTACTCCTTGAAAATAATGAATATTTTCCTCTTCTATAATGAATTGTAGGGCCTCATTCAAAGTACCTGGGCGCATGCAACGGATCGTTGTACCTAAAGGTCTCTTAGGCCAGACAGAAACGTTTTTAGAGTTAATTTGTCATAAAGGCTTCGTTTTAATACGTTTGCTTCGTTTGTAATTTCTTCAATGCCTATATATGAACATAGCAGATTTTGAATTTGTAAACATCGGTCGAAAAATGCTTGAGGTTTCTCATTAGGTAATTGTCTTGAAAGAACTAGATCTCTGTTTAAACAAGCTTCATCTCTACGATCTGCAAAGTTTCTATATAAAGTTTCTATTCGCGTATAGTATCCAGTTGATACGAATTATGTTGATCCTAGGTAGAACGAAGTAAAGCACATCTAACAAACAGGGCATGTTAGGAAACACTGATAGAGCAAAAGGTTGTCATTAAGAGTAGATTTTGAAATTTTATGTTTATATGGTTATGTTTTATCACCGCTTCTGAACTGGAACTGTTTTTAATTCAAACGAACTGTACCCATTCTTTTCAATCCAGGGTGAGGACGAGTGAGCGTTAGGCTGAGGTATTAATAGAGTTGTGGGCACAGCAAACACGAGGGACGTGTATGTGCATGGATTTGTGAGTACACTGTGCTAGTGAAGGATACGGAATTGTTATCCCGGTGAACGGTTTTAGAGTGGATATTCCCTGGGATGGAAGGGTACTCTATGGAACACCCCACGGATTTGGAAGGACGATGGACAGGACGATAGTCGAGGCTTGGTCTCTTCCTCGCATAGTATTCGCAAGCTTGCCAGGAGCACAAAGTATTGCGTAACACAAACCGTCTAGTGAGTAGTTCGCGGGAATCTGCCGCAGCAGCGCGAAACAGAGTTCAGAGCCGTTATGACTCAAGAAGCTCTCCCCTGATAAGTCAATTGATGAAGTCACGTGGGGTCCCTTTAAATTGAAATCCAGGATGATTCAAGTAGATTCAGGTCTGGCGGTTTAGCGCGCCATGAAACTAAAGGAGGTCAATGAACTATCAGGCTGTTGAGATTAAGATGGTGTGTGCCGCTAACATTTTTTTGTTGAATCTCAAATGAAGAAGAATATAGGCGTTCATGATTCAATGTTGGAAATGTTAGTGTCAGTAGGTGAGGGAAAGGCCCGAGGTATTCGAAAGGAGTTTTGTTTTTTGTTATTTTGTATTCCAACCGACGGATGGGCATCGTATTCACCTACTAGAGATGAGTTAAATGAAATCATGGGACCTCAATTGAATTGAGATGTTAGTAAGCCTTTGCTCGCCTGTACAGTGGACAATCAGTCAGTGAATTTTAAATGTTCAATCTATATAAGTATAGTTTTGTTTATGTCGGCAAATCAGTAAATGTTCAAGCTTATCTAGTCTTCAAGAGATTAATAGTCTACGCAAAATATTAGCAAATAATAACTAACCGAATAGAGAAAGTGATATGTATGATCGTAGAACCCACCCACGTACCATTCCCGGGCAACTGATAGTAGACTTGGATGGTAGCCGAATCCATGGTTCAGGGATGAGATTCCCCCAACAAGGAGCGACTGGGCCAATGGGTGTATGCTGTCTCTAGTTAAAATAGTGACCGAATATCCCTATTGTCCAGGTTGGAAGGGTGGTTGTACCCTGTAGTGGGAATGAGGTCGTTGTATCGGGCTGTCTCAGTTTCTGATAGAGATGGAAAGGGAAGTTAGGAAAATGCACATTGCTGTTCCGGAGTGGTCCAGTGCAATGATTTCTCATTCCAGGTGTGGATGGTGTGCGAATGTTGGTGTTATTCGCGCACTTCATCGAGATCTCATTCTCGCACACGATAAAATGTCTCGGAGTGCCAGGGTGAGCATCGAATGCTAAGGACATTGTGTATGACGCGGGTCAATGTGTAGATTTTTTCTGGTAATCAAGAAACAAGGATAGGCTCAGAATTGTCTAAGCGTATCGATATCGAGATGTCCCATACTTCGAACAACACGAATCCTGGCGAGAGCCGGCCTTTGTGGAAGATCTCTACCCAGCATCTCAAAACTGGTTGTAGAGCAGGAATCTTAAGGGAGGTATTGGGGCTGAATCGTAATATGCGTCCGATGCTGTTGAGAAAGGTCCACAATACCCGAGGTCAGTAAAGGTCATACCCAAAGAGGGCTGGCAGCACAAGAATGTCCAGTAAGGACAGAGAGACCAGATGGCTAGTTAGGAGTCTGGCATGAGTAAGGAAAACTGGAAATGGTTAGGCTAGGGAGGCCAGAAAAGTTTTTGTGAAGAAAGTCCAGGTTGGACTGTTGGGCCAGTCGTGCCATTGGAGGAGGACAGGAATTAAGTTCGGAGTTTGGAAGTGAGTTTTTTGGGTCCATTATCGACAGGGAGGCCAGGTAGGCCAATTATGAATCTGGCAGGTAGAATTCGTCAGTAGGGGTAGTCGACCAGGAATTTGGGTCGATACCAAAATGTGATGTACCAAGCGCAGGTACAGGATCTTGGTTGTTTGGAAAGACCCATGAGGGATTTGGGCAGATAGGCCGCCTGCAAAGCAGCAGGACGCGTAGTCGTCAGTGAGGCCAGGAAATTGGTGAGAGAAAGTGCGCGGGGCGGGTGACAAAACACCGCTCAGGGTATGAATGAGTTGAATAGGTGTGGGTGACGTGGTATAACATCGGTAAAATTGAGGAAGTGGAAGCCGGAGAATCGACACCGCAGAAAATGCAGGGATGTAACGATCACCGCTCACGGTCTCCGCTTGCCCCAGGTACCGTCCCATCTCTTTCAGGAATGAGCTATGGTCATTGCTGAAAGGGATGCATGTGTGATGTATGAACGGCTGAAAGGGATGTATGTATGATGTATGGCGGAAGGGGTCACTCCCCGGAATGAGAGGGGAAACGGGACGATATCTGTATAAGCAGCGAGCGCGAGATCTGCCAGCAGGGCCAAGTGCGCACTCGCTCTGGTGGCCGTCCCGTATGCTAGATAATTGACGGGAAAGATCATCTTGAGAGGTACTTCATCTTTAAGACTCCTCTACCAAAAATGTTATATAGCCACCATCACCCTAGGTCGAGTGACGTCATAGCGGAACCAAGTAGTTTATATGCAGTGTCAAGTTATTTCTCTTTTGTTGAGTCTTGGCCTTAGTTCCCTATGAACAAAATAAAGGCAGTAAATTCGGAACTTCCGACTCTTCAGGTCATCCCGTTCCGTTTGAATTTTTGTTTGTTTGTTAAAAAGAAGAGCCCTCGAGCTTTCTATCAAGTAAATTCAGTGAACAAGAGCTCTGACCCTCGAGTCACGAATGTAGAAAGATGCTGGGGTAAGTATGTAAGGACAAGTGGATGGCACTCCAGAACGAGAGAGACGTTTCAGCCCCAGGAGGCTGAGTAGATGCGATTACGACTTAGAACGGTGCCCTCGAGCACTTGGTTCGGGGATATTGTTTTTTTTTGGTCATGTTTGACACCCTCCTGTTTTTTTTGTATACTATGCTCACGCTAACGAATATAGTTAGCGCAAAGAGAAGGGGAGGTGATCCGGATAAACATGTTCAAGTGGTAGTCTCTGTTAGAGTTTTTTTTGGAGTTGTTATGTCCAAGTACGACATTTTAGAATTTTTCAAGAAAATTCATACATGCAGGGCATGTTATATTTGTATTTCTGGTGTGGCTTCTTGTATAACCTGCATGGTTTTATTATTATTTTTTCTCATTTGTGAATTAGATTTTAGTGTAACATGTTAGATATTAAGTAACTTTAGAGTAACCTCGCTTCTATGTTACGATGAAGGAAGTCGAATTTAATTCGTTTTCATGTAACCACGGATGAGTGCAGTAACCAAAGATGGTTAAGTGTGGACATCGGTAGTAGTCAGAACTTAGTGAGGGCATTATAATTTCGGCGATGCAAGGCTCAAGATTTCCGTAGGAAGAAGTACCAACCCTGGATACTTATGTTATGGTATGGAAAAGGAGAAGACCAGGAGAAGAGGGTTCCAATAGGAATGGAATGCAGGTCAGTAACTACGGAGGATTGGACCCGTGTGTTGAATGGAATGTTGATATGTGTTATGGTTTATTTGGCCGCTTGCAATGGAACCCCTGGACCAGCTCCAGTCGACTACCTACCGCCTGTATGGTCGAAGCCGCCGCGATTAACAATGGAGAACCTCTTGCCTCCCCTCGTATGCAAAATGATCGAGAATGCAAGTTACACTTGACTACTGCCGACGAGTCATACACATTTGACTGTTTGGTTGGAAGCAACGAACCCCGTATCCAGCGACATCCCGAGTTCGAACACCTAGTGTAAGTGCGGGTTAGTGATTCGCTCTCCGTTCGATCAGTGGCGTAGGTAGCGGAACTGTTTCGGACTTAATCATAGCGCTCAAATGATGAAGTTTGTTAATCATATCTATTGTACGTATTGCGAGGTTATATTATGTAGTTATATAAGGTTTATTATTTTTGTTGTTGTTGAGGAAACATGATGTGAATCGCTATAGGTAAAAACAATAATGTTACATGATCGGAGTTGCTGGAGCACGCTCCAACAAAGATACCTGCGCATATCTAGGTAGACGGATATGATCTGAAGGATTTTTGAAACAATACACCAGAGGCGGAGAAAGGAGTGGGTTCTTTCAGAACCGCACTCTTTCTTAGAAGAACTGGGTGATGTTATAATCCGACGGATTATTACTTGATTTAATTCAAATTGAAAGTGTTATGAATTATTATATCTAGAAATGAACATACGATATGTTAGATATGTCTAGAGACGTGTGTAAACTGAACCCTCTTTCCTGTGGCATTGACCAGCTAGGTTTGGTGTCGCTTCTATCCGCTAGGTGGCTAGGGTTTGGTGTCGCTTCTGCCCGCTAGGTGGCTAGGGTTTGGTGTCGCTCTTACCCGTTAGATGACTAGGGTTTGGTGTCGCTTCTGCCCGCCAGGTGGCTAGGGTTTGGTTTCCCTTTTGCCCCCTAGGTGGCTAAGGTTTGGTGTCGCTTCTGCCGGCTATGGTTTGGTATCGCCTCTATCCAATAGGTGTCTATGGTTGGTGTCGTTTCTACCAGCTTGGGGTTTGGTGTCGGTAGTCTATAGTTCTTCCAACTATGGTCTGGTGATCTATGGCTCTCCCAAATATGGTCTGGGGGCAATCTATGGTTTTTGCTATACAGGTTGTTTATGCAGTCACGGGGCTTTCGATAGAGGCTGTCACGCGGGTCTTCAACAAGGCGTCTTTCACAGGGTCTTCAACGAGGTGTCTGTCACGTAGGTCTCCAACGAGGTGTCACGTGGGTGCGCACCATCTATAAATGAACTATCTTAATGTTTCAGAGTCATGACGGCACATGCCACATGTATTTTTCATCGACATAAGCATCATCATCATCATCAGAGTGAAACCGGAAGGGATCGACACCGGAAGTCGTTATTTTATTGCATATTCTGGATCCACATGATATGCTGAACAGGATTTTCATCGACTCAAGCATCATCAGGGTGAAACCGGAAATGGGTTATATAGTCGACACATTGTCACACCGGAAGTGAAACAGGAAGTGGTTATTTTATTGCATATTCTGAATCTACGCAATGTGCTGAATAAGAATATACTATTTATATATAGATCAGTTTGACCGATCTCCCGCGATGAGGGTTTGAAATTTTTATTTTTAAAGTATAGCGTTATGGGTGCCAAATGAAAGGTCTTGACGCGTAGAATTTTTCATGAAGAAATTCCCTATGGTGCACGTGAATGAGGGAAAACCTCTAACTATAGCTTTATGGGCATCAAATGAAAGGTGCTGACCTGCAGAATGCAAATTTTCAACATTTTCATGGAAAAAATCAATATGGTTTATGAAAACCATCTAAATATTGCTTTATGGAGGTGTCATGGTGTATGTCACCTGTGTAACATCGACGAGGTGGCTATCACATGTTACTTAAACGAGGTGTCTTAAACGAGGAGTCATGGCGTCTGTCACGTGTTACATCGACGAAGTGTCTCTCACGGGGGTCTTCAACGTGGTGTCATGACGGCTATCACATACCGTAGTCATAGAAACCATAGAGCTATAGGCTACAGAGCTAACCTAAGTCATAACCATAGAAACCCTAGAGCTATATGTTATAGAGCTAACCTAAGTTGCAACCATAGAGCATCATGGTGGCTGAAAGAGGTGAGTAGATGAACTCCTCGCGTTCGGGCTCAGGATATCCGGTCTCCACTTCCGGTCTAGCTGTCGATGTGCATCCTGTGCATGAGCTCGTCCTTATCAGTTTTGAAAGGATGTAGGTGATAAGGATTTTATTTTATTTGTAAAGTGTATACAGGGTGTGTTCAAAAAAAGTGTGTCACATGTACAGAGTCACGTGACCAACACATGACAGCATGGCGGCCCTAAGGTCCAGCTGTCATGGCGACCATAAGGACCAGCTGTCATGGTGGGCATGAGGACCAGCTGTCATGGCGACCATAAGGACCAGCTGTCATGGCGATCATAAGAACCAACTGTCATGGCGACCATAAGGTCCAGCTGTCATGGCGACCATAAGGACCAGCTGTCATGGCGACCATAAGGACCAGCTGTCATGGTGGGTATAAGGACCAGCTGTCATGGCGACCATAAGGACCAGCTGTCATGGCGGCCATAAGGACCAGCTGTCATGGTGGACCTAAGGTACAGATTGCTTCGTAGAGATGTCGCCATCAAGTGACAGCTGTCATGGCGGACCTAAGGTACAGACTGCTTCGTGGAAGGGGCTCCGTCACCTCTAGGAAGCAATAAGGACCAGCTGTCATGGCGGGCATAAGGACCAGCTGTCATGGCGACCATAGGGACCAGCTGTCATGGCAATCATAAGGTACAGGTTGCTTCGTGTAGGTGTCACCACCAAGTGACAGCTGTCATGGTGACCAGAAGGTCCAGCTGTCATGGCGACCATAAGGTCCAGCTGTCATGGCGAGCATGAGGTACAGCTGTCATGGCTACCATAAGGTCCAGCTGTCATGGCGACCATAAGGTACAGCTGTCATGGCGAACCCAAGGTACAGACTGCTTCGTGGAGGGGGCTCCGCCACCTCTAGGAAGCAATCTGTACCTTTGGTCCAAAGGTACAGGCTGCTTCATGGTGATGTCACCACCACGTGACAGCTGTCATCGAAGGTACAGAATGCTTCGTGGAGATGTCGCCACCACGTGACAGCTGTCATGGCGACCCTTGGGTACAGGCTGCTTCATGGAGATGTCGCCACCACATGACAGCTGTCATGGCGGACCAACGGTACAGGTTGCTTCGTGTAGGTGTCACCACCACGTGACAGCTGTCATGGTGTGCTAAAGGTACAGGCTGCTTCATGGAGATGTCGCCACCACATGACAGCTGTCATGGTGAACCAAAGGTACAGGTTGCTTCGTGTAGGGGTCACCAACACGTGACAGCTGTCATGGTGAGCTAAAGGTACAGGCTGCTTCGTGTAGGTGTCACGTGACAGATGTCATGGCGGACCGAAGGTACAGGCTGCTTCGTGTAGGTGTCACCACCACGTGACAAAGACTGCTTTGTCATTGTTTCAATCCGGCGACCATAGTTTACGAACGATGATGACGTCACTGCTTCGAACCGATGACAGTAACTGATTCAATCCGGCGACCATATTTCACGAACGATGATGACGTCACTGCTTCAAGCCAATGACAGTAACTGATTCAACCCGGCGACCATAGTTTACGAACGATGATGACGTCATCATCGTTCACGAACTATGATGGTCAGATGAGGAATGAAATGCGAGTAATAATAATGATACTCTATGTGTAAATGTGAATAGTTGGAGGTTATGATAAAGATATCCAGTAAGTTTGTAAATGTGTCATTATGCATATATCTTTTGAAGAATACACACGTATACTTAGAAAATTTGTGGAGAAAGTTCATGAACTAAGAAGAGACTTGAATTTTTACGAAGATAAAATAAAAGTTATAAGACTGTTGAATACATTTACAAGTGCAAAAAGTGAAGATAATGATGGGAGTGGGGATGTTAAAAACAAATTTCGTGATTCTAACCACAATTCTGAATGGTATTCTATACGCAAACGTTCCCCAACACGTTGAGCGCATTTATATTTGTCTGAAGGATGTTGCAACCGATGGTGGTGGGGGGTGTAACCGTACCGAATGGATTCCGATGAATTTTAGAAAAATCAACGATAATCAATTAGAGGTATTCGCATTCAACATTCCTCAAGATAATCGTACCACCATACATTATAAACTTAAACTTTTATTCTTTGATCGGAGTGAGGGAGATATGGCTGAATGGCAATTGCTCCAACAATCATCATGTTTACCACATGTCATACAAAAGACAATATCAACACCATCCACACGTACATCATCCTCACTAGACGAAGAAATTTCTAAAATTTTCGCAATTTTGTATGCAATTTTATCTTCTTTATCAGTACTAATGTTGAAAATGTTTGTTAAATATGTAAAGAAGGCTATTTACCATGTAAATAAATGATTGTATGAAGATATAAGTGTTTTAATAAAACAAAAAGGAATGATAATTATAATAATATATTGACATTATCATTTGCTAGTTCATAAGCTTTATTTTTGTGATTGATAACACATTCTATCAATGACTCGATGTTGATATCACTAATCAATTGTTCACCCCCCTCTTCTTCTGCGGCATGAATAATATTTCCTCTTGCATACCATTTCAAATCGCGGCGGAAATTCTGTTTCACTTCGTTACCAATATCGATAGCATGAGATATGTTAGACCATTTACGTATTAATCGCATTCCCCGATTTTGTAATTTTCTGTCGGCATCACGCCAACCATCCTCCTGTCGACGCATTAGGTACCATTCTGGTCTCATATCATTCGATGTTCGATGTAATCCTAAATAATATATATTATATAAATTTTATTATAAAAAACAATGTAATTACCTAAATTTCGTCTCTTTCCAAAATTTATAGGAGGTGGAACAATATTTGGTGCAATGTTATTCCGTAAGGTGATAACATTCATTTGAATTTGTTGAGATGAGCGTTGAGATCGTTCTTTCGCAAGACATTCACGTTCCTCAGCTCTTTGACGTTCTTGTTGTTCATAGAATTTCTCGTACTCACAATATTTCATCATAATAAATTTCATTAACGAAAACAGTTCACGTAGCTCGATGACTTTAGGAGTTCGCATTTGCAACAATAATGATTCGAAATCAATAGCATCTAGAACATAATATTTCTTTCGTGCATCAGTCTTATCACAAATTTCTAATATGCGGGTTTTCCTCAACAATCTTGTTATAACACCCTTTTTAGCATGATATTTTTTGCCGCGATAACCTAACCAATCCAATAGATCTTCATTCATCAGAACGCGTTGGTTTAGTTGAATATTCCAAAATAAATAGTTTCTTTTATCGTTTCTTATATCGATCCCAAATTTTAGACACACTTCATTAACTGTTAACTTAATAAAATTGTTGGTGGACCATGTAGCCACATTTGAATCACGAACGCACCCTGCTAAGTTCATTTTTATAACTGAACATTTTCTGAAATGATTCTCTCTTACATACGTGAGAACGTGAACGTGAATAGTGAGGGTGGGGGGGTAACTCTCCGTTTCGATATCATTGCAAACGTTGATAACTGACTGATAACGTCACTAGTTGTTTCAATTTGTTTCATTTCCAGCAACCGACTACCATAGTTTACAAACTATGATCGTCGGATGTTTACATCACCACCTACCGTTTGAGAAATAAAATATCAAATATAATAATGATAATAACATTTATTGGGAAAGATACATTTTGATAGTACATCATTTAGAACATAAATTATAACATTATGATTCATCACCTGGTTCTTCACACCAAATTCCGAACTGATCCTGTAATCGGAGAATACTCCATTATACGATCGTTAATGATGATGCAATAAGCCCTGGTGTTTTTGGGGAAATTCAGGAAACTTTCCATCTCTAGTTTGACGTCAACTGTTGATGACTTTATAGCATCGTTTTGTTTTGAACAGTCAATCACAAAAATTGCTCTATTCTTGAATGCTATATAATCTAACATGGGTTCGCTTATTATTTTATTTGAAAATGATTTCTGGAAATCATAGTACATCTGGTATGCTTCCACGTATTGCTGGTCGGTGAAATTCAATTTCATTGCTTCATATGGATTACACTCTGAAGTCAAGTATAATTTAACATTTAGCAAGTTTATATTATCGAAATATGCACTGTGCTTAACAGGATTATTTTTTCGATCAGTTTGGAAAGCTAGAATCACATATCTGGGTCGTTCCAAATTCATTGAAGTTTTAACAGCCCAAATGTCGCGAGTGCTCTCCTTCATCAACGGATTTTCATGCAGATCCCAACTACGGAATGGAATCAAAATAGGCTTCTCAGCACTCAAATTCCCCAACATTTGAAATTTAACTTGATCACTTGGAAACACATGTCGCACTTCTAATGCTATCGTCTTCACATTTATTTTAGCCGTTTTCGTGCCTGTGCTATTAGTATAGCAATCGTTATCGGTTCGAGACCTTATCAAGCGCAGCTTATGTTTTCCACTCAAAACTTTGTTATAGTCAATGAATAGGCCTAGTAGAAAATTCAACGGTATCCATAAATTGATTTTATTATTGTAGACTGAACTCAATACATCCTTAAATGACCATCCAGAAATAGCTAGAGGTATAGATTCATGTTTGGCATATGTTAGATAAGCTCTGATGGTGCTGACAATACCAGGATCACGTACTTTGTCTATCTCTTTTCCATTCAATTCATAACTGACATATTCGAAGAGAAACGCTCCGAAATTATTCGTTAGTTTACATTCACCATCACCACTTGCTTCTGGCTGGAATTCTGCCTCGATGAATGAAGCAGACGAGGCCAAATCTACCAACACATCTTGTTGATTGATTAATATCTCAATTTCATCGCTGTTGCCAAAAGATGTTGTGTGGGGATAGTAGGTATGAGTTTCTTCTCGGATGATGTCTTCATTGAAGTTTGGCTCGTTGAATATTTGAAGTTTTTCCGACATTGTAACCAAGGGACTTCAAAAAATTGATATTTTCCAATGATAGTGATGCAGAAGCAACCTTCTCCCTCGAGCTCGTTGTAGATAATGACTGATGACCACTATGGAGATGTCTTTTATTGCTGAAATCCAAACCCATGTTCTCAAGTGATGGCTACTGCAACCTTCTCAGTTGAATTCCTTTCATATAATGAGTGGTGGTGAGTATTGGATTATTATTTATTGTTGTGAGGTATAATCCCTAACGATCTTTTTCAATTCCAATCGTATAATAATTTCTTCTCCACGTAAATTTACCGGTTTCCAATTCTGATCTAAAATATTCAGCGTGATGTTATCGAAGGACGTCTTGCTGATGACCGGTAGATAAATAAGATTCTTCGGCTCTATATCAATGGAAAACCCAGGTGGTACAAGAGGTGAGAACTCATATATCGTATGAGCTATCTTATTGTTATAATATGCTCCTGCGGTTAAGTTACACTCAACACGTATTGTTTGAACTTTGATTATGTTTATAGGTCGATCAGATACGTGTAGTTCGCGAGATGTCAATTTCTTTTTGCTGAATCCCAACAGTTCGCTTATACTATCTTTAGGAATAAAATTCACTTCAAAATCACTCTTCAGCTCTGTGTGTAGAGTGTTGTTGTTAGATTTTATTGATAATTTCCGGTCACGTTCTTCTTGCTTCACTCCTATCCCACAAACTGCACTTTGTATGAAATCCTCGATGTCTGTCAACTCGTAGGACCCCGTAGGTATAGTTACTACTTCTTCCTCACCCTTCACATTTTTATAATAAAATTTATTAAAACCTTCTTCAATGTTCGGAATGCTATTGTACGTATGCAAGCCAACAAGTGCGATAGAATAATATGAATGAGGATCTAGTTCTATAGGTGGGTGGAAATCTACAGATAAGCGGGAGCTCTTACCCGTGATAGTGAACGTCTGAGACATGATTGATGCAAACTTTACCAACAATCTATTTATATACTAATAAATGCAGGGTTAGTCGAGCACAACTGAAGAGTTAGAGAGGAAATCTAAACATAACTGACCACAATTATAAGTGTTATATTGTTGAAAATTATCGTGATTGAATAATATCTTACACTTTTTGAAATAATCCACTAGTTCGGGAGGGGGGCGTAAATTGCCAAAACTATCATAATATAAAACTGTATCACCGACTTTATTAAACCCAACCCAGTGAGTGCCTCCATTGTCCGAGCTATCTAAATTAACTATTCCACGCTAGTTTTTCCATGGTCCGTTGGATGGCAGTTCATCACGCATAAATACTCCTCTAAAATGGGGAATTTTCAGAGCTTTTGCTAGTTTTCGTAGATCGAGATCGGTCAGAGGTCTTCTGGGTAGGTTTACTGACAGTTTTTTGGATGTTTATTTAAATATAGACCAAGACCTTTGCGATACTTTTTCAAATATAGACCAGATCCTTGTTTCCCCAAAGCTATAGCTTCCATTGTTTTATTATGTCTTTCCGTTTCCTCCAAGGTTTTCCGAGCTGCTTTGCTGTCGTTGACGGCCTTAGCGATGCCTGCACCACCCCCCGCCAATGCTCCAGCAGCTGATAAGCCGGCAAACAGAGGTATTAAAAATGGTAGAAATCCTCCAGTCTTTGGAATAGGAATTACTCTTGGTAACCGAACATTTTTCCGACCACCCGCTTTTTTGAATTGTTTTCGTGCAACTTTCAACGCTGTTTGGGATGTTTTCTTCAGATTGGATGAGTCAAACTTATTCTTCATAACTTTTCTCACCCCATCGACAATTGCACTTCCGAACCCAACCTTCTTTCTCATACCCATTCCCAATTTCCTCTTTGCCTTCATAATTTTATTTACACCGAAAGCGGCAATCCTTTCTCCAAATTTTGTGTCTTTAGATTTGACACGTTGCCAAGCAGCGTTCTCTAATATTTTATCCGCCTCGTGACGTCCTTCCAAACTAGCGTTTCGCAGATATGAAATATCGTGTTGGCGGCAAGCTTTATCGAGTGGATTGATACCTGAATCTCCTCTTCTCAACCGTTCTTCTAATTTTGTACCGGGACCACAGAATTGATAACCAGGAATATGAAGTTCAAACGGGAGCTTGTTTATAAGCGTATTGAGAACACCTTCTCCTACGTACGCTTCCATACAGACTGATGAAAATTCAAGATTGCACCGTTATTTAACGAGGGGAGGGAGAAAGACCAAAGATCTCAAAATAATATTTTTTATTAATTTCAAAATTTTCTCAATACAAAAGACTTAAGTATAATCTTAACAATATATGTTTCAAATATTATAATCTTCACTCTTGATTCACCCTCATATTCACGGAATTTTTGTTCTATTATAATAACCATACCCTCGAGTCAATAATATTCCAGCTATTTGTTTGTTCCTAATAATCTCCAAATGGTTAATGATGGATTCATTGAACGAGATCCGAATTATTGATCCAACTGTTGTGATTATTATCTAGACCCAACCATTTCACATACTGTTGACCCCTCCTCTTTCGTAATATTTTTTCGACTAAATACACATCGGGTTGTTTTGTTTTCTGTAATTCTTCCTCGTAGAAACAGCCGCTGATTGGTGCGTTGGTCATATCTTCTAGTAGATATGTGACCGGGTTGGTAATTTTTACTTTGATGATTTTAAATAATTCCGTACTCCAATTGGGCGTAAATCCCTTCTCAAAAATATGTTTAGCCTTACTTATTCGTACCACATCTCCAACGTTGTATTTGTGAGGCAGAGCTAACTTGATGTGTGAGTAGGATCGCTTCAATATCTCGCTCTCAATCTGTTTCGTCACTTTTATTGGAGCCATATTTATAGTACTATGTTTACGTTTATTATATTTTTCTGTGGTTTCTTCAAGTATATCAAGCCATTTGTATTTCCCGCTGAGACTGAAATGTTTGTAGAGCGATTCCTTTAACGTTCGAATGACACGTTCGGCAATGGCTGCTTTTTTCACACTATACGTATTATAATGATTGATATTATGTTTCTTCATTAGATCGTTAAAGTGTTTATTGAAGAATTCTTTTCCCTGATCGCTTTAAATTTCGAGAAACAATCGATCATAATCAAAATGTATTTGAATCCTCTATTTTCACGAGCGTAATTATCCATTTCTGCCAGATCCATTTGCCACAAATCATCCAAACCTTTTATGATCGTTCTGCGTCGTTTGAAATTCTTCCTACTCGGCTTATGAAGCTCATGCACAACTTGTTCTCTACTCATCTTATCAATGTGGAAATCTAGTGTAGAATTAATTTTTTGGGTATATTCACAGGATTTGGAGATATACGTTTCACAGAGCCCTGCTTTGTTGCTGTGGATGATGAGGGTCTCTTCTTAGAAGGTTCCACAAATGTCATCCGTCGATCTAACGCCTCCACTTTACTAGTAATGTCATTTAGACGCATGTTCACACTGTTAA
Source organism: Endomychus coccineus (assembly GCA_958510875.1). Taxonomy (NCBI): domain Eukaryota; kingdom Metazoa; phylum Arthropoda; class Insecta; order Coleoptera; family Endomychidae; genus Endomychus; species Endomychus coccineus. The sequence continues at coordinate 156,455,141 of OY294067.1, read as the reverse complement.
ATGTGTTATTGATCTCTTTCAATTCATTTCTGTTTTCCCTCACACTATCACTGATTGTTTTATACTCTGATTTTATATAGATCCCCATTCCATTATATTTATTCTGAATGTCCATCAGATGTTTATCAATGTTGAGAATAACCTTGTCATTCGTTAAGTTATGTTCATCCAGATCCTTGTTGATATCTTTGATCAAATTATCAACCCTAACATTGAAGGTATCTTTAAGACTGGTTTCCGTTTTCAGATTCAGTTTGTGTGTTAATTTATCAACATATACTTTATTTGCAACATCTCCATCATCATTCGGTGATTTTACGTTGCACAATCTACGATTTTCCATATCATAACTTCCATCGCTCGTTAGGAATAATCCTTGTCCGTGAACTTGTTTGAAATTATTATTAAATACATTTGTATCATATATCCACATGGAAGAGGAGGCTCTGCCAAACTTATCCATTGAAACCATCTTTATAACTGTGATGAATTTGTCTTACACCTGGTTTTTGTTCAATTACCCCTGCCTCTATCAATTCTTCTATTATAGAGATTATCTCATTGTGATGATTATGGTTACCTGCATGCGAGGATGCAACAAGAAGTCTCAGTCTATCCACAATTTCGTTAACGTCATCCCAACATATTCGATAGGTTTCTCGTTATATTCAAGCATATCATTTTTGATATATGCACTTCCAGTGTATGTTTTGGCTCTGGGTCTTTTCATGGAATTAATCAAAGGTTTCAGTACATTTTTGTATTTTACAATGTTTCTTATTCGATCAGCTGGATCGTTATTACGTCATGGGCACTAGTCATTTCCATCATTTGACTGTAATTTTTCCCATCTTCCACAGTGTAAGTATCAGGTAGAACATCTCTGTAAAATATCAAATTATACAGTCCTGTGGTACCCTTGAACGGAGTTCCCTTAATAATTATATTACTCTCACTATCAATTTCTATAGGTTGATTACCCATGAACCATTTGTCTAAAGTTGAATTATATTGCAATCCCATTCTATCATCGTATTTCTTGACATCATCATCCAATAGGAATCCTTCCAAGTAATAACGTGCTAATGTGGGGTATTGTTGCAGACTCTCCTCTGTAGCCTCTGCATTATCTTTCTTATGTTTTCTGAATTCTTCACGAATCTGATCGATAGTAGGTTCGAGGGTAAACACATCCTCCTCAGTATTTTGGGGGTTATATACGAACTCTTCCCCTTCAGTTACAATATTTGGGATTGGTATGTTCTCCATTTGTGTTGCTGTAGAAACAATACTTTTAGGTTTAACCAACGAATTTTGTTTGATTATTTCAGCATTTTTCGCAATTTCCTCCAGAGGTTTAGATACATTCCTGAACATATTATCTAGAATCTCATCATTTTCAGCTTTACCCAATTTCACAGCCATATATTTTTTCCTCACAACGTTTGCTAACTCCCAAATTTTTTTCTTCAATTGTTGTTTTTCTTTAAGCGTGTTACTCACACCCACGTCCATGCTGAGCGGGTTGTCTATTTCAAATGAAAGTATATATACATGTTAGATGTATATATAACTATCAAAACCTTTGCGATAACGTCCTTTGTTCATATCACAGTCTTTGTTTATCATAAGGAATCCATATTTATCTTTCCAACATACGCTACATATCTCTTTGAATTTTTCGAGTGACATTTCGGTACTTACATGATCGGTGAATATATGTTTCAAATTGAGCTCATCCTGTTTGAAAATAATCAAGCAATTGGCATTGTCGCGCAATCCATGTTTTGGACATTTAGCAAAAGACTGGCAAAGATAGAAACTATCAATTGAGTTGTGTCTCCCTCTTGAAAAATAAGCACGAATTTTCTCCTGTTTCTCAAACATCACGTCATCGAATATTATGATTGAATTAGGCCTCGCTTCTGTGGGGTCTATGACCTCATCACTTTCGGTACAAGGAAAATATCCAAGCCCCTCAATTTTCTTCAATGTCTCCTTTAGTAACTGGTATTTTGGTTGGTGTAAAGACTTTGAATATATGTACACGTTTTCAAATTTCAGACCGTTTGCATCTAACAATAGAGATAACATCACATTTGTTTTCCCACAATTACTTGGACCACAGATTATTGTTCGTAGAGTATTAGGCAGCAAAGAGCTGTGACGTTGTGGTTGTTCAACATTCTCATTGCTTGACCCTAAGTTCATAATACTCAACGAGTCTTTTTGCTTAACAATCTTCATCATGCCTGAAGGCGAATCGAAATCATACTGGAACATATGTTAATAAGCATTTGTTTATATACTAGATGATGATGTTATATTGTGTATGTCTGATCACGCGGTTAGGTGCTTCTACGGTTCTGTCAAAATCAGGTATCAAATACATGTTAAATAGGTATGAATGCTGGAACACGTGTCTGAATGTTGAAACACGTGTGTGAATGTTGAAACACGTGTCTGAAACACGTGTCTGAATGCTGAAACACGTGTCTGAATAATGAAACACGTGTCTGAATGTTGAAACACGTGTCTGAATGTTGAAACACGTGTCTGAATGTTGAAACACGTGTCTGAATGTAGAAACACGTGTCTGAATGTTGAAACACGTGTCTGAATGTTGAAACACGTGTCTGAATGTTGAAACACGTGTCTGAATGTTGAAACACTTGTCTGAATGTTAAAGCATGTGTTGAATCATGCGAAAAAACATGTGTATGAATGTAATACAATCATTATGATTATTCACATTTTATTCCTCATTAGCTCATCATAGTTCGTGAACGATGATGACGTCATCATCGTTCGTGAACTATGGTCGCCGGATTGAATCAGTTACTGTCATCGGTTCGAAGCAGTGACGTCATCACCGTTCGTAAACTATGGTCGCCGGATTGAAACAATGACAAAGCAGTCTTTGTCACGTGGTGGTGACACCTACACGAAGCAGCCTGTACCTTCGGTCCGCCATGACATCTGTCACGTGACACCTACACGAAGCAGCCTGTACCTTTAGCACACCATGACAGCTGTCACGTGTTGGTGACACCTACACGAAGCAACCTGTACCTTTGGTTCACCATGACAGCTGTCATGTGGTGGCGACATCTCCATGAAGCAGCCTGTACCTTTAGCACACCATGACAGCTGTCACGTGGTGGTGACACCTACACGAAGCAACCTGTACCGTTGGTCCGCCATGACAGCTGTCATGTGGTGACGACATCTCCATGAAGCAGCCTGTACCCAAGGGTCGCCATGACAGCTGTCACGTGGTGGCGACATCTCCACGAAGCATTCTGTACCTTCGATGACAGCTGTCACGTGGTGGTGACATCTCCATGAAGCAGCCTTTACCTTTGGACCAAAGGTACAGATTGCTTCCTAGAGGTGGCGGAGCCCCCTCCACGAAGCAGTCTGTACCTTGGGTTCGCCATGACAGCTGTACCTTATGGTCGCCATGACAGCTGGACCTTATGGTAGCCATGACAGCTGTACCTCATGCTCGCCATGACAGCTAGACCTTATGGTCGCCATGACAGCTGGACCTTATGGTCACCATGACAGCTGTCACTTGGTGGTGACACCTACACGAAGCAACCTGTACCTTATGATTGCCATGACAGCTGGTCCTTATGGTAGCCATGACAGCTGGTCCTTATGCCCGCCATGACAGCTGGTCCTTATTGCTTCCTAGAGGTGACGGAGCCCCCTCCACGAAGCAGTCTGTACCTTAGGTCCGCCATGACAGCTGTCACTTGATGGCGACATCTCTACGAAGCAATCTGTACCTTAGGTCCGCCATGACAGCTGGTCCTTATGGCCGCCATGACAGCTGGTCCTTATGGTCGCCATGACAGCTGATCCTTATACCCACCATGACAGCTGGTCCTTATGGTCGCCATGACAGTTGGTCCTTATGGTCGCCATGACAGCTGGACCTTATGGTCGCCATGACAGTTGGTTCTTATGATCGCCATGACAGCTGGTCCTTATGGTCGCCATGACAGCTGGTCCTTATGCCCACCATGACAGCTGGTCCTTATGGTCGCCATGACAGCTGGACCTTAGGGCCGCCATGCTGTCATGTGTTAGTCACGTGACTCTGTACATGTGACACACTTTTTGAACACACCCTGTATACTCTTTACAAATAAAATAAAATCCTTATCACCTACATCCTTTCAAAACTGATAAGGACGAGCTCATGCACAGGATGCACATCGACAGCTAGACCGGAAGTGGAGACCGGATATCCTGAGCCCGAACGCGAGGAGTTCATCTACTAACGAAAAGTGTATTTCGATAATAATAATAATATTGCAAATATATCTAAATGTAAATGAAACATCAATCAATAATCATATAACTAAACTATGATGAGCTGATGAGGAATAAAATGTGAATAATCATAATGATTGTAATACATTCATGCACATGTTTTATCGCATGATTCAACACGTGATTCAACATTCAGTCACGTGTTTCAACATTCAGACACGGCCTGATAGAGAGCCTTATCAGATGTAGGAAACCAGTAGTGCATGCACGAGTGTCTGAAACACGTGTCTGAATGCTGAAACACGTGTCTGAATGCTGAAACACGTGTCTGAATGTTGAAACACGTGTCTGAATGCTGAAACACGTGTCTGAATGTTGAAACACGTGTCTGAATGTTGAAACACGTGTCTGAATGTTGAAACACGTGTCTGAAACACGTGTCTGAATGCTGAAACACGTGTCTGAATGTTGAAACACGTGTCTGAATGTTGAAACACGTGTTTCAAACACTCGTGCATGCACTACTGGTTGCCCACATCTGATAAGGCTCTCTATCAGGCCGCCCCAAGTGACGGTATCCCTACTTTCGTTCTATTTATTAGAATATATTTTATATTTCCCCGATTAATATTTGAGTATAAGCATATTTAACATTTAGCTATAAGAATAATAATTATTGTAAGCATAATTAGTGATTGATTGATGTTTCATTTACATTTAGATGTAGCTGCAATATTATTATCGATATCTATCCATATGTAGTTACAATATATTCATTTCTCATTATTAGAATCTAATATTATATCATAGGGGGTTTATTTTCCCTCGATTAATGTTCGAGTATGAGCACATTTAACATTTAGTTATAAGAATAATGATTATGTAACTGTTGTGTTGAAGAATGATAAATTTTCGATAATGAAATTATTATGTAAACCCGTGAAAATAAAAAATGTGTTTATCGTTATAACTTTTACGCGACTGTTTGTCTACATGTTTTTAACTAGTATATATATATATATATATATATATATATATATATATATATATATATATATATATACATGTTTTCTCGTCAAGGTGAGATCCGTTTATTTTGTGGACAACCCGAGATCCATTATATGGAAACAATTTTTTAGATTTCTTTTATCGGGGCAATGCAAATAGATACATGCTTCGCAGGAATTACGAGAGAGGGGAAACAATTTCTCAATTTGAAATATACATATATATATACGTACCAGGTAGAGTTCCGTAACAGATACATTCAAGACGAGATCCAAAGTTGTATATTAAGGAATTTATGGTATAGGTGAGATCCGGCGGTGTTGCCGGTCCAACTCATACGTTATTCATTTGTATTTCTAGCATTTTTTGCATGTTCACATGCAAAACTTCTTGAATCTCTACTAATTTTTGATCACTAGACTAACTATATGAGTACAAACTTATCTCAATGTCGTAAAAATATACTGACTATAAGTATAATAATAAATATGAACACCTTGAAAACTTCCCTGTTTATATAGGGTAATAATATTTATGTCAATAATATTACTATATGCTCTCAATATTTAAATATTTCGTTACCCTATGACTATTGAAGTTCATCTCAGAATGTCTTAATTATTTTATTTGTTGTTCATTGTTACTTATTAGCAAAACTTGCAACACTTGCAACTTACACTTCTGGCAATGTTGATATGCAAGCAAACATGTTAAGTATCTTAAAGTTTAATAAGTGTAATCTCGGTTTTAAATATGTTGTAATCATTTCCTGAATTATAATTTTGATTTCCAGGAGTTCGTTTCAATTACAAAATAAAAGCAAATGTTCTTTATACGGGTAATCTCCAGAAATACTATTGTAATAGAAATATAAATTGAATTATAACCATTGAAATCTACATAGATATTAACAAACATTAGCAAATTCTGTGAGAGATTTTGATAAAATTTATTCGGAAGCATCACAAATATAACCTTATATAATTAACCGATGAATTCGAATAACAATCGATCGGGCATTCGCGCGCTAAAGACGGGTGCCGCACCGTATCGTTTGACTTTATTAGCATCCACGCTTCCCGCGATATTATTGCTGAATTGAAGTTATGTTATTGCAGACATAATATTACTGGTTATTCTAGTGAATAGTTACCAAATAGTTGGAATGTTGCGGAAACAAACGATAGTAGAACTACTAAAAAAGACTGAATCTAGGAACATTGAACCACCCATTGATCTAATAAATAATGTCATTATCGATAAAAATACATTGACTCAATCGTTCATGCTAATCGAATTCAATTTCATTGAAAAACTGCTACATATCCAAGAATTTTGAAATAGAAGATCTTATACCCAAATAATTCATGTAATAATTTTTATACCCAATGATATATACTACATGCTCTCAGTATGGAAATGTTCATTCACACCTACGAGTATTGGCATCTCGAAATATCTTATTCACTTGTTGTTTGTTTTATCCATTACTTGTTTGTTATTATAATACAAATCACTCACATATTCTGATTATTATCACTCAGTTCAGTGAATTGTTCACCTATACGTCAAGTTTTTGGAGAGCTGGATCAGAACTAGAAAATGCATTTACACAAATGAAAATTTTCAACTGCACATGAAGAGCCCATCTTCAATATAATTCGCAAACCAATATTCCACTTCTACAAATTTTAACAATTCCAAGCTTATACATATTTAATATACTAATTTCAATAAAGAAAAACGTTAACATGTAAAAGGAAATCAATGATTATATTCTCATGATAGTAGATTTGATCAAGAATACATTTCTCTCCAGACTTTCAGTAGCAAAAACACTCATTTAACAAGATTTTTGAAATTCTGCCTCTGGCTAGTAAGATATTTTTTTATGACAGATGAATAAACTGCACATGAAAACAAACGAACATAACACACAAATGAATTATTATCAAGTAGTTGATGTCACATACAGAGCATCCTTCAATTAGGCCTTAATTCAAGGGTTTTCTCTTATCCTGTATATTGGGTAATGTAATGTTACCCTATATAAGACATGCCCCCTTTATTCGAAATACACTTACATCATAAAGTTTTAATTATATGTGAATGCTTGGAAAATAGGACACATTAAGACATATGTCTACTATATTTCCGTCTTTACGTACGTTTCGGTTTCACGACCGTCATCAGAAGAAGTTTGAAAATTAATTCACATCAACTAAAGCGCTGGATTTCTTCAACTTATTTTACTGAGCACGTCATCAATTAAAATGTCTACATCGCAACAATTAACGAAACTCGAATAATTGCAATAGTAACACATCATAATGTGTCACTGTCAAGATCGAAACCTGCCTAACTTCTTCCTACCAGACTTCAGTTTTTATCAGATCTACGAAGTTGTGGACCTAATGAGGTCTTTCCTCATGCCTATAACCTTCAAACCTTGAAGAAAAATACCAATGCCTATCTCATCTTCCTACTTCCACTGCTGGCTCATACGATGTACTTCGAACATCATAGGATCCCTCTCGTTTAGTCAAAGTATCAACAAAAGTTGTTAATTGTTTCCAAGTTTCGCACTGAGGAAATGAACTGTCGGATTATTTGCTGTACAACTAACCCCTGTTACATTGTGTCTTGGTGTCTTCCTTGCTATAATTGCACCGAATTCCTCACCGCCTACCATTTTATGTCAGTAGTTCTTACGCTTCCTAGAGACAAATTTGCTATTCCCCGGGTATTCAGTCCCTTCTTCGTAGATCGTTTCTCGATTTTTTGTGCATAATGTAATTCTACTACATATGTTACATCTTGAAATATTCTGCCATATATGATATTGGTGCGCCTACCTACAATTCATCAACATTTTTATCAAAATCTATCAATAATATAATAGGAAAAAATGAGTTTTATGTGAATGACTCATGGAATTTTAATGAATTTATAAAAAATAAATCCGTACCCGTAAATCATCAACTGATTTCCTTGGATGCTGTATCTTCATTTACAAATATACCAATCTTTTTGGCATTGAGTAGCATAAAAAAAATTGAGCAGAGATTGAAAACCACACACCTCTAGATCAATCGGAATTTATAAATGCATTACAGTTTTGCTTAGAATGCACTTATTTTCAATATGAGCAATGTGAGCAATATTTAGGACAAATATTCGGCATAGCAACGGGATCTCCTATTTCAGCTACTATTGCTAACCTTGTTATGGAATGCCTAGAGAAATCTGTTATGAATTCATTAGATTTTCAACCCGTAAGTAGGCATTCGGACACTTGGGCCCGCCTGATAGAGAGCCTTATCAGATGTAGGCAACCAGTAGCGCATGCGCGGTCATGGGTGGCCCAGATAGGTATCGGTAAGTATTGGTACTGTATTATCGGTCGGTAGATGGTTAGGGTGTGACCTCTAGGGTGTGGTCGTCTCTGACCTTCTGTTGGCGGTAGAGCGATCAGCTTGTATATACAAGGTCTCACGAACCAGCTTGTAGGGTTGGGGCATATACAAGGTCTCACGAACCAGCTTGTAGGGTTGGGGCATATACAAGGTCTCACGAACCAGCTTGTAGGGTTGGGGCATACACAAGGTCTCACGAATCAGCTTGTGGGGTTGAGGCATACACAAGGTCTCACGAATCAGGTTGTAAGTAAGGGTGAGGGCCATCATATTTGTGTCTGACACGAGATGAATATTTATGGAAATAAACTACATTCTTAAAATAATTCAATTTATCGTTCTATAGTAGCATTCGCAGTTAAACGGATGTTTGTGAAACATATCGCTAGCGTATTAAGATTGCAACGATGTGCGTTAGAAGCCGCAGATAACCAACACTTGTTAATATTGACCAGGCGCGGACTGGCCCCCAGACATTTGTTTCTCCACGCTTCAAAAATTCCACGATTGTACATATAAGCTAGGCCGATAGAACAATATGTTATTAATCATTCTATGCTACCTCGCAAAAACAGGCGAACGAATATCTAGAGCACAAAGCAACCTATACACTCATGTGATCGAGGTTAGCGATCAGCAAGCGTGACGAAAACGACTCGAAAGAGTGACGAAAGCGTGACGAAAACGACTCGAAAGCGTGACGAAAGCGACTCGGAAGCGACATGAAAAAAAACGATTAAAACGACATGAAAAACGATCAAAACGACATGAAAAACGATAAAACGACATGAAAAACGATTAAAACGACATGAAAAACGATAAAACGACATGAAAAACGATAAAACGACATGAAAAACGATTAAAACGACATGAAAAACGATCAAAACGACATGAAAAACGATAAAACGACATGAAAAACGACATGAAAAACGATTAAAACGACAATAATAAGATTCTCGACCCAGTATGAATTATATATAAAAATTCTCGGGAAATAGGTCACAATAACACTTTGTTTTAACTATTCGTCTTAAGACGAATAGTTAAAACAAAGTGTTATTGTGACCTATTTCCCGAGAATTTTTATATATAATTAAAACGACATGAAAAACGATCAAAACGACATGAAAAACAATAAAACGACATGAAAAACGATCAAAACGACATGAAAAACGATTAAAACGACATGAAAAAGCGATAAAACCACTCGAAAAACGATTCAAGCGACCCAAGCGACTCGAAAGCGTGACCAAAACGACTCGAAAGCGTGTTGGTCGTACAAGGCGTGTGGCAGCCCAACGAGTCAGTGTTTGTAACATATAGCTCACATAATATTATATCATGGATCCGGATCACCTTTTTGCAACTACCATGATTTACAAAATTTTAGACTTATACCTAACCCCTTAAGCTAGATTATAAAATACATAGCTGCTGCTGAAGTATATTTAACATTTAGTTATTGAAATAATAAGTATGATTTCACATTATTAGAATCTAATGAGGTAGTTTGAACAACCATCAGTTAGAAAATACACATAGAAAATATACAGTTTTCCAGTATGCTCTCTCACAGAGGTGAGTTAGTTGTTTGTGAGACACCATTGAATATAAGCACGTGTTGTAAGCAGCTTATATGGCTAGTGCGTGTGTTTCATTTTACATATAGCTGTAATATTATTGATATCTATTCACATGTAGCTATTATTATTGATATTTACATATGGTTACAATATACCCATTTCATCAAATGGGCACGATCTAAGAATGTAGATATATAAGAGTTTCAAGTAGGGAAGGCATTATGTTATATATATAAGAGTTTCAGATAGGTAAGGCATTATGTGTAAAGTTGTCGATAGAGCAACATGTTATTATTCATTCTATGTTTTGTCGGAGCCCTAAAATATGGGTATATGACGGAAAATTCCAACGGGTTAAGTGAAACAGAGGATGCATTAAGAGTGTTTCAAGAATTGTATAGACTGCCAATAGACGGTACCCCTAAATAATGAGACTTTGAAATTGATGAATACGAAAAGGTGTGGAGTGGCTGATGACCCTTCTCGAAACAGAACAACATCCAGATGGATGAAGTCGAAATTGACATGGAGATTCAGATTTGCCTCAACTCAACTGCTTAGATTGACCACGGAGGTATTTGAAGTGTGGAGCAAATATTCTGGACTGAGCTTTGAATATACAGGTGGTAACACAGCCGATATACTCATTTCGTATCAGAAAGGAATGCATCGTAGAGTTACGAACAATGGGGTGTGTTCAGGGTTGTTTGATGGTCCTGGAACGATTCTCGCACACTCGGATTTTCCAAGTGATGGGTCAACGGTCGAAATACATTTGGATCGAGATGAAAACTGGTGTGAAACAAAAACGAAGCCCGCTTATAACGAATCAAGTTTGTTTGCTGTACTATTACATGAAATCGGCCATGTAATAGGACTAACTCATAGGGCAATGCCGAGTCTGTAATGTTTGCATTTTACGAAGAACCTAGAGACTTTTCTAATATTACTTTGAGTAACGACGATATTTATGGTGTACAGAGTCTATATGGAAAACCAACAACGACCAATAGGCCTGTGTCCCTAAAACCCACATCCATCACCACCACTACTACAACCAAACCACCCACCCCTCCAGATATATGTAATATGAAGAGACTGCACACCTTCCTGGTGGTGAACGAACGCTTGTATATTTTCTATGGAAAGTGGGTTTGAGTGATGGAATTAGAAACGAAAATTATGGAGCAGCCAATGTTAATTACCGACTGGCTACCGTTTTTACCGACCAACTTCCGAAAAATATCTGCAATTTATCAAAGACCCTCAGGAGAGATTGTATTCTTCATAGATAGAATGGTATATATGATGGAATTTCCTAGCTTACAGTTGATTGAAGGCTGGCCAAAATCCTATTCAAATGCATTGAGGGTACCTAATGTTCATATACAGGGTGTGGTGAGCTCATATACAGGGCGTACATATATTTTTTACAACAATTATTATTTCGCCGAAATCAACGAGTGTGACTTCACAACGAAATATCACGGACTGATAACAAAACTCTTTTATACTGCCCCTACACCCATATCGGCCGCATTTCGCTACATCGACGGAATACTATATTTTTTCCAGAAAGATATGGGTTATCAATACAACGAGTTTCTTCATACCCTGGTAAAAGTAGAAAAATTCAATCCAAACATTTTCGGAATACAATGTCCAAATGTGAGCTTGCTCGACCAGTTGAAAGAATTGTTGCGTGAGATTCTATCAAGACATACACCCGAAACCCTACTCTCCCCAGAAGAGGAAGATGATGAAGAAGAAGACATTGAACAACAACAACAGCAGGTAGTTTGAGTATATATATAATAGAACGATCAATGGAAAAAAAAATCTATACTAGAAAGTACGCTGTGAAAAGGCATAAACTAAGTAAACACCCCGATATGAAATTATCTTTCTTGATGCAGTTCACACCGGTGTTTGATCGAATGATGCTTCGGGCATTCCAACAGGCACCCTACGGAGCCCTAGGTCAGAAATTCCTACTTGAACATAACCTCTCAGGAAAAAACATACAAAATGTTTTGAGGATAGAGGCAAAATTTCAATATTGTACACCACAAAGCATTCACCTTTTCGATACTGTGGAAATTCAAGGTCAACAATGGACTACGGAAAATATAGTTGCGCCTATTTGGAGGGCGATGGAGCGGGTAGAAAAGGATGGGAATGTCGTTGTAAACATGTGTTTCATCAAAGGATACTCAGATAAGCCTCCATTCATTGAAAATAAATCTACATCATCATCTGTAAAAATCAACAATAGACTGTATAGTATGGATGAAAATTGTAAATTAACATTTGTAGATGAAGAAGAAGAAGATATCCCAGGCTTCAGAAATATGTAATTTCATTAAATGTTAATGTATTCTGGAATATGTAATTTCAATAAAGATTATTGCATATAAAGAGTTTTATTCCTCATCCTACCATATAACCCCATCCTACTGATAAAATTCACCGTTCAAAAACGACGAAAAAGTAGTTCTATAATTTTCACAACTGCTCCCTTTTTCGAGATATTTCTCAAGGAAATTCCACAAAAGAAGAGTTGGGTGTTGGAATTATTGAATATTCATCGATGTGAGGTTAAATCTGCTGTAGAAATTACCCCACTATTATTACCTTTTTATTTGAGAATATCGATATTTCCCATGTAACTAACCTAAATCTATTTTGTATGCAATATTGTCATCATTTGCGAACCTTCGAGAAATTTGGCTGGGTCTAAATGAATATATTTGACTATTATCACCTGTAGAGATGCGTTGAGATTCTTCATGAATGAGATTGATAACTCTCACGATAAATCTTTTATACCACCGAGGAATTCCTCTAGAGGTATATTACCCCGATTACTAGGATTATTAAATCTAACGGAATATTGCTATATGAAACTTTATTGGCTTCAATACTCGAGATAAGAGAGCACCGCAAACTGTTTGATAACAGCTACTACATACTATAATAATTGAAAAAGATAACATAATAATCTGAATCACTTTTTGAGGAACATTATATGCAAACAGGTAATAAAAACAGAAGTATATTTATAATTATATTTATTAACTAGATAGTAACATAAATTTTTTGTTTCTAGCTCTGAAACTATATTCATAATTTAGATTACAATCCTGATGGGGTGATCCAGGGACTGTCCTCAACCAAACGACTCGTTCATTATTGTGATGTCTTGTGGACAGTCCCTGGATCGATGATGGGGGCTCCAAAGGTAATAGCTGCCGGAGCGGGGGCGGGGGCTCTGCCACGGTTGGGATGGATAACTGCCTGATGAGAGCCCCCTTTGAGGTAGATTGTCCGGGGGCTTCAAGGATGGATAGCTGCCTGATTGGGGTGCAACCACCGGACCGGGGATGTGGGTGCTCCAGGGAATGATAGCTGCCGCCCTGGAGCGGGGTAGGGGGCTCTGCCAAGGATGGAATGGTGTAGCTGCCTAATGAGAGCCCCCTTTTTCTTGATATTCAGAAGTTCCAGTCCTGTTGTTATACCCCAACTGTAAAAGAAAGAAAAAACATGAGAAAAATCTCAGTAACCTACATTATATTATGTATAAATCGATCAAGAGATAGACACATTTTCTGCAGAGACATCGTTGTTGCGAGCGTTAGAGGCTGCTGATGTAGATGGCTGGTGTTCTGAAGAAGCTTGTTTCTGATGATCGAGGCGTAGCGACAGCTTGGTTGATAGAAGTGTTGACGAAGTAGAAGTGTTAGAGACTTCTTGGAGACTTCTTGATTTAACAACATGGGCGATAGACGTGTTGAAGTGTTAGAGACTTCTAGAAGTGTTAGAGACTTCTTGGCCCTTTAGCGTTAGAGGCTTCTTGTTGTTGTTGACGGATCGAAGCGTAGCGACAGCTTGGTTGATAGAAGTGTTGGCGGGGTAGAAGTGTTAGAGACTTCTTGGAGCGTTAGAGGCTGTTTGTTTTTCGATCGAAATATGTCTTAGTCTCTTTCGATTATAAAGAATCAGATCCGTACTCAAACATGTATAATATAAATATCAAATTCGGCACTGAATATTCGAAATAATAGCATTTCTGTAACAAAAGACCTGCGAGAAGATAGGTAACCTACTTGGGTTATTTTTAAAAGCAAGGATCATCTGATAAATACACGGGTTTTTAGACACTGTTGTAGTGCGTATGCTTATGAAAAAAACAAGAGTGGAAACAGGCAGCTAGCACGCCGAGAAGATTACCCTACACTCCTGATAATGAACAAAATAGTTTCAACAGTTTAGAACCAACAGGTATTGGCAAAAGTGGAAACAGGCAGCTAGCACACCGAGAAGATTACCCTACACTCCTGATAATGAACAAAATAGTTTCAACAGTTTAGAACCAACAGGTATTGGCAAAAGTGGAAACAGGCAGCTAGCACACCGAGAAGATTACCCTACACTCCTGATAATGAACAAAACAGTTTCAACAGTTTAGAACAGATATTGGTAAAATTGGAAACTAGGCGCTAGAGAGAGAGTAGTGATTCAGCTATCGCGCACCCTCAGCAAGTATTCACCATCATGAATGAGTCGTTTGGTAGAGGACCGGCATATAAGAGACATAAGGTGTTCTCCATAAGCCAGAACAGGCAGCTATCTCACCTGACATAAGGCCTGATAAAATGCTCAAAAATGAACGAGTCGTTTGGTTGAGGGTCGGCATATACAGAGACACAAGGTGTTCTTCATAAGCCAGGAGAAAATTGAGCTATCTCCCAATGACGATAAACGATACTCAATATAGTTGCAGCCATAGGGTATACGGTTCCAGTCGATGAACTAGTCGTTTAGTAGAGGGTCGGTATATACAGAGATACAAGGTGTTCTTCATAAGCCAGGAGAAGATCGCTTTATCCCATGATGATAAATGGAACTTGATATAGTTGTAACCATAGGGTACACGGAACCCGTCGATGAACTAGTCGTTTAGTAGAGGGTCGGTATATACAGAGATACAAGGTGTTCTTCATAAGCCAGGAGAAGATCGCTTTATCCCATGATGATGAATATTAATATAGTTGCAACCATAGGGTACACGGTTCCCGTCGATGAACGTCTCGATCGGCTGAGATCAGGCATATACAAGGCCCTACACTGCTCCAGGGCGGCAGCTATCATTTCCCAGAGAGGTTGCTGGGGAAAGATATAGGACTGATTTTGTGGGCCTCCGAGCTAAATTATTTGCAGTAAAGGTTCTTCGTACTGATGATGTTAGTATGAAGCTTCAGGAACTGAGGAACGCCGAGTATGAAGAGCCCGAAATTGCGGAAATAATGAGGAATTATGGGGTCTCAAAAAAAGCTAAGGGAGTAAAATATTCTGTAGTGAAAACGATAATCAAAGTTCAAACTATAAGAGTGGAACTTCTGAATATCAAAAAAAGGGTATTTGTTAAAATCCAAATAGCAAAGTGGATAGGTTTCTGTACTAAGTACATTAGGACTTTTTCCAGACATATAACTAAAGATACTATGAACTTGCCGTGTAATGTAATATAGGCCATTTGAAAATATTCAAAAATAATTGTTTTGGTACATAACAGGGCCGGAAATAAGTTTGGTCAATATTCTGAATATAGCTCCAGGTCTAGAAACAAAATTTATGCAACCATCTAAACTGTTGTGGAGGGAACTACAACTCCCCCACCAAGAGACCTTTATCTTCCGGTACTCCCCTTAAAAATGAACAACAAGCTAATGTTCGTTCTATACCTGCTGTGCGGTGAGAAAATGAACAAAGAGCCATGCGCTCATAATAAGGTTGAAACTGGGGTATAACAGCAGGATTGTAATCTAAATTTTAAATATCGCTTCAGGTCTAGAAACAAAATTTATGCAACCATCTTTATCTACCTGTGCCGCCGAAGAAGATGAGCGATAAACTGATGTTCGTTCTTTGTCAGCTGTGTGGTGAGAAAATGAATAAAGAGCCTTGTATTCATAATAAGACTGAAAGATAGTTAACTGGGGTATAACAGCAGGAGTGGAACTTCTGAATATTGTTCAGTGTGTTATGTTGGTACATAACAGGGGCGGAAATAAGTTTGGTCAACACTCTGAATATCGCTTCAGGTCTAGAAACAAAAATGTATGCAACTATCTAATCATACCTACGAAGACTGTACCAACGATCCCCAGCATATATGGGAAAAATTTGGATGTAGAAACTTGGGTCAATACGTCGATCTGTATATGAAGACCGATGTTTTATTATTGGCCGATGTATTTGAGCAATAAATTCGATAGATGGTGATGTAATGGAACTTCTGAATATTGTTCAGTATAACAGGGGCGAAAATAAGTTTGGTCAACACTCTAAATATCGCTTCAGGTCTAGAAACAAAAATTTATGTAACTATCTAATCATGCCTACGAAGACTGCACCATCAAAATTGATGGTGACGCTTCACCCAAAGGAGAAGTATGTAATTCATTACCGCAGCCTTAAGCATGCGTTAGCAAACGGTTTGGTGCTGAAAAAAGTCCATAGAATTTCGAAATTTAAGCAAGCTCCATGGCTTAAAGCATACATAGATCTGAATACTGATCTCCGAAAGGCTGCGAAGAATGAGTTCGAGAAGAACTTATTCAAATTGATGAATAATGCGGTGTTCGGGAAGACGATGGAACTTCTGAATATCAGTCTGTTATTATTATTTAATGAGCACCTACTATTTGAAGATGTTATACCGATAGTAATGGTTAATATGGGTAATAATCGAACTCAACGAGGCGGAGTCTTAGGAGGGTTGTCTGCTTAGGTGTTAATATCAAGGTTTTCATATGTTTTTTCATCTGTTCATTCCTAGAAACAAGACAATGCAGCTATCTACTAAACCGGCGTGGAATTGCATTGGAAGAAATTGAATAAAATATTAACACCCAGCAAAGTTAAAGTTCTACCATAGCGCCTTTTGAGAAACAAAATTTATGCAGGTATCTCACTTGATTTACATGAAACATCGGGCTTGATAAAATGCTCGATTCTACCACCAAGCCACACATACAAGATAGTAGATACAGTGGACTACCTTTGGGACAGGAAGTGTGACGTCACTTCCGGTCTGTGCTCCGATTATCAGGTCTCCACTTCCGGTCTGCGCTGGCGATATATGTTATCGGGTAGATAACGTTATCGGCTAGATAGCGTTATCAGTGATTGTGAGTCACCCATGCTGGCGATGTGTGTGTAATTAGCGTTATCGGGTAGATAACGTTATCGGGTAGATAGCGTTATCAGTGATTGTGAGTCACCCGGATGGACATCCAGTGTGTGTAATTAGTGTTATCAGGTAGATAACGTTATCGGCTAGATAGCGTTATCAGTGATTGTGAGTTACTCGGTTTGTGCTGACGATTGGCATTCGGTGTTTGTAATTATTGTTTGAATGTATATACAGGATGTTTGTAAAGAGTGTGTTATGTTGTATATACAGGTTGTTTGTAAGAGAGGTCCTAGACACGTGGTGTCATGGCAGCTATCACGTGTTCCTTCGGTGTCATGGCGTCTGTCACGGCGGCTATCAACGAGGTGTCATGGCGTCTGTCACGAGGTGTCATGCTATCTGCTGACGATTGGCATTCGGTGTTTGTAATTATTGTTTGAATGTATATACAGGATGTTTGTAAAGAGTGTGTTATGTTGTATATACAGGTTGTTTGTAAGAGAGGTCCTAGACACGTGGTGTCATGGCAGCTATCACGTGATCCTTCGGTGTCATGGCGTCTGTCACGGCGGCTATCAACGAGGTGTCATGGCGTCTGTCACGAGGTGTCATGCTACCTGTTGACGATTGGCATTCGGTGTTTGTAATTATTGTTTGAATGTATATACAGGATGTTTGTAAAGAGTGTGTTATGTTGTATATACAGGTTGTTTGTAAGAGAGGTCCTAGACACGTGGTGTCATGGCAGCTATCACGTGATCCTTCGGTGTCATGGCGTCTGTCACGGCGGCTATCAACGAGGTGTCATGGCGTCTGTCACGAGGTGTCATGCTATCTGTTGACGATTGGCATTCCGTGTTTGTAATTATTGTTTGAATGTATATACAGGATGTTTGTAAAGAGTGTGTTATGTTGTATATACAGGTTGTTTGTAAGAGAGGTCCTAGACACCTGGTGTCATGGCAGCTATCACGTGTTCCTTCGGTGTCATGGCGTCTGTCACGGCGGCTAGCAACGAGGTGTCATGGCGTCTGTCACGAGGTGTCATGCTATCTGCTGACGATTGGCATTCGGTGTTTGTAATTATTGTTTGAATGTATATACAGGGGGTTTGTAAAGAGTATGTTATGTTGTATATACAGGTTGTTTGTAAGAAAGGTCCTAGACACGTGGTGTCATGGCAGCTATCACGTGAGGTGGTCAACGAGGTATCATGGCGGTTGTGAATCGATCATAACGTCTACGACGTGTACATCAAATGAAAAAAAATGGTATTCTTTGGTGAGAAAGATTGAAAGGGATCCGAACCCACGTCATTTTTATCTGAAAATGTTCTATTATTTTACATGTATACTTACCAGTTCGATCGACCTCTTATCTCTCACCCGCATTTAGTTTTGATTGTATATTTTAGGTTGAAAAAGTCAATAGCGCAGAGGGTGTGTGTGACTGCTTCAACTAAATCGAACTCAGTTCGTGATAATGTCTCCTCGATTATACAACAGTTTTATTCATAGTGTGCTTACCACCGTGTACGATGCGAAGAAATTCGTAATAAGCGCATGTCCGCCGAATATGATGGAAATCCTCGAAGAATTACAATTACCATCCAAAAATTGGATAATCGCTGGAGAATTCATAACTTTCCTGGTGGGGGCCTCGACCGATTGGGCGTATGCTGATATTTTCTATTTCGGAGGAGATTTCGATCCACCTCCAGAAGATTGGAAGATAATCGATATGAATATAGAAGGTCAGTTCAAATATAAACCTAGAAGAATGGGAAAAATCATATTGCATCAAATTTCGGGTATCGTTCCGAAACCAGGATCGTATATACTTGATTGTTTTAGAGTGCTACATGATATTGATGATGATTTTTATCGGATCGCACTTCTACCGTACCGATGTGAGATAATGGACATGCGCAGCATCCGAAGAGATACTTCAAATTCTTACACCTTTAAGATGTTTCAACTGTTTTCTGAGATAGGAGGGGAGGTTGACTATAGAATAAGTCCATCATCACTACAAATTTTGTGCTTCGACGTACTCTTTCGAAATTTCGTCAAAGAAATATGTTAATGATCTGCGCATGTGCAACTAGATATTTGGATAGTTTATCATTCTAGTTTGAAATGTCGTCTATAGTGGTTGATATTCAAAGTTTCCCGATTTCTGCAAACGTATATAAAATCAAGGAACTCTCTTTGTTGGACTGTGATAAAAGGTTGGAGAAATATTTTCTATTCAAACCACCAAAATCGATGGATCAACTATCTGAGAGGCAAATGAAGAAAATATTTCATTGTGAAAAATATCATGGGATTCCATGGACCTCTGGCTATCAGGATTATGATGAATTGTATGAAATTTTGAAGGAAAATATCGATCCGGATGCTACTGTTTATGTATGTGGGAAGATAAAAGCTAAGTTTCTACGGGGAGCGTTCCAAGAATTGGGGTTAGATCGAGTAGAAGTGGTGAATTTGAAAGGTAAATGTCCAAAATTAGAGCGAGGAAATTGTGAATTCATCTGTTTACATCACCCCAATAGTGTGAATCCTATGTGTTCTAGTGCGAATAGTTGGAAGTTATTCGAATTTCTTACGAAGGAAGATGTTATGTGGCTCTTAAAATAATAATATAGATATCTACAAATATATCATTATGGATATATCTTTTGAAGAATACACACGCAGACTTTGCGAATTCGTGGAAAAAGTTCATAAACTAAGAAGAGACTTGAATTTTTACGCAGATAAAATTGAAGTTATAAGACTGCTGAACAAATTAAGTGTAAACAGTGAGGATGATGGGAGTGGGGGTGTTAAAAACAAATTTTGTGATTCTAACCACAATTCTGAATGGTATTTTATACGCGAACGTTCCCCAACACGTTGAACGCATCTATATTTGTCTGAAGGATGTCGGCAGCGGTGGTGGACAGTGTAACCGTACCGAATGGATTCCGATGAATTTTCAAAAAATCAATGATAACCAATTGGAGGTATTCACATTCGACATCCCACAAGACAATCGTACAACCATACATTATAAACTTAAACTCTTATTCTTCGATCGAAGTCAGGGGGATATGGCTGAATGGCAAATGATCCGACAATCACCATGTTTACCACATCTCGTACAAAAGACATCTACACTCACATCATCTGCAATGGAAGGAGAAATACCCAAAATTTTCGCAATTTTGTATGTTATTTTATCTTCTTTATCAGTGTTATTATTGAAAATGTTTGTTAAAAATGTGAAGAAAGCTATTTACCATTTAAATAAATAATAATTATTATATAAAGGATGTGTTTTATTGAAACAAACAAAAGATTGATAATAATATTTATTTCAGAATAAAATACATTTAGGTAGTATTTTATTCAGAAACCACTGCTGTAATTTATCCACATGGTGAACTGCACACATGTATTTTCCACCATCATTACGATGATTCAGACAGGTCAAATTGTTCGTTTGCTCGAATTTCCCCGTTTCACATTGAGTACCATCGAAACTATGAACCTGAACGATGTGTGGGTAAACATCCAATTCTATACACTTCCTTCTCAAAAATTCGGCTTTTTGCTGTCCTCGGACATAAATATAGTCGACTGCACACAGGAGAATCGATTTAAGAATATTATTTATTTCTTCATAATCCACATTCCCAGATACATAATCGAGTCCATGATAAGACTTTTGTAAATACCATACGGATTTTCGCTCCTATGCATTTAGCGATGAATAAGATGTGTGCGGTTTGAATAAGGAATAATGACGTTTGAATCCAATTTGTATACACATTTCTTTTGGATGGAATGCATCGTCGAATTATCGAAACGATCGATTTTCATCGTTAACCACGATTATCAATCATTATTTGGATCAATCTGCTGTAGGATTGGAATCAAATTCATCAGATGCTATTTTTATCAATTGTAAAATCTAATTTACCGAAAGGAAGTATTGATTAAATATGTTTTTAACCTAATATATGAAAGAAAATTCATGATGTTTTCACAACTTAAAAATATCATTTCACTAATTTCAATGAACCAATTTTTCTTTCAGATCAATATTCATTGATTATGAAGTTAACTTTTTCAGATCTTAATATTTTTTGAAATAATTTCGTTTTAATTTTTCCATTAGTTATTGAATAGATTTCATTTTTAATTTGATTCAAAGGAATTTTAATATATTTTCAAAACAAAGAAACACATTTTCTCATAATTTCAATCAGGGACCTTTCCTCATTAGCAGTTCAAGTTTCTGATTTGATAGCTCTGAAAATTCTTTCGTTAAAATTTTGAAATCATCTCTTTTTAAGTATGATGTATGATTTGATGGAACAACTAACAAATAGATATACACCACCGGTTGATCCACCTGCATATTTATCTGAAAAGTAAGTTTCATTAAGAAATATCTATTAATAAAATTTCATATCTTTTTACTAATTTTTCAGTGGTTATATTGTATATATGAGTAAGAATGATGGGACTATTTCAAAATATAATGATGACCCTGTAGGGACTCATAGCACATTAGTAGTTTTGAATGAAGATAATTCGATTAGAGGGTATGTTCTCTATTCTTTACATCATTCTAAAGATTTTTAATTATAATTTGTTGACAGTAAATTAACGATGAACGATGGGGAAATAGAGAGGTGTACCCTGAACGACGGGAGAGAGGTTTTAATCAATGAATTACCTAATGTGTAAGTTCATTATGAAAAATATAATCAGACATTGTTAAAACTAATAATAAATTTCTTATAGAGCTGACAATAATAACAGTGTTGACAGGATGCAATCATCAACAAGGATTAGAAATGAAAAGTAAGTTTCATTCTGTTGTTTTCGATATTCTTCTTTTAATTCTTCAACGCAATTTTAGTGGATGTAGAAAGAGACCAACAAGTCCCTCATCCAATATCAATAGGAAGAAACAAAAAAGGCAGTTCCCACTTACTCCTATCACCTCCATCATAATTGATGATGATGATCAAATAAGGTTAGTTATTTAATTTTAATTACTATAGGAATTCCTGGAACATCATTTTACTGTTTACAGAGATCAATCAACACCACCTCCATCATCCTCTAGATCGAATCTACATCCACTACCACCCTCAACAACACCACCGAAAGAAGAAGATATTGATGAGTTGCGTATATATGGCACGGGTGTAGACTTAGCAGTTTTGATTGTGGAGGTATGCACATTTTTAGTTCTTATATTGATTATACTAATATATTTTTCATTCTTTCGCAGTTGAGGAAAATTCAATCTAACACTGGTGGATGCTATACCTTTAAATGGGGGTGAACAGGGTACTTCATTCATTTTTATATATATATATATATATATATAAGTTTATAAAATGTATTATTATTATTATTAGTCTGAAATAAAATTATTAATTTTAATGTGTTTTTATTGAAAATAAGATTTTGCGTATAAAAAGCACTGTTTTATTAATAAATCAGATCAAATGACTGTGGAATTCAAATCATCAGTCATATCATCCAAAAACTTGAATTAACAGATTGTATGTACTACAAATGATTCACTCATTGTTACACTCACACGCGTTTGCGTTCTCATATCAGTATGAACAGAATGTGATGATGCAGATACACTAACATGAAATAAAATTATTAATTTTAATGTGTATTTTGCGTATAGAAAGCACTGTTTTATTAATAAATCAGATCAAATGACTGTGGAATTCAAATCATCAGTCATATCATCCAAAAACTTGAATTAACAGATTGTATGTACTACAAATGATTCACTCATTGTTACACTCACACCCGTTTGCGTTCTCATATCAGTATGAACAGAATGTGATGATGCAGATACACTAACATTGACATTGACATTCAACTAGTTCATTGGCTTATTAATAGAAGGCTATATAGCTACAACATCAGTATACTCAATCGAATATGATATCTGAATCATCGATATTTCAAATATTCAGATATTTTAAACTATTCATTCGATTTTTATATAACATGTGAACATTTGAATCATTATCAAAGTTTCTACAATATTAGAGAAATTGTATTGTGAATGAATGATATCTAGCTGAAGGGAAACTGAGTTTGTCTTCTATTATATCGCATAATAGTTTGATAAATAATTAGAACAATGATTGATTCAAATCATCATATTTTATAACGCAATAATAGACTAGCGGGTTTAAGAGGAATCGCTCTAATTATTCTGCAGATTTTTATTATGAATATTATTTCATCGATATCCTCAAGTTAAAATTTGGTGAATTTTTCATTAGTTTAGAGAGTTTTGATTTGGATAATCATTAACAATCGTGGAAAACGATGAAATCGTTTCGATAATAATTCATTCCATATTTTATAAAAGTATGTTAAGCGAAATGGATAGTGTGAACCGAGATATCCAAAATTTTAATCAATTTCCTCTTCGCAAAATTCTAGTTCATTTTGGAGAAATTCTAACCACTACAAACATTTCAGTCTAAAATAACAATGAATAAGGTAGTTGTATTCAGAGTTGGATGTGGAAATATTGATATAATAGAATTATATGTTACATTTTCAAGTTTACTTGTTTTGAGGTTCGAAAAGCGGTTAGTTTGATATTCCTGGAAGAACATCGTAAACTTAGGAATCTGCAAGGCGATCGTGGAAAATAATAAGCACTTTAATAACAAGTTAATGGAAAAACATAAAATCAGTCATTGCAATACCTATTCTATGAAAAAGTCGCTATCGCATTATTAGAACGTTTGAAGAAGCGCTCTACGAACAATTCAGTTTGAGCGGGAAATACAATGTTGTATGATTTGAGCGTGGATGAATAACTATTGAAGGGTCAGTGTGGATTCAAATGAATTAAACAATCAGTTGTAATGATGTATCCAGTATACAACAATTTCGTTCTAACTGCAGTGCATGATGTGGAAAACGTGTGTCTGAAAGCAATGGAAACTATAGAACAATTCCCATCGAAAAACATGCAATCGAACCATTCAGTTGCAACTAAATGTTCTACAAAGATAGCGGGCTTAGCGGCGGGCGTCTGAAGATAGTTTTTCCGAGTTTTAGAAGAGTTTGAAATGTCTGCAATGCATGAAAAATCCCCATGAGGGGTAATGATATTCGATGGCGAACCTTCACACCAACAATCTCTCTGAATCATCGTTCGCAAAATTGCGTCGAACCAACATAACAAAATCGCGCAAACTTTCACACCAATAATCTCTCTGAGAATCATCGTTGAAGATGAAATTCGATCCTACACCTTCATTGACTTAAATAATGTAAAAAAATAGTGGAAAACGATCAATCATTTCGAGTTTTTATTCAAATACCATTTATTACAAAATCTTCTTAATTCATTAATTATTTCACGTTTCTCTTCGATATATCCTTGTAGAGGTATGATTTCTTCTAACCGGTCCAGTAGAACATCTGGGTTGGACCAGTAAATTATACTTTTATCTCGACTGTGGAATAACATAATATGACGATTCAAATTGTCTCGGCGAGAAAATGTAGCTTCACAATGCTTGCATGAGAAACTGTGTGTTTTGAAATGTTTTTTCTCGTGCCGCCTCAGCGCATTTGCTCTCGAAAATTCCCTTTGACATTGCCCGCAAACGTGCATGGTGGTTGATGATTAACTAATGACAATGTGATATGGCTGTTTTCAAACACCCTCCCAATAACGATTGGATCCTCCCAAAGAACGTTTGGACCCTCCCAAAAAACATTTGGACCCTCCCAAGAAAAAACGTTTTGTAACTAATGACAATGTGATATGGCTGTTTTTAAAGACCCTCCCAATAACGATTGGATCCTCCCAAAGAACGTTTGGACCCTCCCAAAAAACATTTGGACCCTCCCAAGAAAAAACGTTTTGTAACTAATGACAATGTGATATGACTGTTTTCAAAGACCCTCCCAATAACGATTGTCAACGGTTTTTTCAATATAACTCGAAAAGTATGAAAGATATCGATAATTATCTATCTGATACCTACAACTTTCTCCTTTAACTATTTCCGATCCGAGCTATAGTTTTTTAAGAAAAACAGCATTTTTGCCAATTTTGTAAGTTATGTTCGACATTTCAGATCGAGTTGCAGAAACTCACCTTTTTAAATTTAATTTGCTATACGCTCATATTTTTTTTCCAGGTATTAATTTCTGCTTGAACTATATAGATATTACATTTACGGAGAATTGCATAAAATGTGATCCGTAATGAAGTCAAAACTCGATTGAAACAAAGAACTTCATTAGTGTGGAAGTTGTTAAGAATCGGAATCAATATAATGAAGCAGATTAGATTGGAATCGGAATAAGAATTACGCAATATACATGTAGTTAAAAAAAGTAAATATTCATAACCTTATGGATCATAGTAAATCACAATTGATATTGTTGGTGATGACAGTCAATCAAAATTATTTTGCCCTGTGAATAGAATTTAATTCTGAGCTACTTCTATTCTTTCCTACTATATCAAATTTTTGACAGAGATTTGAAAACGGAAAGAGCGAAATTACGATGTTTCTTTGTTCGCAAATATATATTTTCCGATATGTGGTATAAAATCAGTTGTGGATTCCAAGTGAAATTATTGAACGTTCTAATAGCTATGTATCTCAAACACTCGGGTTTTTTTGTATTATTTTTGAAAAGATTTCAATTATGTACGATAAAACAATCTGTGAATAGATTGGCCTTGAAAATTTTCTTACCTTCCTTCTTGTCTTGGATACACATTTTGAAAAATTCAAGTTCTTTCGTATTGAAAGTTCTAATAATTTTGTAAATTATTTTTTTTTTCGAAGGGAGGGGACGAAATATCATCGCTTGTACTCGTGTACGAAACTCTTAAATGGGCCTTTAATGTGATTAATGTTGTTTTTGTAAATCTGTCGATTATTGATTGTTGAAGTAAGTATTTAATAAAAATTTAAGAATATAAAATAAATTGTTTTAAAATTCCCTACTAAGTCTGTTTAAAAATTTTCACGAATTTGATTCCAATCCTACAGCAGATTGATTTAAATAATGATTGATAATCGTGGTTAACGATGAAAATCGATCGTTTCGATAATTCGACGATGCATTCCATCCAAAAGAAATGTGTATACAAATTGGATTCAAACGTCATTATTCCTTATTCAAACCGCACACATCTTATTCATCGCTAAATGCATAGGAGCGAAAATCCGTATGGTATTTACAAAAGTCTTATCATGGACTCGATTATGTATCTGGGAATGTGGATTATGAAGAAATAAATAATATTCTTAAATCGATTCTCCTGTGTGCAGTCGACTATATTTATGTCCGAGGACAGCAAAAAGCCGAATTTTTGAGAAGGAAGTGTATAGAATTGGATGTTTACCCACACATCGTTCAGGTTCATAGTTTCGATGGTACTCAATGTGAAACGGGGAAATTCGAGCAAACGAACGATTTGACCTGTCTGAATCATCGTAATGATGGTGGAAAATACATGTATGCAGTTCACCATGTGGATAAATTACAGCAGTGGTTTCTGAATGTAATACTACCTAAATATATTTTATTCTGAAATATTATTAATATCAATCTTTTGCTTGTTTCAATAAAACACCTCCTTTACATAATAATTATTATTTATTCAAATGGTAAATAGCTTTCTTCGCATTTTTAACAAACATTTTCAATAATAACACTGATAAAGAAGATAAAATAACATACAAAATTGCGAAAATTTTGGGTATTTCTCCTTCTATTGCAGATGATGTGAGTGTAGTTGTCTTTTGTATGAGATGTGGTAAACATGATGATTGTCGGATCATTTGCCATTCAGCCATATCCCCCTCACTTCGATCAAAGAATAAGAGTTTAAGTTTATAATGTATGGTTGTACGATTGTCTTGTGAGATGTCGAATGTGAATACCTCCAATTGGTTATCATTGATTTTTTGAAAATTCATCGGAATCCATTCGGTACGGTTACACTGTCCACCACCGCTGCCGACATCCTTCAGACAAATATAGATGCGTTCAACGTGTTGGGGAACGTTCGCGTATAAAATACCATTCAGAATTGTGGTTAGAATCACAAAATTTGTTTTTAACACCCCCACTCCCATCATCCTCACTGTTTACACTTAATTTGTTCAGCAGTCTTATAACTTCAATTTTATCTGCGTAAAAATTCAAGTCTCTTCTTAGTTTATGAACTTTTTCCACGAATTCGCAAAGTCTGCGTGTGTATTCTTCAAAAGATATATCCATAATGATATATTTGTAGATATCTATATTATTATTTTAAGAGCCACATAACATCTTCCTTCGTAAGAAATTCGAATAACTTCCAACTATTCGCACTAGAACACATAGGATTCACACTATTGGGGTGATGTGAACAGATGAATTCACAATTTCCTCGCTCTAATTTTGGACATTTACCTTTCAAATTCACCACTTCTACTCGATCTAACCCCAATTCTTGGAACGCTCCCCGTAGAAACTTAGCTTTTATCTTCCCACATACATAAACAGTAGCATCCGGATCGATATTTTCCTTCAAAATTTCATACAATTCATCATATTCCTGATAGCCAGAGTTCCATGGAATCCCATGATATTTTTCACAATGAAATATTTTCTTCATTTGCCTCTCAGATAGT
Organism: Endomychus coccineus; assembly: GCA_958510875.1. Classification (NCBI taxonomy): domain Eukaryota; kingdom Metazoa; phylum Arthropoda; class Insecta; order Coleoptera; family Endomychidae; genus Endomychus; species Endomychus coccineus. The sequence continues at coordinate 156,426,944 of OY294067.1, read as the reverse complement.
TGATCCATCGATTTTGGTGGTTTGAATAGAAAATATTTCTCCAACCTTTTATCACAGTCCAACAAAGAGAGTTCCTTGATTTTATATACGTTTGCAGAAATCGGGAAACTTTGAATATCAACCACTATAGACGACATTTCAAACTAGAATGATAAACTATCCAAATATCTAGTTGCACATGCGAAGATCATTAACATATTTCTTTGACGAAATTTCGAAAGAGTACGTCGAAGCACAAAATTTGTAGTGATGATGGACTTATTCTATAGTCAACCTCCCCTCCTATCTCAGAAAACAGTTGAAACATCTTAAAGGTGTAAGAATTTGAAGTATCTCTTCGGATGCTGCGCATGTCCATTATCTCACATCGGTACGGTAGAAGTGCGATCCGATAAAAATCATCATCAATATCATGTAGAACTCTAAAACAATCAAGTATATACGATCCTGGTTTCGGAACGATACCCGAAATTTGATGCAATATGATTTTTCCCATTCTTCTATGTTTATATTTGAACTGACCTTCTATATTCATATCGATTATCTTCCAATCTTCTGGAGGTGGATCGAAATCTCCTCCGAAATAGAAAATATCAGCATACGCCCAATCGGTCGAGGCCCCCACCAGGAAAGTTATGAATTCTCCAGCGATTATCCAATTTTTGGATGGTAATTGTAATTCTTCGAGAATTTCCATCATATTCGGCGGACATGCGCTTATTACGAATTTCTTCGCATCGTACACGGTGGTAAGCACACTATGAATAAAACTGTTGTATAATCGAGGAGACATTATCACGAACTGAGTTCGATTTAGTTGAAGCAGTCACACACACCCTCTGCGCTATTGACTTTTTCAACCTTAAATATACAATCAAAACTAAATGCGGGTGAGAGATAAGAGGTCGATCGAACTGGTAAGTATACATGTAAAATAATAGAACATTTTCAGATAAAAATGATGCGGGTTCGGATCCCTTTCAATCTTTCTCACCAAAGAATACCATTTTTTTTCATTTGATGTACACGTCGTAGACGTTATGATCGATTCACAACCGCCATGATACCTCGTTGACCACCTCACGTGATAGCTGCCATGACACCACGTGTCTAGGACCTTTCTTACAAACAACCTGTATATGAATGCCAATCGTCAACAGATAGCCAGACACCTCGTGACAGACGCCATGACACCTCGTTGCTAGCCGCCGTGACAGACGCCATGACACCGAAGGAACACGTGATAGCTGCCATGACACCAGGTGTCTAGGACCTCTCTTACAAACAACCTGTATATACAACATATCACACTCTTTACAAACATCCTGTATATACATTCAAACAATAATTACAAACACGGAATGCCAATCGTCAACAGATAGCATGACACCTCGTGACAGACGCCATGACACCTCGTTGATAGCCGCCGTGACAGACGCCATGACACCGAAGGATCACGTGATAGCTGCCATGACACCACGTGTCTAGGACCTCTCTTACAAACAACCTGTATATACAACATAACACACTCTTTACAAACATCCTGTATATACATTCAAACAATAATTACAAACACGGAATGCCAATCGTCAACAGATAGCATGACACCTCGTGACAGACGCCATGACACCTCGTTGATAGCCGCCGTGACAGACGCCATGACACCGAAGGATCACGTGATAGCTGCCATGACACCACGTGTCTAGGACCTCTCTTACAAACAACCTGTATATACAACATAACACACTCTTTACAAACATCCTGTATATACATTCAAACAATAATTACAAACACCGAATGCCAATCGTCAACAGGTAGCATGACACCTCGTGACAGACGCCATGACACCTCGTTGATAGCCGCCGTGACAGACGCCATGACACCGAAGGATCACGTGATAGCTGCCATGACACCACGTGTCTAGGACCTCTCTTACAAACAACCTGTATATACAACATAACACACTCTTTACAAACATCCTGTATATACATTCAAACAATAATTACAAACACCGAATGCCAATCGTCAGCACAAACCGAGTAACTCACAATCACTGATAACGCTATCTAGCCGATAACGTTATCTACCTGATAACACTAATTACACACACTGGATGTCCATCCGGGTGACTCACAATCACTGATAACGCTATCTACCGATAACGTTATCTACCCGATAACGCTAATTACACACACATCGCCAGCATGGGTGACTCACAATCACTGATAACGCTATCTAGCCGATAACGTTATCTACCCGATAACATACATCGCCAGCGCAGACCGGAAGTGGAGACCTGATAATCGGAGCACAGACCGGAAGTGACGTGACACTTCCTGTCCCAAAGGTAGTCCACTGTATCTACTCAAGATAATATAGACGCGCTGGAACTTCTGAATATCATCGAGATCTACAACAGCTAGGTATTTTCCTCACATGAGCAATACATCATCCACAATTTCCCCACTCATTTTAGGGATTGAAACCATACAGTTGGAGTAAAACAACAGGGCTGGAGCTTCTGAATATCAAAAAGATGACCCCAGGAATTCATGCGTTTGATCGGATATCAGAACCCTAAATATATATATTACACAGGCGATGAACACAGATGGTAATCCTAATACATAAATAATAAAATGTAAGTTACCTTGATTTTAGCTGCCCTGGGGTGTGTGGTAGCTGAAAATAAAATATAAGCTATTAGAATGCTGGTTTGAAAATTACTCTTATCTAATTCAGTTAGTGGACTTTGCACCTTTCTTATCTATTTCTTGTTTCGACATGAAAACTTTTGACCTTGGAGGTAACTTAATGTCAATTTGAAATGAAAATTACTCTTATCTAATTCAGTTAGTAACGCTCTTATCTATTTCATGTCTCGACACGAAAACTATTGACCTTGGGGTAACCAATCAAATCATCTCTACGATCGTATGTTGCGAAATGATAACCAATCAGATCATCTCCTTTCCGGGCGTTGTCACCTATAAATAGGGGCACGTGTCGCACCCTCGCTCATTATCATCGTAACATCTCTACTGTGCAGACGTGTTTGTATGTGAGTATCCTTTCTCTCTTATTCTGCTCTGTATAATTTTTGATTCTATTATCAGTTGTTTTTACAACTAAAGTAATTAGATATTCCTATCATATTTGAGCGCTTCAATTATCATTTTGAATTGCAGTTGTTTTCACGACTAATTCCTATCATATATACAGGGTGTCCCAATATTGCTGGGACACAGAGCTACCACGTATTCTAGAGGTCAAAATAAGTCGATTGAGCCCAATTTACCTGTATACCAAAATGTACCGTTTGTCCGTGAGAAGAGTTCAAAGTTTACTAAAAAAAATACATTTTTGTATGTTGTTCCGAAGTGCTTTATACAAATTTAATGAAATTTGGTAAATGTGTATTCTAGATGATTAGCTTACTTTTAGTAATCAAAAAAACCCAAAGAAAATTGTAGAGGGGTTGGAACCACCCTCACCCCTTGGCATTTTTTCCCCCATTTTTGTAGGGGTGGGAATACGGTTTTAAGACTTTTTTATCTGGAAGGCCTACTCATTATCTTCATTTTCTTACTCTTGTAAAAACTCCGTATTTTGCGTAGTTTTCAAGAAAAAAAATGTTTTCGCAAACACTGATAACCGATTTTCGGGTATAGGTTTAATAAAATTATTAGACACAAATTACACAATACATTTACACAAGACAAACAATAATTTTTATAACAAGTGTTCAATGTGACCTCCACCTTCATTAATACAGAGGTCAATTCGACGTAAAAAATTGAAATGCACTCTTCTTAAAACATCGTCATTTTCTCGTAGCGCATTTACAGCATTTTGAATTCTATTCCACAGTTGTTCGATGTTATTTATTTGAACCTCGTACACTTGTCTTTTTAATTCTCCCCAGATGAAGAAGTCACAAGGGTTTAAATCTGGAGACCGCGGAGGCCATTGAATGGGTGCTTCTTGTCCCCTACCTATCCACCTGCCACCAAATTGTTCACCAAGATATTCTCTTACTGCACGTGCAAAATGAGGTGGTGCACCATCATGCATGAAGAACGTATTTCTACGCAAGTTAAGAGGCAAGTCTTCTAATAATTCTGGCAAATTTTGTTGAAGGAAACGGAGGTAACTATCGCCATTCAGACGATCAGGTAATCGTAACGGTCCGACTATAAATTCGCCAATAATTCCGACCCAGACATTAATTTTAAATTCACGTTGATAATGTCTACTTTTAATGGCATGTGGATTTTCATCTGCATAAACATGATCGTTGTGTAGGTTTGTCATACCGCGACGTGTAAAACAAGACTCATCAGTAAACAAGATCTTAGTATGGAATCCGTTGTCGACTACTCTGCGCTCCCGAATAGTTTGTAAAAAACTTAAACGTAATTCGTAGTCAGGTGGCAACAATTCTTGCACTGGCTGGATGTGAAATGGCCGAATTAATTGATCTCTAATGATTCGACTTACAGTGCTTTTTGGAATTCCAGCTTCTCGTTGCAATCTTCTAGTACTGGTATTAGGATTGTTATCAATCATTTCAAGAACAGCTTCTTCCGCAATAGGTGTTCGAGCTTGTCGAGGTCTTCCAGCGTTAACTCTTACTGGGGTCAACCTCCCCGTTTCTCGAAGACGTCTTTCGATTCGGGCAAAAGTTTTATGGTTTGGAATTCTCCGGTTTGGATACCTCTCTTGATACACGCGAACACTTTCGCGGCAGTTACCTTGACAATATCCAAGAACTAATAACATGTCGGTCTGTTCATTAAAAGGAAAATTCATAATTGTGGGACGTCAAAGGAACAGCAACAACAGCAATAACAATTAAACAAAAACAGTGATGACAATAAGAAATAATAAAAAAACAAGCAAAAGAGAACAAATAACTGACACATTTACTGTTAACAATAAACTATGTTTCCTGTCAAAATCATAACATTTGGTTTTGTCTTTGTGTCCGCGGCCAACTAAATTTTGTATTACAATTTTATTAAACCTATACCCGAAAATCGGTTATCAGTGTTTGCGAAAACATTTTTTTTCTTGAAAACTACGCAAAATACGGAGTTTTTACAAGAGTAAGAAAATGAAGATAATGAGTAGGCCTTCCAGATAAAAAAGTCTTAAAACCGTATTCCCACCCCTACAAAAATGGGGGAAAAAATGCCAAGGGGTGAGGGTGGTTCCAACCCCTCTACAATTTTCTTTGGGTTTTTTTGATTACTAAAAGTAAGCTAATCATCTAGAATACACATTTACCAAATTTCATTAAATTTGTATAAAGCACTTCGGAACAACATACAAAAATGTATTTTTTTTAGTAAACTTTGAACTCTTCTCACGGACAAACGGTACATTTTGGTATACAGGTAAATTGGGCTCAATCGACTTATTTTGACCTCTAGAATACGTGGTAGCTCTGTGTCCCAGCAATATTGGGACACCCTGTATATTCGAGTGCTTCAATTTTCTTACACCTTCAATAGAGAAGTTTCTAATAATTAAAGATAGCGTGAGGAAAATAAAGCGCTTCGGATTACAGAGGCGTACTCTTGAATTTAAAATTCGTGAGTTACCTCAATCTGGAGAACCTGTGAGCTGGATAAAAGATGCCCTGACGGGTATTATCCAGCGGGGAACAGAGGGCTTGAGACCTACCGATCAGGTGGGTTTCACATTCTGTTCGAAAGATTTCGCTCGTGGCCCAGGATGGGTGGATTTCAAGGCGGCTAGCGAGGTTACAGTAGACGAAATATGGGCTCGAATTTCTTCCATTTATCAGTCTAATTCTTGTGGGCTTAACACCGAGACCTTTTGTTTGGGCGTAACATCGATAAGAATGGCTGTAGGTAAAGGCCGGGGCGCTAACTACAATACATTTGACGAAGAATGTGCCCAACGCAGAGGTATTATCTCCATAAATAATAAAGATAATCTCTGCCTACCTCGAGCCCTAGCTGTAGCTATCGCTTATACGGAAAAAGATCCAGAGTTAAAGGCGGTGAGACGAGCCACAGGCAGGCTTCAGAGGGAACTGGCCCTAGAATTAATTTCGGAGTCGGGTGTGATTATACCCGAGGAAGGCTGTGGGATACCGGAGCTGCAACAGTTCCAAGCTCACCTCTCTGCCTATAAAATCATCGTGTACCAGTATGGTACAAAAGGTCGTGACGTCATTTTCAAAGGCGACGGCCGTGGCCCCTCATTGAATTTACTTTTCAACGATGGTCATTACAACGTTATTACCTCACTCACAGCTGCTTTTTGCTGCGGTTATTTCTGCGAGGAGTGTCACACTCCTTACAATGCTAAGCGTGAACACAGATGTGGTGGTACATGCTCAGGGTGCCAGCAGACCCCATCCTGCCCTGAGGCAAAGAAGCAGAAATGTGCGGATTGCTTACGGAGTTTCAAGGGCCCCTTATGTTTTGAAAATCATAAAAAACGGGGATCGGCAGGCAAATACACTGTCTGCGAAAGTCTCAAGCTGTGCTCTTTATGCCTGAAAACAATCAGGGCTGATCGTGAGCATTTCTGTGGAGAGATTTTCTGTAAAATCTGTAACAAACATGTGCCCGCTGATCACTTATGTTTCATTCAGCCTGACACCTGATGGCTCTCTATTGCACGAGCCGAATCTATGTGTCTTTAGACAATGCTGTGATGTATGTATCGATATGGCAGATGACATTCGTATTTGTTCGAAATGCTGTGTAAGACTGCAAGTACTCCAAAAGAATCCCATAGAGAGACTGATGGAATATATATTGAATCAACGTAAATTTTTTAAAAAAGTAATCGTTATGGCTCATAATGGGGGCGGATTTGATCATCAGTTCATTCTAAATTATATTTTGACAAAAACCAATTTAAAACCCGAGTTGATTATGCGTGGCACCAAATTGATTTCTATGGTGGTGGGAAACGTAAAATTTTTAGATTCTTTGAATTATTTCCCCATGGCTTTATCAAAATTACCCTAAGCTTTCGGCTTTACTGAATTGAAAAAGGGGTACTTTCCGCATTTGTTCAATCGTATGGAAAATCAGAATTATGAAGGCCCCATCCCTTCAGTTGAATATTACGACCCAGACAAAATGAAACCCGAAGATCGTGAAAAATTAATAGCCTGGCATACTGCCCAGGTGAATGAGAATTATATTTTTGATTTTCAGCGGGAGATCGTGGCCTACTGCATATCAGATGTGCAGATTTTGGCTCGGTCCTGTCTGAAATTTCGTCAACAGATGTTGACGGAGACTAACGTTTGCCCATTCACCGAAGCATGCACTATAGCCAGTGCGTGTAATAAAGTATTCCGTCGAAATTTCCTCAAACCAAACACCATTGGCATCATACCAAAAAATGGGTATCGTGCTAAGGATATTCAATACAAAATAGCAATACAGTGGCTGTTGTGGGAGGAAAAGCAGAGAGGTATTGATATTCAACATGCTGCAAAACATCGCGAGGCTGTCGTTGCAGGTGTAAAAGTTGATGGGTGGTGTCCGGAAACCAATCAGGTGTTCGAATTTCAAGGCTGTTACTATCACGGCTGCTCCCGATGTTTCAAAGAACAGCGTGATAAACCTTTGAGTGATAATCCCTCTGAAACGTTCAACACCCGCTATGAATCCACACTTGCTAAAACGGACAGAATTCGCTCATTTGGATATGAGATAATTCAGATGTGGGAGTGTGAGTTCCGCAAAAATATACAGAAAATCATCCCCTTCTTTCCGTTCTCCCCCTAAACCCTAGAGATGCGTTCTTTGGGGGCCGGACTGGTAATACCGTTGAGTATTACACATGCCGTGAGGGAGTGAAAATCAAGTATCTTGATGTCTGTTCGCTGTATCCCTGGGTGTGTAAATATGGAAAATTTCCTATAGGACACCCCAAGGTGTATGTAAATGAGGAATGAAGCACGCTTGATTTACAAGAAACGTCGGGGCTGATAAAATGCACGATTCTGCCCCCGAGAGATCTTTATCTTCCGGTATTGCCAATGAAAATGAACGATAAATTAATGTTCGTTCTTTGCCGTCTGTGTGGGGAGAGGTTGAACAAACAGCCTTGTACTCATAATAAGGCGGAAAGAACGCTAACTGGGGCATGGACGTTGGATGAGGTAATTATGGCCCTAGAAAAGGGTTACGTCATCCAGAAAATCCATGAAATCTGGGTGTATGACACCACACAGTATGGTGAGAACGTAACAGGTTTATTCACCGGCATGATGAATAAATTCATCAAAATAAAACAGGAATCCTCGGGTTGGCCTGGTAATTGTTGTAGTCAGGTTGAAAAAGATCGTTACATCGAAGAGTACCTTTTACGTGAAGATGTGATACTAGAGTTCCCCAACATTGTGAATAACCCTGGACTACGTTTTTTAGCTAAGTTGATGCTAAATTCGTTTTGGGGTAAGTTTGGTCAGAGGGAAAACCAGCCGAAAACCAAAATTATCAACCAACCGTCAGAGTTATTCAACCTGCTCACCTCGCCTTCGTTTGTGGTTAACACAGTGGTACCTGTTAATGAGGAGACCCTCATAGTAAATTACGAAGAGCGAGAGGAGGTTTTTTCACCACTTTCCACAGTAAATGTGGTTATAGCGGCCTTCGTAACAGCACAAGCTCGCCTGAAATTGTACAGTTATTTGGAAAAACTGGAAAAAAGAGTCCTGTATTTTGATACAGATTCAATCATCTACGTTTCGAGAGAGGGTGAGTGGGAACCACCCACAGGGTCGTTTCTAGGAGAAATGACCGATGAGTTAGAATCCTATGGGCCCGGCTCATATATTGAGGCTTTTGCCTCGGGTGGCCCCAAAAACTACGCCTACAAGGTTTGGTCCACAGCAGCTGCAGAGTTTATAAACACTTGTAAAGTTAAGGGTATATCCCTTAGTTATGCAGCATCTAAGGTTGTGAATTTCGACTCGATAGTCAAAATGATACTGGATAAGTCCGAGCCTGTATATATAACCTCCCGTCAAATTCGGCGCACGAAAGAACACGCAGTTATCTCTGTTGATGTCAGAAAAGAGTACAAACCTGTATCTCTGAAGCGCTTCTTTCCTAACGAAAATACATCTTATCCATATGGATATAAAAGAATAAAGGTTTAGCTGTACATACACTCAATATATTTTTGATTCTGTATATATAGAAATGTCTTTTTTACAATAAATATATATAGAATTGTTTCAAATACATTAGCAGTGAAAGGATATTACACACACGTTGAAACATTTTTCATTTATTTTGAGCTAATAGGTATGTCTTGAATCATCGTTTTGCCGTCCTAGTGTATAAGTATAAAAAAGAGGCAATAAAAAAAAAGACCCAATGTTTAAAATAAAAGAGGCAACAACATAAAAAAAAAACCCAATATTCAAAAAATTACAAAAGAGGCAATAAAAAAAGACCCAATAGTGGGTGAGAAAAGGATGATTCAAACATTTCTATAGTGGATTAGGGCTAAAGGCGAAACCACTTGAAAAAAACGCACCTTAACCTTTTACCTCTTGGGTGGTGGGGAAAAGAAGGTTTTTTCTATATATCAAACATTGATTATAAAATGATAATCCTATAAATTACGTTTCAGAATATTTTTATTTGTTCAGAAAAAAGCACTCACCCCTGGGGTGCTTGACTATCCCTCCTGGGTGTTGAGCGTCCATCTGGTGTAGTGCTCGGGATCGCTGCTGGAGCGGCCTATATAAGATGATATAAATAATTAAACTTCAAAATGGTTGAATAATTTAAAACAAGACACTACTAATCTCAGGACTCGGTGAAATAGCTTCAGAATAATTACGGGGTAAAATATAAGAACTAGTACTCAAGCAGGAATTTTTTTTTGATAATTTACTTTTTCCCTGTCAAAATACCTGTAGATGAAGTCCTCACATTTGTTTTATATTACTAATTCATCTGTGGAGAGTGTGGTATTTTCACATTTATGAAATTTAGGGGTCTTATATTACAAAATACTTTTAGACTAAAAAATTCACATTTGATCTTATATAACTAATTTTTATTCAGCGTGAAATTTGAACGTCTTAATCGTTTTTATATTACTAATTCATCAAAACACATATAGTGTAGCTTTTAGAATAATTTTTTCACCTTTGTTCTAAATATTCCTACTAGGCATAATTTATTCCATCTCTCTCCATACTCAAACGTGGCTTCAGAGCAATTTACCCTGTAGCCCTGTTATGGTTTGGGGAAAAATATATATGAAACACCACACACTAAAAGAATAGACTAATTTGTAAATATTTTCAGAAAATTATATATTTTAACTTATAAACTTAAAGTTATATATATATTTCTAAAATTATATATTTTCAACTTATAAACCTGAAGTAATATATATTTCAGGATCAAATTTAATAATTTAAAACAGGGCTCCGTATGTAGGAGGTTCAATATATACATATATATATATAATGAGGAAAAATATAAGAAACTGTGTTTAAATGGGAATTTCGAATAATTTACCTATCAATATAGGTATGAGTATATATGCTGCAATTCGTTGAAAATTCGCTCACTAACATATGGTGAAGCTCTTTTACCTCTATTTTTGACCTAAATATTTCTACTGCTTGCAATTTTATTCCGGCTCTCTAGATGGAATAAATAATTTCTAAATTGAATAATTTAAAACAAACCATTACTAATCTCTGGAAATACATATGTTCATATAGTGAGAAATATATATGATAATTATAAGAAAATGTGTTCAAATAGGAAATTGTGAATAATTTAATTCTTTATATTACCATTTACCCTGTGAATGATAAAATAGTTGAAGTTTTTATATTACTAACTCATGTGTGATTAACTGTGATAATTATAAGAAAATGTGTTCAAATAGGAAATTGTGAATAATTTAATTCTTTATATTACCATTTTCCCTGTGAATGATAAAATAGTTGAAGTAATATATATATTTCAGGATCAAATTTAATAAGAAACTGTGTTCAAATGGGAATTTCGAATAATTTGCCTATCAATATAGGTATGAGTATATATGCTGTAATTCGTTGAAAATTCGCTCACTAACATATGGTGAAGCTCTTTTACCTCTATTTTTGACCTAAATATTACTACTGCTTGCAATTTTATTCCGGCTCTCTAGATGGAATAAATAATTTCTAAATTTAATGATTTAAATCAAAGACATACTGCTAATCTCTGGAAGTATATAGGTGATTACGAATATTTTTATCGGCTTGTTGTAACTCTTTTTTATAGTTATTCCTAGGATGGCAAAATAGCTGAAGTATTCACATTGGGTTTTTACTAATGGATAATTATATGGTAAGTGTAGTAATTCGTTGGAGTGCCATTCATTTTAAAACCAAAAACATATAATGAGGATTTCAAGAAAATTTTTATCATGGAGGTAATTTTACAATTGTAACTCCCTGGAAATTTGTTTTAACTAGAACCAAAGTCATGTTATGGAGCTTTCAGAATGATTTTACATGTAAGTAGAATATTATATGGTGATGTTCTTTTTTAAACATGTTCAAATAAAAATTCAGAATAATATTCAGACCCCTTTTTAAAAGGTTATTAAACTGTAGTTATATTTTCATGGAGTTGGATGCTCTGTTTTTTTGGCTCACACCTCATTCAATCTGAAAGAACCTATCTATACATATTTCAAAAGGTTGGAACAAATCTTGACATTGAATAATTTTCATATTTTTTACCGCCAAAATATATTCTGAGAATTCAAAAATATTTCTACCTTCATAATAGTTAACTATCGGCCAACTTCTTTTTAGATTCATTATAACAATAGGGTAAAAATATCAAAAGAGTGCTTACCTTCGAACACATACACACACATATGTTTAAGGCCCTGATGGGTCTTGAGAAATGAAGTCTTCAGCCTTTAGTTTCCACTTATGAAGACCCACGCGACTATGTAAATCCGTTCACACGGTTTTTGAGCGGAAACCACTGGTTTGCTGTTGAACGGAGTTTGATATAATTTATCTATCCATTCGTTTTTATCGCGGGTACAATTTATAATCGGTTAAATATAATTATCGCATGTTTCATAAATGAAATAAGACACACCATCGTTTACGATAATAATAATTCTACAGTGTAATATATATTTAACAAATATACAAGGATCGATCGTTTACTTATTGAGTAGAGTTCTTCCACCGAGCTGATGGACCCCAAACCATAATCTCTTGTCACCTATATATCTCATAAATGTTCACAAATATTCAACTCAATGTTAAAAAGCGCTTATGTTCAGACTATTCAGGTTATTTCCTATGATATAATATTAGATTCTAATTATGTGAGTATATTGTAACTATATGTAAATAGATATCAATAATAATAGCTACATGTGAATAGATATCAATAATAATAACTACATGTGAATAGATATCAATAATATTACAGCTATTATGTAAAATGAAACACACACTAGCCATATGAGCTGCTTACATCCAGTGCTTATATTCAATGGTGTCTCACAAACAACTAACTCACCTCTGTGAGAGAGCATACTGGAAAACTGTATATTTTCTATGTGTATTTTCTAACTGATGGTTGTTCAAACTACCTCATTAGATTCTAATAATGTGAAATCATACTCATTATTTCAATAACTAAATGTTAAATATACTTCAGCAGCAGCTATGTATTTTATAATCTAGCTTAAGGGGTTAGGTATAAGTCTAAAATTTTGTAAATCATGGTAGTTGCAAAAAGGTGATCCGGATTTATGATATAATATTATGTGAGCTATATGTTACAAACACTGACTCGTTGGGCTGCCACACGCCTTGTACGACCAACACGCTTTCGAGTCGTTTTGGTCACGCTTTCGAGTCGCTTGGGTCGCTTGAATCGTTTTTCGAGTCGTTTTATCGCTTTTTCATGTCGTTTTAATCGTTTTTCATGTCGTTTTGATCGTTTTTCATGTCGTTTTATCGTTTTTCATGTCGTTTTGATCGTTTTTCATGTCGTTTTAATCGTTTTTCATGTCGTTTTTCATGTCGTTTTATCGTTTTTCATGTCGTTTTGATCGTTTTTCATGTCGTTTTAATCGTTTTTCATGTCGTTTTATCGTTTTTCATGTCGTTTTAATCGTTTTTCATGTCGTTTTATCGTTTTTCAAGTCGTTTTGATCGTTTTTCATGTCGTTTTAATCGTTTTTTTTTCATGTCGCTTCCGAGTCGCTTCCGAGTCGCTTTCGTCACGCTTTCGAGTTGTTTTCGTCACGCTTTCGTCACGCTTTCGAGTCGTTTTCGTCACGCTTGCTGATCGCTAACCTCGATCACATGAGTGTATAGGTTGCTTTGTGCTCTAGATATTCGTTCGCCTGGTTTGCGAGGTAGCATAGAATGATTAATAACATATTGTTCTATCGGCCTAGCTTATATGTACAATCGTGGAATTTTTGGAGCGTGGAGAAACAAATGTCTGGGGGCCAGTCCGCGCCTGGTCAATATTAACAAGTGTTGGTTATCTGCGGCTTCTAACGCACATCGTTGCAATCTTAATACGCTAGCGATATGTTTCACAAACATCCGTTTAACTGCGAATGCTACTATAGAACGATAAATTGAATTATTTTAAGAATGTAGTTTATTTCCATAAATATTCATCTCGTGTCAGACACAAATATGATGGCCCTCACCCTTACTTACAACCTGATTCGTGAGACCTTGTGTATGCCTCAACCCCACAAGCTGATTCGTGAGACCTTGTGTATGCCCCAACCCTACAAACTGGTTCGTGAGACCTTGTATATGCCCCAACCCTACAAGCTGGTTCGTGAGACCTTGTATATACAAGCTGATCGCTCTACCGCCAACAGAAGGTCAGAGACGACCACACCCTAGAGGTCACACCCTAACCATCTACCGACCGATAATACAGTACCAATACTAACCGATACCTGTCTGGGCCACCCATGACCGCGCATGCGCTACTGGTTGCCTACATCTGATAAGGCTCTCTATCAGGCGGGCCCAAGTGTCCGAATGCCTACTCCCGTATTCTTCAAAAGGTATGTAGATGATTGCCTTATGTGTGTTCCCGATGATAAAATTCAGTACGTGATTAACAAATTTAACAATTTCCACTGTAAACTTCAATTTACTTGTGAAATAAAAGTGAACAAAAACATAAATTTCCAAGATATGAACATTAGGCATGATGAAGATGGAAAAATAAAAACTTCGTGGTTTACTAAAGAAGTTTGGTATCAACGTTCAATTCCGTTGCACCAACATGAAAAAAACTGTTATAAACAGCCTTACAGATCGCGCGGTCAAATTGTTCCACGCAGAGGACCGTCCCATCAAATCAAAAATTGTTCGTAGTACACTGGAAATGAATGGCTACCCAAAAACATTTTTCAATCCTATCATTAAAGAAAGAATAAACAAAATCTATAATGGATCGTCATTTATAAATAACATAAAAGGTAATACAGACAATTTTATAACATTAACATACATTCCGAAGACCTCAGAGAAAATTAAGAAATGTTTGGAAAAGTATGATATAAATGTCGCGCATGAGCCTATACTAGCTGTGTTTGAAATATTTCTCAAATCTAAAACCTTTAATACCTGAAGATAAATAAACCCACACAGTATACAAATTAAATTCAATTGTGGAAGCCGCTACTTTATTTTTAATGAAATAATAAAACTACTTTGTTATACTATCACTGGTATTTAATATAGTCGTTACTATAGTTTCAACACTAAACGTGTCATCTTCAGACGAAAACGAAGGTATGAATGACTATATTAAATATGAGTGATAGTATAAGAAAGTAGTTTTATTTCGTACAAATTAAATTGTTTAGATTGCGATGGGACTGGAATCTCTAAACAATATTTACAAAAAAGAATGTATGGCCATAAGTATAGCACGAGAAACAAAAACTTTCACCGCCCTTGCTAAACACTGTTTTGATTATAACCATCAATTCGATTATAAAAATGTTAATATTTTAACTGAGGAAACCAATTATCATAAAAGATCTATTCTGGAGATTCACATAAAACGTGACTCCAAATGTGTAAATCATAGGACAGATATTCAGACACTAAGTCAGATTTATACTAACTTAATTAATTAAAACTCTTGCAAATTCCTACATGCGTCTTTATAATGTTAAAAGTATATTTTAGGTAGAATGTCAAAAGTATCTTTCCAATAACTGACAAACCTTTTTCTATTAGCTCGTAAATCTTAGCATCTGATTTGAAAGTTTGAACCTTATGTTCTCGTTTCTAGACATTCATAGACTTTGTTGACGTGAGCTTGCATTTTTCAAGAGTACTGTCTGGATTCTTGATATTCATACTTATAACATTGATGTGTTACAATATCGATTATTCATATTTCTGTTCGTTTCGGCGACGTGGACATTTTAATTGGAATTGGTGCGATAAGGACCCTTTTTGTTGATACAATTAGTTTTAAGTAACCCGGTTATAGACATAATAAGTCTTCTGATGATGGTCGTGAGACCGAAACGTACGGAAAGACGAGAAGATATAAATTATTAAAGTTAATTTATTTATTTATTTATTCATTTATTTATCTAATTACTCTAGCTCAACGGGAGAAATCCCTTCTGGAGCTTAGGAGTACATATATTACATGGTATGAATTAAAATTAACTATTATACACGGCTTTACAGATATCATTAGGGTTACAACAAAATATATCAACAGTCAAACCGATCATTTCGTAGAATCTACACATTTGGAAAATTGAGGAGAATAATAAGGTATTTGTTCTGGAGATTGGCAGATAAAAGGTTTGTGTGGAACGGGTGCCAGCAGATGTAACATGTAAATTCAGTCTTGATAAAATAACAGGAGTCAACCAGGTTATGAATGACCTTATAAAGAAATAAAATACTATGAATTTTCCTACGTTTATCTAACTCTATACAAGAGATTCTATCTAATAGAGCCTGATGGGAAAATCCGATAGATGGATAATTACCATCAGCTTTGAAGGCTAAATATTTTAGGAAACGCCGATTTACTCGCTCTATTTTGTTTATATAAATTTTATGATGAGAATTCCACACAATTGAAGCATATCCGAGCTTAGAACGAACAAATGAATTATATAATATTGTTATTGAATCACTATTGTTAAATAGGCGGCAATTTCGGATGATAAAGCCCAGCATTATGTAGGCGCTAGAAACAATTGATTCAATGTGAGACGCAAATGACAATTTCACGTCAAACAAAACTCCCAAGTCTCTAAAACTATAGGAACAAGCAAGAGCTGTGTCAACAAGTTTGTAATTGTAAATAATAGGGGTAATTTTCTTGGTGAAAGTCATTACAGTGCACTTACTAATACTAAGCTCCAGATGATTTATTACACACCAAGTAGTGAGTGCATCCAAATCATGCTGCAGTGACATACAACATAAAGAATGCTTCACTGCCGAGTAAAGTTTTAAGTCGTCTGCGTAAAGAAGAAAATAATAGAGAAATAAGGAAGAAATGTCATTGATAAACAAACTAAATAGGAGTGGTCCAAGTACCGACCCTTGAGGTACACCTGAGGTGGGATGGAATGAATACGATTTAAAACCTCTATACTCTACATATTGATATCACTTAGGTAAGAACTCCAAAATTCAATCAAATGATTTGTAAATCCAAAGCTAGACATTTTATTCAATAAAATACTGTGATCCATTTTATCAAATGCCTTAGAAAAATCGAGGTAGATACAATCAACCTGACCATCCTCATCAATAACTTCCGCCAAGTATTGACTGTAGCAACCTAAGTTAGTAACAGTTGTTCTGCCAGGCATGCTGCTCAGGGGATATCTGCATTTTTACATGATTGAAAGTAGCATCATATAAGATATATTCAAATATTTTGCAGAAGTTATTGATGATGGCAATTGGGCGGTAATTGGTAACCTCATCTCTATTACCTTTTTTAAAAACCGGTACTAATTTTGAAACTTTCCACAGATCTGGAAAAGTACGCGATTTTAAGGCTAATGAATACATAAATGCCAGTGGAGCTGCGAATATACTGATGAAATCTTTCACAAAAAAAGCAGGAAGTTGATATGGAATCTTCGTGAGACTTGCTTTAAGTGTTTTAGCAACTTGAATCACTTCAGAGGAACTTACAGTTGAAAGAGATAGAATATTATTATTGAAGTTATTAAAGTTATCCGAAGATTTATTATTTGTTGAATTAGAGTTAATATAGACACTTTGGAAGTACTTTTCGAAGACATTAACAATATCATGAGGACTAGAGTAGCTGAGATTATCACATTGAATGTGTTGAGGAATAGAACTGCTCTTATTTTTGGTATGAAGGAATGACCAGAAAGATTTGGAATTACATTTTATGTTATTTTATATTTTTGATATATAGAGTCTAAATGAACAGGCAATATCGGTTTTGATTGCCGATCTTAAAGTCTCAAATGCCTCATAGTCATCCAGTTTAGCATCTTTTTTGTATTTATGCCAATAATTTTTCTTAAGTCTGATATTCCTTATTATGTTAGACGTGAACCAAGGTGGAAAATTGTTCTTTTTCTTGGGGGAAGTGTATGGAACGCAAGTTGTTAGCAAATTGGTAAGATGTTCATAGAACAATTGTAATGCGACATTAACATTGCATGTATGATATAATACAGACCAATCAAAATCCAGGTTATACAGTAATGGATAATTTGCCTTATTGAAATTAAAAATGTGTACATCATTATGATGGAAAAATGATGTGGAAGGTACACGGCCGAAGTACTGAAATTCAATAAATAATGGAGGATATGGTGTGAATCTTCGCGCAATAAGCAAATGAGATTTAGAATTCTATTATTACTATTTAGACAAAAATTGTACTGGTTAAGATCGAAATAACTAGGCAGATTGTTCAAGCATGATAATTTAGAAGATTCAATTCATCTTAATAAGAACTATTTTTAATATTTGATTCGTTGCTCCAGATATATAAAATGTTATTATATAACATTTCACGGTCATGAACGTGATGTATGAATTCTACCTTGGATCAGCAAAATTCCGTGGTGTAGGTCCACGTTGGCATTGATTCTTCCAGTTGAACATTACTGGAACGTTGACTTCTATTCATTTTAAAATTCATATTTGAAATTTTGCTTATTTGAGTACACAGACTTTTGAGCCTTAAATTTAACATTTGTTTTGACAATCTACCTAGACTGTGCAACAACTTTATTTCCTTAAATATTTAGTTGCCCTTTATTGAAGGAAACACATAGTCTGCTGTCTTGAAAATAATAATTTTATCAAACACTTCCGAATTTAAATTTATACAATATAAAATTATCTAAACATTCATATAATTGAAACTAAAATTAACGTGTGCGTCTCCACATTTCCTATACAGATAGATATAAGTACCTGTTAAAAGTTCTTCAGTTGGTTTCACTGCTGTGCTATGGGTAGCATCGTCATAATGCCCCTGATTTCTCCTTTTAATCTCCCATGATGGTTTTTCCATCACCATCCCGTTAGTTCTTTGTTTGCTGCCTTAGTATTTCGCATGATGATAAATGAATGAAATTGGTACTCACTGGTTACCAATATTGACTGCGTGTCAGTAAAATATGTTTTGGCCATGTAGTAAAGTAAGAGCCACTTGGCTTAGAGTTTGTTTCATGAGACAAGTACTTGCATTTTGTGCTCCATAGAGAGCATTCTCTTAATTTACTATGGGTACTGAATCGATCTGAATCAATTACCAAATGAATTCTGATTGCGAATTATTTAGAATCATTCTTTTATATCCATAATAATTAAATATTGAATGCTCTCTTACTACTTACATGTACATTTTAATCAAAATGAAAATGTGCACATATTTAATATACAGCTTATTTCGCTTGTTAAATAAATTTATTCGTCAAATTAATGGAAATTTAAAAGTTTAGAATGAATTTTCATGCCGTAATGGAAAATTGTATTCGATAATATTTCGTTTGTTTTTGTATCCAGTAATTATGTTTCAACCTAAGTGTCTGTTGCCCCGTATATAGGGTAATGTACTATTCCTCTATATTGAACTGAGTTCATATCATATATATCATTCATATATTAGAAAATTAGATTAGACGGGTGATTTTCAGAAATTCTATCTCGATTCTAATTTAAATCTGAATTGAATTATAATTACTTTTCGAAATCTACCTGGACACTAGCAAAAATGAACTAAACGTTCAAGAGATAATGTTAAAATCGATTTGGGAGCATGACAAATATATCTTTATTGTCCTATTTGAAACATTTCAACAACGTATTTCTAATTTTTTAGTCCAGGAGACTGATAACCGTAATAATTTATAGTGAATAAATTATTAGTTAAACGAGAGAATCAAACTCAGCTGATGCTAATAATAATACCTCTCTTTCATTTCACGTATTTAGTTGTCTACAGCGTTGCCGCTACGAGAGGATCTCGTCTAGTGCATAAAATAGCTATTTGCTAGTGTATTGAGAAGCGCCACCTTTATCAATTTCTATGAACTATACTTGTATAAGAGGTGAAATTATGAGTAAAAATGAGATCCATTGAAAATTTTGAACTTTGTTTCTATGAACATGAATAATGGAAATGGTGTCGATATACGCTAGAAACAAAACGAGATCCGAAATCGGATCTCACCTTACAAAACGGATCTCCATTTGTATAGAAAATATATATAACAGATCTCATCTTGTCGTAATACATATATATATATATATATATATATATATATATATATATATATATATATATATATATATATATATTCTTTTGTTGATATTCTTGAACCATTTGTAATATTTGTATGTTTTCTTGGTATATTAGTTCGTATATATACTGATAATGAAATAAAACAGAATTTTTATTTCATTATCAGTATATATACGAACCAATATACCAAGAAAACATACAAATATATATATATATATATATCGTCCGTTTCCCGCATTTATCTCCCACGTCATCGGGGAGGTAGGGGACTCCTCAGTCTGGAGGGTCTGCATCGAAGTGTGGTTCTGAGTATGGCTTGTAAAGTTCTTAGGAGCTCGGACCCCCTCCTGTGCCTTGTTAAAAGTCACGAATTGGCCGGACTGGGGGCATTTATCGTTAACGCAGCACAAAAAGCTGCGGAAGAACTTGGTCTCGAATTTCAGATCAGTCGAGAAGGCCGACTAGAGGGCAACCTCGAGCTCCTACCTTCTCGCCTGAAAGCCCAGATAAATGCCGCGGAGCAAGATCTTACGCTCAGGCGGCATGTTGACAAGCCGATACACGGTGTTTTCTATCGAAACATCGAAACGCTCAGCTTGTCAACTAGGCTGACCTTCGGCTACCTAAGGTCAGCCGGGCTTACATCCGAGACTGAGGGATTTACCGCAGCTTGCCAAGATGGCGTAATTAACACCTTGGTCTATCGCCGCAATGTGATGGGTGTGCAGGTCCCTGATGTCAGCTGCAGGGCCTGTCGAAAGGCGCCTGAGACGCTTTTCCACCTTCTGTCGGCATGTCCGGCAAAAGCGGCCTCGGCGTACACCCATCGCCATAATGCGGCCCTACGGGTGCTGTATTACCATCTAAGGCACTCGTACGGAATAGACCAAGAGCCGGTGCTGCCTTACATGCCAGGAGATATTGAGTCCGTTGTCGGAAACGAGAAATGCCAGATCTTCTGGAATTATCCGTTTCCGAACGTCAAGTCCATACAAGCAAATAGGCCTGACGTTGTCCTCCTCGATAAACTAATCAAGACTATGTATGTGATCGAATTCTCCGCTCCGGCAGAGAAGAACATAGTCTTGAAAGAGGAGGAAAAATGGACAAAATATCGAGATCTCCTGTTCGAGCTCCGCACGCTATACCCAGGCCACAAGGTCGTATTAGTGGTTCTGATCATCGGTGTTTTGGGCGGAATTAGGTCTTCGCTGCGTTCAAACTTGAAGATCATTCCGGTCTGTAGGAACTCGGCGCAGATCTTGATAGACCGGATGCAAAAGGCAGTCATTCTGGGTTCAATTAGAATACTTAGGGCACACGATTTTAGGTTTTATCTGGCGCGACTGCTGCGATGTCGTCGGAGCTCGCAGCAGCCCCGACCAGGTTTGAATGTAATATATATATATATATATATATATATATATATATATATATATATATATATATATATATATATATATATATATATATAAACGCTTTAACGTATGGAGTTTGTAAAGGTTGTGCTCGTGAAGGAAAATAGTATAGATTGATAATGGAGATATTTATATTATTATTATTGGTATTTTATTCCTCATCGAGTCATCATAGTTCGTAAACGATGATGACGGCACAGGCTGTTGAAGCATGTGCTAAACAAGTGTCTGAATGTTGATAAAGATCGCTTATGAAGATATTACGGCTCTACTCAATACTCCTACTTTTATGAAGCATGTGCTTGAATGTCATATGGATTAGCGCTTATGAAGATATTCATATGATTATTATTATTATCCTCATCCTGCCATCATAGTTCTGCCTCTTGGGTGGTTGGGAAACGAGCTCGATCTCCATAAAACTCCCCCGCATATATGTTTCCCTGGAACGCTTGATTGAATTTTATAAAAAGCTGTCTGTTCGTCTGTCTGTCTGTTCCTAAGAAGAAATGTGTGTCGATGAAAATGTTTTATTAGTATATTTTGCATACCGAAAAAATTATATTAGCACATCTATATGTTCATGATGATTAAAATTGTGTTTTGTAATGTACAGACAGTTCGAATAATCATCGTGATGCGTGGCGCCGCTTCGTCTATATTCTGTATAGGTACTAGGCTACACCCAGCAGCAGCAGCTAGATTTCAGTTCATATTATGCGATTTACAATCAATATGATTCGAATATATATACATACAACATGTTTGATTTGAAATAAAGTATTCTCATTGCGTTTTGAAGGTGATCGGCGTAACTTCCTTATCACTCGAGGTAGCTATCGCTCTACCGGATAGCGGATATTGTTCTACCTGCTACTAATTTAGCACAACTTATTTCATTTATATCGGATAATTTATGGAACTATTACGATAAATATAATATTATAGCGAATTATGTTTACTTCGGTACTAATTTTAGAAAAACATTTTATATATTCGTATTACTTTCGGATAATTTATGAAACTACTTTAACGTCGCGGAATTTTTGAAGCGTGTTCGCTGGAGAATCAAATGGCTGGGGCCAGCCCGAGCCTGGTAAATAATAACAAGTGTTGGTTATCAAAATATTTCCGGGGTCTAGCGCGCTGCAATCTTAATACGTTAGCTAGCCGTTTCACAAACAGATATGATTTATCCATTTAACCGCGATTGTTACTATACTAAGATTCTTGACCCAGTATGAATTATATATAAAAATTCTCGGGAAATAGGTCACAATAACACTTTGTTTTAACTATTCGTCTTTACGTACGTTTCGGTCTCACGACCATCATCAGAAGACTCACTATGTCTAAAAAGGGGGTTTATTAAAACTAATTATAAAACAAGCGTCCAAATCGCACAATGTAACTTCAATTAAAAGAGCCCACGCCGTCGAAACGAACAGAACCACGAATAATCGAAATTGTATCGTCAGAATTAATGTATAAAAAATTATTTTTTGTAGTAAGAATCCGCTATTCAGTAATATTATTAAAATATATGAGTGCATATTGATTGGTATTCTCACAACAAATGAGAAGAACGAAGTTATTTGTCAAGTATCTACTTTCGAAACCAGATGTGTAGGATTTATGACATGGCACTTAAGAAAGGTTTCAGACCTGTACTGGGAAATAACATTACGAATTCTTCCTAAAAACATTTTCTAAACTTATAAAGACGTATGTAAGAATTTGCAAGAGATTATTTAATCAAATTAGTATAAATATGACTTAGATTTTGTGTGTCTACCCTATGATTTACAGATTTGGGGTCCCGTTTTATGTGAATCATCTCCAGGATAGATCTTTTATAATAATTGGTTTCCTTAGTTAAGATATTAACATTTTTGTAATCAAATTGATGGTTATAATCAAAGCAATGCTTAGCAAGGACGGTGGAATTTTCTAAGTTGTTATTTCTTGTGCTATATTTATGGCCGTACATTCTTTTTTGTAAATATTGTTTAGAGATTCCAGTATAGGTTCCATCACAATCTAAACAATTCAATTTATACACTGTGTGGGTTTGTTTATCTTTGGGTATTAACGGTTTTAGATTTGAGAAATATTTCCCAACACAGTTAGTAGGTTTATGCGCAACATTTATATCGTACTTTTTCAAACATTTTTTGATTTTCTCTGAGGTCTCCGGAATGTAAGGTAGAGTTATAAAATTGTCTGTATTACCTTTTATGTTATTTTTATTAGACGAACCATTATAGATTTTGTTTATTCTTTCTTTAATGATAGGATTGAAAAAAGTTTTTGGGTAGCCATTCAATTCTAGTGTAGTACGAACAATTTTTAAATTTTTGGGGCGGTCATCTGCGTGGGACAATTTTATCGCGCGATCTGTAAGGCTGTTTATGACACTTTTTTTATAACAAGCTGGTGCAACGGAATTGAAGTGAAGATAACGTTGAGACCATACTTCTTTAGTAAACCAAGAGGTTTTTATTTTTCCATCAGCATCATGCCTAATGTTCATATCAAGGAAATTTATGTTATTGTTTAATTCTATTTCACAAGTGAATTGAAGTTTACAGTGAAAATTGTTAAATTTATCAATTACATATTGAATTTTATCGTTGGGAACACACATAAGGCAATCGTCTACATACCGTTTAAAGAATACAGGCCGAAAATCTAATGAACTCATAACAGATTCCTCTAGGCACTCCATAACGAGGTTAGCAATGGTAGCTGAAATAGGAGATCCCATTGCTGTGCCGAATATTTGTCCAAAAAATTGCTC
The DNA here is from genome assembly GCA_958510875.1 of Endomychus coccineus. Classification (NCBI taxonomy): domain Eukaryota; kingdom Metazoa; phylum Arthropoda; class Insecta; order Coleoptera; family Endomychidae; genus Endomychus; species Endomychus coccineus. The sequence continues at coordinate 156,402,894 of OY294067.1, read as the reverse complement.
ACCATACTGAAAGTATGTGCATTCTAAACAAAATTTTACAGCATTTATAAATTCCGATTGATCTAGAGGTGTGTGGTTTTTAATCTCTGCCCAACGTTTTTTGATGCTATTCAATGCCAAAACAACAGGTATATTTGTAAATAAAGAAACAACGTCCAAGGAAATCAGTTGATGGTTTACGGGTACGGATTGATTTTTTATAAATTCATTAAAGTGCCATGAATCTTTTACATAGAATTCATTTTTTCCTATTATATTATTGATAGATTTTGATAGAAATTTTGATAAATTGTAAGTGGGCGCTCCAATATTACTAACAATGGGTCTTAGAGGTATATCATTTTTATGCAGTTTGGGAAGCCCATAGATATAAGGTGCTAGCCCATTATGGCAAATTAATTTATTTTTTAATTCAATAGGGATTATCTTATTCTTATGCCATTTATTTATCAATTTATTCATGTTGTTTTGTACTGATAAAGTAGGATCAGATTTTAATTTTTTATAAGTTGTTTCATCATTTAAAAGGTTTCCTATTTTGTTTTCATAGTCATTTCTATGCATTATGACGGTTTTATTACATTTATCCGCGTTCAAAACTAATATTTGAGGGTTCAAATTCAGCATAACAATTTCGAGAAAAAAATTTCAACAAAATCAAAGCCATTCAATCTAAAAAGATAAATAATTTAATGAAAGACGTAACATATGAAAAAAAGAATATCAATGAACAATGGTTGAAAAATCTAACTGACATAAAAATTCCGGATGAGGTGCAGCACACGTTAAGTTTAGGTCCGAAATTTGCATTGCCTAATAACAATAATAAACTGCCTATCGATAATATTATTGCAAATTTAGAATGCGGAATTAGGAATAAAAATATAGAAGAGAAAAACGAAATTAGAAACAAAGTTTGCAACATCTTGACAAACAAAAAGAACAAACAGAACGCAGAAGTAGGGATTGCAAAGAATCGTTTTAACTATCATACAAAAATAACAAAAGATTTCTTAGATGCTAACCCTCAAATATTAGTTTTGAACGCGGATAAATGTAATAAAACCGTCATAATGCATAGAAATGACTATGAAAACAAAATAGGAAACCTTTTAAATGATGAAACAACTTATAAAAAATTAAAATCTGATCCTACTTTATCAGTACAAAACAACATGAATAAATTGATAAATAAATGGCATAAGAATAAGATAATCCCTATTGAATTAAAAAATAAATTAATTTGCCATAATGGGCTAGCACCTTATATCTATGGGCTTCCCAAACTGCATAAAAATGATATACCTCTAAGACCCATTGTTAGTAATATTGGAGCGCCCACTTACAATTTATCAAAATTTCTATCAAAATCTATCAATAATATAATAGGAAAAAATGAATTCTATGTAAAAGATTCATGGCACTTTAATGAATTTATAAAAAATCAATCCGTACCCGTAAACCATCAACTGATTTCCTTGGACGTTGTTTCTTTATTTACAAATATACCTGTTGTTTTGGCATTGAATAGCATCAAAAAACGTTGGGCAGAGATTAAAAACCACACACCTCTAGATCAATCGGAATTTATAAATGCTGTAAAATTTTGTTTAGAATGCACATACTTTCAGTATGGTGAGCAATTTTTTGGACAAATATTCGGCACAGCAATGGGATCTCCTATTTCAGCTACCATTGCTAACCTCGTTATGGAGTGCCTAGAGGAATCTGTTATGAGTTCATTAGATTTTCGGCCTGTATTCTTTAAACGGTATGTAGACGATTGCCTTATGTGTGTTCCCAACGATAAAATTCAATATGTAATTGATAAATTTAACAATTTTCACTGTAAACTTCAATTCACTTGTGAAATAGAATTAAACAATAACATAAATTTCCTTGATATGAACATTAGGCATGATGCTGATGGAAAAATAAAAACCTCTTGGTTTACTAAAGAAGTATGGTCTCAACGTTATCTTCACTTCAATTCCGTTGCACCAGCTTGTTATAAAAAAAGTGTCATAAACAGCCTTACAGATCGCGCGATAAAATTGTCCCACGCAGATGACCGCCCCAAAAATTTAAAAATTGTTCGTACTACACTAGAATTGAATGGCTACCCAAAAACTTTTTTCAATCCTATCATTAAAGAAAGAATAAACAAAATCTATAATGGTTCGTCTAATAAAAATAACATAAAAGGTAATACAGACAATTTTATAACTCTACCTTACATTCCGGAGACCTCAGAGAAAATCAAAAAATGTTTGAAAAAGTACGATATAAATGTTGCGCATAAACTTACTAACTGTGTTGGGAAATATTTCTCAAATCTAAAACCGTTAATACCCAAAGATAAACAAACCCACACAGTGTATAAATTGAATTGTTTAGATTGTGATGGAACCTATACTGGAATCTCTAAACAATATTTACAAAAAAGAATGTACGGCCATAAATATAGCACAAGAAATAACAACTTAGAAAATTCCACCGCCCTTGCTAAGCATTGCTTTGATTATAACCATCAATTTGATTACAAAAATGTTAATATCTTAACTAAGGAAACCAATTATTATAAAAGATCTATCCTGGAGATGATTCACATAAAACGGGACCCCAAATCTGTAAATCATAGGGTAGACACACAAAATCTAAGTCATATTTATACTAATTTGATTAAATAATCTCTTGCAAATTCTTACATACGTCTTTATAAGTTTAGAAAATGTTTTTAGGAAGAATTCGTAATGTTATTTCCCAGTACAGGTCTGAAACCTTTCTTAAGTGCCATGTCATAAATCCTACACATCTGGTTTCGAAAGTAGATACTTGACAAATAACTTCGTTCTTCTCATTTGTTGTGAGAATACCAATCAATATGCACTCATATATCTTAATAATATTACTGAATAGCGGATTCTTACTACAAAAAATAATTTTTTATACATTAATTCTGACGATACAATTTCGATTATTCGTGGTTCTGTTCGTTTCGACGGCGTGGGCTCTTTTAATTGAAGTTACATTGTGCGATTTGGACGCTTGTTTTATAATTAGTTTTAATAAACCCCCTTTTTAGACATAGTGAGTCTTCTGATGATGGTCGTGAGACCGAAACGTACGTAAAGACGAATAGTTAAAACAAAGTGTTATTGTGACCTATTTCCCGAGAATTTTTATATATAATTGTTACTATAGAATGATAAATTGAATTATTTTAAGAATGTAGTTTATTTCGTGAATATTCACAAAACTCTCGACTATTTGCTCTCGTGTCTTTTGTCAGACACAAATATGATGCTGCTGCTTTACAATGCCCCTAACCCTACTTACAAGCTGATTCGTGAGACCTTGTATATACAAGCTAATCGCTCTACCACCACCATCATAGATCCTAGCGTGGTCAGAGGTTACACCACACCCTAGAGGTCACACCCTAGCCGCCTGTATGGAACTACCATTGACCAATACCTGTCTGGAACTACCCCATGACCGATACCTGTCTGGAACTACCCCATGACCCGCCGTAACTGATAAGAGATGTTCCCCCAAGACCGTCTGCAACTGATAAGGAGATGGGCATCGTGCATGCACTACTGGTTTCCTACATCTGATAAGGCTCTCTGTCTGGCGGGCCAAGGTGACGCCACCCCTACTTACATCATTTAGAACTAAAATTATAACATTATGATTCATCACGTGGTTCTTCACACCAAATTCCGAACTGATCCTGTAATCGGAGAATACTCCATTATACGGTCGTTAATGATGATGCAATAAGCCCTGGTGTTTTTGGGGAAATTCAGGAAACTTTCCATCTCTAGTTTGACGTCAACTGTTGATGACTTTATAGCATCGTTTTGTTTTGAACAGTCAATCACAAAAATTGCTCTATTCTTGAATGCTATATAATCTAACATGGGCTCGCTTATTATTTTATTCGAAAATGATTTTTGGAAATCGTAGTACATCTGTATGCTTCCACGTATTGCTGGTCGGTGAAATTCAATTTCATTGCTTCATATAAATAACACTCTGAATTCAAGTATAATTTTACATTTAGCAAGTTTATATTATCGAAATATGCACTGTGCTTAACAGGATTATTTTTTCGATCAGTTTGGAAAGCTAGAATCACATATCTGGGACGTTCCAAATTCATTGAAGTTTTAACAGCCCAAATGTCACGAGTGCTCTCCTTCATCAACGGGTTTTCATGCAGATCCCAGCTGCGAAATGGAATCAAAATAGGTTTCTCAGCACTCAAATTCTCCAACATTTGAAATTTAACTTGATCATTTGGAAACACATGTCGCACTCTCAATGCTATCGTCTTGACATTTATTTTAGCCGTTTTCGTGCCTGTGCTATTAGTATCGCAATCGTTATCGGTTGGAAAACTTATCAAGCGCAGCTTATCTTTTCCACTCAAAACTTTGTTATAGTCAATGAATAGGCCTAGTAGAAAATTCAATGGTATCCATAAATTGATTTTATTATTGTAGACTAAACTCAATGCATCCTTAAATGACCATCCAGAAATAGCTAGAGGTATAGATACATGTTTGGCATATGTTAGATAAGCTCTGATGGTGCTGACAATACCAGGATCACGTACTTTGTCTATCTCTTTTCCATTCAATTCATAACTGATATATTCGAAGAGAAACGCTCCGAAATTATTCGTTAGTTTACATTCACCATCACCACTTGCTTCTGGCTGGAATTCTGCCTCGATGAATAAAGCAGACGAGGCCAAATCTAACAATACATCTTGTTGATTGATTAATATCTCAATTTCATCGCTGTTGCCAAAAGATGTTGTGTGGGGATAGAAGGTATGAGTTTCTTCTCGGATGATGTCTTCAATGAAGTTTGGCTCGTTGAATATTTGAAGTTTTTCTGACAAGGAACTTCAAGAAATTTATATTTTCCAATGACAGTGATGCAGAAGCAACCTTCTCCCGTGAACTCGTTGTAGATAATGACTGATGACCACTATGGAGATGTCTTTTATTGCTGAAATCCAAACCCATGTTCTGAAGAGGCGTCTACTACAACAACAACTTTCTCAGATGAATTCTTTTCATATAATGAATGTTGTGAGTATTGGATTATTATTTATTGTTGTGAGCCATAATCTCTTGTGGTCTTTTTCAACTCCAACCTTATAATAATTTCTTCCCCACGAAAATTTACCGGTTTCCAATTCTGATCTAAAATATTCAGTGTGATGTTATCGAAGGACGTCTTGCTGATGACCGGTAGATAAATAAGATTCTTCGGCTCTATATCAATGGAAAAACCAGGTGGTACAAGGGGTGAAAACTCATATATCGTGTGAGCTATCTTATTGTTATAATATGCTCCTGCGGTTAAGTTACACTCCACTCTAATAGTTAGAACTTTGATTATGTTTATAGGTCGATCAGATACATGTAGTTCATGAGATGTCAATTTCTTATTGCTGAATCCCAACAGTTCGCTTATACTATCTTTAGGAATAAAATTCACTTCAAAATCACTCTTCAGCTCTGTGTGTAGAGTGTTGTTGTTAGATTTTATTGATAATTTCCGGTCACGTTCTTCTTGCTTCACTCCTATCCCACAAACTGCACTTTGTATGAAATCCTCGATGTCTGTCAACTCGTAGGACCCCGTAGGTATAGTTACTACTTCTTCCTCACCCTTCACATTTTTATATTAAAATTTATTAAAACTTTCTTCAATGTTCGGAATGTTATTGTACGTATGCAAACCAACAAGTGCGATAGAATAATATGAATGAGGATCTAGTTCTATAGATGGGTGAAAATCTACAGATAAGAGGAAGCTCTTACCCGTGATAGTGAACGTCTGAGACATGATTGATGAAAACTTTACCAACAATTTATTTATATACTAATAAATGCAGGGTTAGTCGGCCACAACTGAAGAGTTAGAGAGGAATTCTAAACATAACTGACCACAATTATAAGTGTTATATTGTTGAAAATTGTCGTGATTGAATAATATCTTACACTTTTTGAAATAATCCACTAGTTCGCGAGGGGGGCGTAAATTGCCAAAACTATCATAATATAAAACTGTATCACCGACTTTATTAAACCCAACCCAGTGAGTGCCTTCATTGTCCGAGCTATCTAAATTAACTATTCCACGCTCGTTTTTCCATGGTCTGTTGGATGGAAGTTCATCACGCATAAATACTCCTCTAAAATGGGGAATTTTCAGATCTTTTGCTAGTTTTCGTAGATCGAGATCGGTCAGAGGTCTTCTGGGCAGGTTTACTGGCAGTTTTTTGGATGTTTATTTGAATATAGACCAAGACCTTTGCGATACTTTTTCAAATATAGACCAGATCCTTGTTTCCCCAAAGCTATAGCTTCCATTGTTTTATTATGTCTTTCCGTTTCCTCCAAGGTTTTCCGAGCTGCTTTGCTGTCGTTGACGGCCTTAGCGATGCCTGCACCACCCCCCGCCAATGCTCCAGCAGCTGATAAGCCGGCAAACAGAGGTATTAAAAATGGTAAAAATCCTCCAGTCTTTGGAATAGGAATTACTCTTGGTAATCGAACATTTTTTTCGACCACCTGCTTTTTTGAATTGTTTTCGTGCAAGTTTCAACGCTGTTTGAGATGTTCTCTTCAGATTGGTTGGGTTAAACTTATTCTTCATAACTTTTCTCACCCCATCGACAATTGCACTTCCGAACCCAACCTTCTTTCTCATACCCATCCCCAATTTCCTCTTTGCCTTCATAATTTTATTCACACCGAAAGCGGCAATCCTCTCTCCAAATTTTGTGTCTTTAGATTTGACACGTTGCCAAGCAGCGTTCTCTAATATTTTATCCGCCTCGTGACGTCCTTCCAAATTAGCGTTTCGCAGATATGAAATATCGTGTTGGCGGCAAGCTTTATCGAGTGCATTGATACCTGAATCTCCTCTTCTCAACCGTTCTTCTAATTTTGTACCGGGACCACAGAATTGATAACCAGGAATATGAAGTTCAAACAGGAGCTTGTTTATAAGCGTATTGAGAACACCTTCTCCTACGTACGCTTCCATACAGACTGATGAGAATTCAAAATTTCACCGTTATTTAACGAGGGGAGAAGAAAGACCAAAGATCTCAAAATAATATTTTTCATTAATTTCAAAAATTTCCTCAATACAAAAGACTCAAGTATAATCTTAACAATATATGTTTCAAATATTATAATCTTCACTCTTGATTCACCCTCATATTCACGGAATTTTGTTCTATTATAATATCCATACCCTCAAGTCAATAATATTCCAGCTATTTGTTTGTTCCTAATAATCTCCAAATGGTTAATGATGGATTCATTGAACGAGATCCGAATTATCGATCCAACTGTTGTGATTATTATCTAGACCCAACCTTTCACATACTGTTGACCCCTCCTCTTTCGTAATATTTTTTCGAGTAAATACACATCGGGTTGTTTTGTTTTCTGTAATTCTTCCTCGTAGAAACAGCCGCTGATTGGTGCGTTGGTCATATCTTCTAGTAGATATGTGATATATTACTCTTGAAAAATAAGCACGAATTTTCTCCTGTTTCTCAAACATCACGTCATCGAATATTATTATCGAATTAGGCCTCGCTTCTGTAGGGTCTATGACCTCATCACTTTCGGTACAAGGAAAATATCCAAGCCCCTCAATTTTCTTCAATGTCTCCTTTAGTAACTGGTATTTTGGTTGGTGTAAAGACTTTGAATATATACACACGTTTTCAAATTTCAGACCGTTTGTATCTAACAATAGAGATAACATCACATTTGTTTTCCCACAATTACGGACCACAGATTATTGTTCGTAAAGTATTTGGCAGCAAAGAGCTGTGACGTTGTGGTTGTTCAACATTCTCAATGCTTGGTCCTAAATTCATAATATTCAACGAGTCTTTTTGCTTAACAATCTTCATGTTGCCTAGAGGAGCATCGAAATCATACTGAAACATATGTTAATAAGCATTTGTTTGTATACTAGTTGATGATGCTTTATTGTGTATGTCCGATCACGCGGTTAGGTACTTCTACGCTTCTGTCAAAAGCAAGTATCAAATACGTGGTGAATAGGTCTGAATGTTGAATCACGTGTCTCAATATAGAAACACATGTCTGAAACACGTGTCTGAATGCTGAATCACGAGTCTGAAACACGTGTCTGAATGCTGAAACACGTGCTTAACACGTGTCTGAATGCTGAAACACGTGTCTGAATGTTGAAACACGTGTCTGAATACTGAAGCACGTGTCTGAACACGTGACTGAACACGTGTCTTAATGTTGAAGCACGTGTCGGAGTGTTGAATCACGAGATAAAAGATGTGCATGGATGAAGACCTCACGTGACAGACGCCATGACACCTCGTTGGAGACCCACGTGATAGCAGCCATGACAACTCTTTCCACCACCATGAAGCTTTATGGTTTTGAGTTGAGTTAGCTCTATAACCTTCAGCTCTATGGTACGTGATAGCCACCATGATACCTTGTGACAGACACTCCGTCGAAGTGATAGACACCATATCTCACCGCGTGACAGATCATGTGATTTCAAAACCGTACGACTCGCACAAGTCGGACGAGTTGAACTGGTAGCGACACCTACACGAAGCAGTCTGTACCTTCATGCTGTGACGTCACACGTATGCCCTGTGATAGCAGCCTGTCATCTTGGATTCGCACGAGTCGGACGAGCCAAACTGGTAGCGCCACCTACACGAAGCAGTCTGTACCTTCAACGACCAATCCTATGACAGCTGCCACGTGGTGGCGACACCTCCCAGAAGCAGCCTG